>VZQC01015396.1:0-309402 GCA_009823505.1 Rhizomys pruinosus | reverse complement strand
TTTCTTTTCTGATCTTGTCTGTTTGGAGTTCTATGTGCTTCTTGTATTTGTATTGGTTTGTCCTTTTTTAGTTTGGGGAAGTTTTCATCTATTATTCTGTTGAAGATCTGATCAATACCATTCTCTTGGGATTCTTCTCCTTCCTCTATTCCTATGATGCAGAGGTTTGATCTTTTCATAGTGTCTCACAGTTCCTGGTTGTTCCACTTCTGTGTTTTTGTTTTTAATTTTTCATAATCTTTCCTTGAGGTTTTTTGTTGTTCTTTGTTATCTTCCATGTCTGATATTCTTTGTTCTGCTTCCTCCATTCTACTTCTGAGGCTTTTTCCACTCCTTTCCTCTTGATTGAATGAGTGTTTTATTTCCTTTTCCATTTCCTCTTCTGATTTCTTTAGTATTTCTTCTTTTTGGAGCTTCTCAATCTCTTCTTGTAGCTCTTTGCTTTGCTGGTTGGTTTCCTTATGTTTTTCAGCATGGGATCTTTTCAGTGTTTCTACTTCCTTCTGGAGTTTGTCATTCTCTCTCTCTAGTTCCTTCCTGAGTTCTTCATTCTCTTTTCTTAGTTCTTTGGTTTGTTCTTTATAATCTTTTAGTTCTTTAAATATGTTCCCAATTGTATTCCTGATATCTGTCTCCTGGGGCATCCATAGAGGGATCACACTGCAGGAGTCTTCCATAGGGTTGGTACAGCTTGGTGCCAGATTATCCTGCCCCTTTCCTGTGCTGTCTCTTCTTTGTGTTCCTGGCATATGGGCTTCTCCTTGCCTGTATTCCAATGTAAGTCCTAAATGCCTCTTCATTGTGTTGAAGGCTTGCTTTGCTTGCCTCCTTCAAATGCCTTCATAATCCCAGTTAGTGGGGGGGGTGCACTCTTCAGCCTGCACCCTGGTACCTTCTGCTGGCCTCAGGAGATCTCAGATCTCAAGAATCACACAACCCCACCTTTAATACCAGCTGGGAGGATAACTCCGCCCCCACAGCCACAAAAGCCAATCAAGCCAAAGACAGCTGGATTAATGGATCAACAATCAGCCTTGTTGAGGCACACTAGTCTTCCTGCTCTTCCTTCCACTGGCCTCAGGAGATCTCAGATCTCCAAATCTTTCTTTATAAGACAAACTAATTAATTCCTTTTTATTTCTTGTTTTAGAAAATATAATACCTAATGTTACTCATAAACTTGCTATATAATGTAGGAATGTAAAGTAATATTAATGTATTACCCACATCACATACAACTCTACTACCAAAATGTGAATCCCTAAACATATTTTGGAATTAACCTATACTTTATTTTCAGATGTAAAAATTTTGATATGTGTGGGACATGCATATTTTGGAGCAATACAAATTGGTAGGAGCAACAACAAGAATGACTATGTCAAAGAACTGACTGAAACAGTAAACTTCTGCCCAAAACAGGAAACTTCTGCATCTAAAAGTTTAAAAAAAGACTGAGAAAAAGATGCAAGGTATCTATGGCAAAATGCAGGCATTCTGTCAGGGTGGGGGACATGGACAGGGAAATGGTTCTAAATTTGATTAAGAAATATATGTAATGTGTGTGAGTTCAACAAGAAAAAAGAAAATAGAGTTCCATAAGACTTTTGTCCAAAATGCAAGTTCTGAACAGCTGCCTTTCCTCAAGCTTCACTGAGAACACTTGTCTCTGTAAGAAAGGAGGGGTTGCAGTGCGTGGTGGTGCACATCTTTAATCCTAGCAATTGGGAGGCAGAGGCAGGCCAATCTTTGTGAGTTCAAGGCCAGCCTGGTCTAGAGAGTGAGTTCCAGGACAGCTGGGCTACATGGACACCCTGTCCTGAGCCCTCCCCCCCCTCAAAAAAAAAGAAAGTTGGAGGATGAAGAGTCATTTCAGGCATATCATCTAACCTGTTGCCCCAAGCTTCACATTGGGATAGGCAGTGTATTAGTCACTTTTCTGTTGCTGTGATAAAACCACCATGACCAAAGGAACTTATAAAAGGAAGAGTTTATTTGAGCTTATGATTGATCATCCCAGGGAATCAGAGTCCACTGTGGTGGGAGGCATCGTGGCTGGAGCTAGAGCAGCAAGCCAAGGTTCACATCTCACAATGAGCATAGGAAGCAGAGAGAGAGAGACTAGACACCACAAGGCTTGTTAAACCCACTAAGCCTGCCCCCATGACATACTTCCTCCAGCACAGCCACACCTTCTAAGACCTCCAAGAACAGTGCCACCAACTGGAGACAAAACGTCTGAATACTAAAATCCTATGGGGGACACTATCATTCAAACCACCACAGGGAGTAAGAGAATAAGCATAAGAATCCAGAGAGGAAAGCCAGGATCTGTTTCTGGATGGAGACCTTTCTGTGTGGCCTCTGGTTAGGGAGCACCCAGGATTCTGTAAATAAACCCTCCCCCACTTCTCTATGAGGAAGTGCAAACAACTCTCATTTCTCAAACTGCAGTTTGAAGAAAATGGACTTTTATTTACTTTGCGGAATCAAGGAAAGAGGAGCCAAATGTTGTTTGGAACTCCCTGAAGGAATTTTTTTCTATAGTTTTTTTATTTTTATTTTTTTAACAATAAGTAATAAGTTATGAGTATAAGTATCCTTCGTGTAAAACCAATTTGCAAGCTAGCTGAACCCACACAGTCCATATCTCCCACCTTCCAGCTGGTGGGGCTTATATGTACAATAATGTTGATGAAATAAGTGTCCAGACTATGTTGCTGTACTTTCACCAGTCACCGCAATCACAGCCCTCACATTCTACCACACCCCCTCTTCCATAGATTGTTCCCTAGGCCTAGAAAAAGGGTACTGGTGGACAAGAGGCAAAACAGACTACTTTCTCTGTTTTGGACTCTGATCAGTTCTGGCTGTTTCCTTTCATGGGTCGACAGTTTGTCCAGGAATAACCTTTCAATCCTACCAATGAAGCAATTAGATATATAGTTATTTAAACAGTACTAATTATTTTTTCAATTTTTTTTAAATTTTATTTATTTCTGTAGGTGTATCAATGTACTGTCTGCATGCGGGTCTGCGCACCCGTGTCGTGCAATGCCGTGGAGGTCAGAAGAGGGTCTTGGATTCCCCTGGAGCTGGAGCTCTCCTGGAATTGGAGTTTCAGATGGCTCTTGGCCGCCATGTGGGTGCTGGGGATCGAACCCGGGTCCTCTGCAAGAGCGGTTGGTGCTCTTAACCGCTAGGTCATCTCTCCAGCCCCACAGTACTAATTACTATGGTAGGTTACTTTGGTATAGAAACAGATGTTTGGATGGTATGCTAATCCATGAATTACATTTTTTCTGTAAAAGATGACAAGGTCTTAGTGTGGCTTATAACTTCTCCTAACCATAAGAGGATGTAAGCTTGTGGTATCAACCATGAATTATTCCTTCAAGGAGAGAGCTAATAGCCAATTAGAATTGGGATATACAGACATGAGCCTGCCACTGCTGCACAGTATTTCCAGGCAGGTGAGGTATAGCTGATACTGACAGAGGAGACTTGCTTGACACAAGGAGATCAATTTTTGCTTTATTGGTTTAGTGGTCTTTGGTAACACTCTCTGGCATTCCAGAGACAAGCTGTACACTTGCAAGTGCGGTCTCAATACATCTTTCCAATGCTTGCCTCAGGTCTTCGACAGCAGGGCCTTACTACCTCTCTTCTTGCAGGTATCCCAGTTTACAGGCAAGAAGCCTTTACCTTTGGGGGGGGGGGGCTTGGAATTCCCTGGCCAAAATCTCCTTGGCAGAATAATCCATTGCTGATATCAGAGCTGCCCTGTGTTAATATATTTTGCTTAAATGCACAGCTTGAAAAGACTTTAGTATTATATTTGGCTCTGAATAGAAGATAATCCCTTTCACATTTTCTATGTATATTATTCAATTAAGAAAGCAGTTATACCGGTTTTGTAGGAGATTACCTCTATAACAGCGGGTTCTAAATTACAGTTAGAGAATGACTTCATTACCATCATGTATTTCTTTGTTCTATGAAAAGGAGTTAGGAAGGTCTCTCATATTAAAACTTTGCGGCCCCAAGGAGGTAAGGTTCATTAGGACTCATTATAAACAGTTGTTACAAATAGGATCCACATATATGTTTGATGTCTGTAGCAGTATGAGGCTTTTCTTTGTTTTAATGCTTAGATAGGCCATCTTCTCTGCTGGTATTTCTTGGTACATCCTGCACAATGCAAAGCTGTATCTTTTCTTTCTCAGCCATGAAGTTGGTGACATTTTGACCTGTGGGAACATACAATCCTTTTCCCATAGTTAGTTTTAAGATTTAAATTGAAAATTTGACAAAAATGTTTAATATATAACTGTACCCGCCCCCTTTTCTTTTATTTTGGATTTTTATTTTTTGACCCATGAGTCTCAAAAAGGCAGTTGTAGTACACATACCTACAGGCAGGATTCAAGGTGTAAATTTCATTAAATTTACCCAAGCTGTTTTGGGTGACTGTATGTTGTTAATTTGGGAAGTGAGCTTAATTCCTTAAGTTAAATTATCCTACAGGTAAAAGAGAATGTTACAAGATGATGCTGTATAACACAGAAATTATATATTGTATATGTTAATCCCAAGGTTATTGTTATACAGATTTTAAGTAGAACAAATGTGGACAACAATTTATATTTCCACTTAATGTAGATGTATTTCCGTTTTTATTAAAACCTTTAAAGCAATGTTGTTTAATATAGATACTTTTACTGAGTCCTAAAATACCATGTAGTTTGTAGATAGAATATGGGCAAAATTGGATACTTGTTAAACTCACATCAATTAAACATACATTAATTGACTATAGACCCATGTCCCTCTCCCACCCCTCCCATCACTCCACTTTCACCATTTCAGTCAGTTTTTGATGCATTCTGTTGTTGTTCTTTCCAATTTGCATCCCTACCCACAAGAAGTATTTACAACTGGGTTATTGACTCTAGCATCCAAAGATGAGGGATACCATTCATCGTTTGTTTTTCTGGGACTGTGTTACTTCACTTATTATAATATCTTCTAATTCCATCCTTTTACCTGCAAAGTTCATGACGTTATCTTTCTTTACTGCTGCATAGAACTCCATTATGTACATGTACCACATTTTCTCTATCGACTGTTCAGTTGAGGGACATTTGGGTTGGTTCCAGGTTTTGCTATTGTGAACAGAGCTGCAATAAAAATACTGTGCATGTATTTCTGCAGTAAGATGAGCCTTGTATGTATATACGCAGGAGTGCTATGGCTGGGTCAAATGGCAAGCTCATTTTGAGTTTTTCAAGGGTTGTCTTCACTACTTTGCATAGTGGTGGTACAAGTTTACATTCCCACCAGCAATGGATGAGTGTTCCCCTTTCCCCACAACCTCTCCAGCACTTGGCATCATTTGTTTTCTTGATCCTAGCCAGTCTTATCAGAGTGAGATGATATCTTAAAGTGGTTTTAATTTGCATTTCCCTAATTATTAGTGATGTTGAACATTTTTTGAGATGTTTCTCAGCAATCTCTAATTCCTCCTCTGTGAAGTCTCTATTCAGTTCTTTGCTCCATCTTTTGAGTGATTCATTTGTTTTCTATCTTCTTTGTTTTTTGAGTAGTTTGTATACTGTGGAAATCAAGACTGTCAGATGTATATGCAGTGAATATTTCCTCCCACTCTGTGGGTTTTCTCTTCACTTCCTTTATTGTTTCTTTTGATTTACAGAAGCTTTTGAGTTTGATGAGGTCACATTTGTCAATTGTTGATCTTATTCCTTGTGCAGCTGCTGTCTGATTTAGGAAGTCTTTTCCTATGCATATGTCTTGTAGTCTGCTGCCAAGTTTTTCTTCTATTGCCTCCAGAATTTTGGGTTTCACATCGAGGACTTTGATCCATTTGGAATTGACTTTTGTACGGGGTGAGAGGTAGGGGTTTAATTTCATTCTTCTACAGGTGGTGATCTAGCTTTGCCAACACCACTTGCTGAAGATGCTGTCTTTCCTCCATTGTGTCTTCTTGGCCCCCTTGTCAAATATGAGGCGGCTGAAATTATATGTGTTCAGGTTTGGATCTTCAGTTTTGTTCCATTGGTCAACTGGTCTGTTTTGTACCAGTACCAAGCTGTTTTATGACTATAGCATTGTAGTATAGTTTGAAGTCTGGTACGGAGATCCCCCCCCCATATTGCTCTTTTCACTCAGGGTTGTTTTGACTATTTGGGGTATTTTGTTTTTTCAAATGAAAATAAGGATTTTTTTTTCCAAGCCTGTGAAGAAACTCTTGGTGATTTTAATTGGGATTGTATTAAATCTGTTCAAGAATTTGGGTAGAATGGACATTTTTACTATGTTCATTTTCCCAATCCATGAGCATGGGAGGTCTTTCCATCTTCTGATGTCTTCTTCAATTTCCTTCTTCAAGGATTTAAAATTTTTGTTGTAGAGATCTTTGGTGTCTTTGGTTAGGTTTGTTCCTAGGTATTTTATTGTTTTTGAGGCTACTGTGAGTGGGAAGGTCTCCTTGCAGTCCTTCTTCAGTTGCTTGTTGTTGGTGTAAAGAAAGGCTACTGATTTTTCTAGATTGATTTTGTATCCTGCCACTTTACCGAAGCTCTTAATCATTTCTAGTACTTTTCTGGTAGAGTTCTTAGCATCCCTTAGGTAGACAATCATATCATCAGCAAAAAGGGAGAGCTTGACTTCCTCTTTTCCAATTAGAACTCCTTTACTTTCCTTTTCTTGCCTTATTACCCTAGCAAGGGTTTCAAGCACTATATTGAAAAGGAGTGGTGACAGGGGGAAGCCTTGCCGAGTCCCTGCCTTTAAGGGGAATGCTTCTGTTGTTTCCCCATTTAGGATGATATTGGCTATGGGTTTCCTGCATATGGCATTGATTACATTGAGGAATGATCCTTCCAATCCAATTCCCTCCAGGACTTTAAGCATGAAGGGATGCTGGATTTTGTCAAAGGCTTTTTCTGCATCAATTGAAATGATTGTATGGTTTTTGTCTTTTAGTTCATTTATATGTTTGATGATATTTATTGGTTTTCATATACTGACTCATCCCTGCATTTCTGAAATGAAACCAACTTGGTCAGGGTGGATGATCTTCTTGATGTGTATCTGTATGTAATTTTCAAGTATTTTATTTAGAAGTTTTGCATCTGTGTTCATTAAGGAGCTGGGTCTATAGTTCTCCTTTTTGGTTGTATCTTTGCTTGGTATGGGTAATAGAGTGATGCTGGCTTCATAGAAGGATTC
Organism: Rhizomys pruinosus; assembly: GCA_009823505.1. Taxonomy (NCBI): domain Eukaryota; kingdom Metazoa; phylum Chordata; class Mammalia; order Rodentia; family Spalacidae; genus Rhizomys; species Rhizomys pruinosus. The sequence continues at coordinate 302,151 of VZQC01015396.1, read as the reverse complement.
TGGGAGAACTCCCTCCGTTTGTATCCTTCTAAACAACTTGAGTAGTAGTGGTTGTAAGTCTTTTTGAAATATTTTATAGAATTCTGCCATGGAACCGTCTGGGCCTGGGCTTTTCTTGGTTAGGAGGCTTCTTATTACGTCTTCAATTTCTTCATATATTATTGGTCTGTTTAAGCTGTTGATCTCTTCTTTGTTGAGCTTTGGTGATTCCCAGGATTTCAGAAATTAATTCATTTCTTCAAGCTTTTCAAATTTAGTAGAGTATAGGTTCTTGAAGTATTCCCGTATGATTGTCTGGATCTTTTCATTGTCTGTTGTGATATTTCCCCTTTCATCACAGATTCTATTGAATTGGAGTTGTTCCTTCTTTCTTTTGGTTAACTGGGCTAAAGGTCTGTCTATCCTGTTTATTCTCTCAAAGAACCAACTTTTGGATTCATTGATTTTTTTTGTATAGTTTTTTTGTGTGTGTTTCTATTTCATTGATCTCTGCTCTGATTTTTGTTATTTCTTCCTGTCTGCTGTGTTTAGGGTTTATTCATTGTCTCTCACGTATTTTTAGGTGCATTGTTAGATTGTTTACTTGTGCTCTTTCTGTTTTTTTGATGTAGGCACTTACGGCTATAAACTTCCCTCTTTGGACAGCTTTAAAGTGTCCCATAGGTTTTGTTGTGTTGTATTATTGCTGTCATTCAATTCCAGGAATGTTTTTATTTCTTTCTTTATTTCTTCCTTGATCTATTCATTATTCAGGAGAGTGTTGTTTAGTCTTCATGTGTTCTTGTAGTTTGTAGGGCTTATCCTGGTGTGATATTGAGTTTTATTGCACTGTGGTCTGATAGAATGCATGAGATTATTTCAATCTTTTTTGTATTTGTTGAGTTTTTTTCCTGGGTCCCAGTATATGGTCTATTTTGGAGAATGTTCTGTGGGGTGGCTAAGTAGAAAGTGTATTCTCCCATGTTTGGGTGAAATATTCGGTAGATGTCTGTGAGGTCCATTTGGTGTATTGCATCATTCAGTTCAGATGTCTCTCTGTTTATCCTTTGACTTGTTAATCTGTCTAAAGGACTTAGTGGGGTATTGAAGTCCCCTACTATTAGTATACTGGGGTTAATCCGTGCCTTGAGATCCTGAAGAATTGTCTTTATAAAGTTTGGTGCACCAGAGTTTGGTGCATATATATTCATGACTTTGAGATCTTCAGCGCCAATTTTTCCATTAATAAAGATGTAATGGCACTCTTTGTCTCTTTTAATTTCTTTTGCTTTGAAGTCTATTTTGTCTGATATTAAAATAGCAACACCTGCTTTCATTTTGGTGCCATTTGCTTGGAATATTTTCTTCCATCCCTTCACTTTAAATTGGTGCCTGTCCTTGAAATTGAGATGGGTTTCTTGTAGACAACATATAGATGGATTTTGTTTCCTAATCCATTCTCCCAGTCTATGTCTTTTTATTGGGGAGTTTAGTCCATTAATATTTAAGGTTATAATTGAAAGATGGATGCTACTTCCTTTCACCTTATTATGTATTTGGATTTTTAGTCTCCGATTTTACTCCTGCGGTTGTTTTTATTAGTTTCTTTTCCTGGGTGCTTGGGGTTAGTTGCTCCTCTCTTCTGCTCTTTGAATTGCTTCAAGTATTTTCTGAAGAGATGGTTTTCTGGACTTATAGTCTATCATCTTGTTTATGTCATGGAAGTTTTTTTCTCTCTTCTTCAACTGTAATCAACATTTTTGCTGGGTACAGTATTCTGGGTTGCCATCCATAGTCCTTTAACACATGAATTTCTTTGCTCCATATTCTTCTTGCTTTCATGGCTTGTGCTGAGAAGTCAGTTGTAATTCTGATGGGTTTCCCTTTGTATGTGACTTGTTTTTCTTTTGTAGCTTTCAGAGTTTTGTCTTTGTTTTGGGCATCTAATATTTTAACTATGATATGGTGTGGGGATTTTCTTTTTTGATCTTGTCTGTTTGGGGTCCTATGTGCTTCTTGTATTTGAATGGGTTTGTCTATTTTTAGTTTGGGGAAATTTTAATCTATTATTCTGTTAAATATCTGAGCAATGCTATTCTTTTGAGATTCTTCTCCTTTATTCCTATGATGCAGATGCTTGATCTTTTCATAATGTCCCATATTTCCTGGTTGTTCCACTTTTGTTTATTTTTAAATTTTTCATAAACTTTATTTGAGCTTTTTAATTGCTCTCTGTTATCTTCTTGGTTCTGCTTCCTCCATTCTATTTCTGAGGCTTTTTCCTTTCCTTTCTTCTTGATTGGATGAGTGTTCTATTTCCTTTTTCATTCCATCCTGTGATTTCTTTAGTATTTCCATTTTCTTTTTGAGCTTTGGTGCTCCTTGCTTTGCTGGTTGGCTTCCTTTTTCAGTGTTTTGACTTCCTTCTAGAGTTTTTTTTTTTTTCTCCCTCTAGTTCTTTCTGGAGTTTGTCATTCTCTTCCTTTAGATCTTTCCGAAGTTTGTCATTGTATCCCTCTAGGTCCTTTTTGAGTTTTTCATTCTCTCTCCTTAGTTCTTTGACTTCTTTATTTTCTTTAATTTCTCTGCAGAGGTCTGCAATTATTCTTCTAATGTCTGTTTCTTGGTCACCTCCAGGGGGATCCCACTATGGCTATCTCCTAGAGGATTGGTAGAGCTTGGTGCAGAATTATCCTGCACCTTTCCCATGTTATCCCTTTGCCATGTCCCTGACATGAGGGATTCCCTTTTTCTTTCTTTTTTTGCCTGTGCCTGACTTAGCAAGTTACAGTCTCCTGTGTTTCAGGAGCACCCTGCACAAAGACCCAATGGCACCAGGTGCAAAGGTGAAGTGTGGCTCTGCCCAGACAGCCACCCCCTACAAGGGTTTAGTGTTTAGACCCTTGTCCAGCAACCCAAGAGCCTGAAGGAATTTTAATTAAATTAAAGAGCGGTCGGCGCTCTTAACCACTAGGCCATCTCTCCAGCCCCAACAAAATTATTCTTAAGACCTAGAAAAACACCTAAAGGATGAGAAAACTTTATGTAATGCAGAGTCATGACCTTTTTAAATTTGTAACCACAAAATGAAGCATTCTCAAAGAATACTTAAACCATCTAAAGAATACGCACATTTTTGAAATTTTATTGTGTTGATTTATAAAGTATAAATCATAAATATGCAGATGTACTTTATCACTGGATAACGTACTAGTGAATAAAGCACTTGCTGTTCAAGTGTAAGCATCTAAGCTCAGATCCTCAGCAAGCATCATGGTGGGCAATTGTAACCTTAGGGCTGGCTAAGACAGAGGCAGGCAAATGCCAAAGACTTGCTACCTGATCAATCTAGCTAAGCCAGCAGATTCCAGATTCAGGGACTTCCTCAAAAAATTCAGATAGTGAAACATAGAGAAATAAAACTGAATGAGTATCTCTACCAAGGTGAGCGAGCACCTGCACATACCCCCCACCATGCTATTCAATTTAACTAAATGTATCTATGTTTAATTTTAAGGCATAGTAACAATATGGTAATTGTGTACAAAATTAAATTGTAACAAACTCATTATGACATATTTAGAATCTGAAAAATGATATTCTCATTTTTAATAAGTTTTTAACTTAGAGTAATATCAATAATAAAAGAGAACATAGAGTATAGAATGAAAAAAATCTTTAAAGAACATAGAATAGGGGCCTGGAGAGATAGCCTAGCAGTTAAGAGCACCGACTGCTCTTGCAGAGGATCTGCGATTGATCCCCAGCACCCACATGACGGCTAAGAACCGTCTATAACTCCAATTCCAGGAGAACTCCAGTTCCAGGGGAATCCGAGACCCTCTTCTAACCTCTGCGGCATTGCACGACATGGGTGCACAAACCTACATGCAGACAGTACATTGATACACATACAAAAATAAATAAAATTAAAAAAACATAGGATAGCATGAATTATCAAGCTACACTAAAGTTCCTAATACTAAATAAATAAAAGCAAAGCACTATAGATAATGTGAATTTCAAAGGCAATTATAACAATCATAAAACCAATTATTACAAGTGTAGTAGTTATAATATTATACATAAAATTAAAATAAGTATACTTTTCATTTATAACAGTGTCTTTTTAAATGAACAAAAATGTATTTTGACATGATCTCCCTTCGCTCCAGATAACCTAGAACTCATTATGTAGAAAAGAGATCCTGGAACTTGAAGCCATTATGCTAAGTGAAGTAACACAGTCCCAGAAAAACAAGAGTCAAATGGTCTCCCTCATTTACGGATGCTACATCAAACCACCCAGATTAAAGGCAAGCTGAACAACAGTATTGCTATATTTCTGTTTATCTGAAAGCAACTATGTTGTTACAATATAAATCTCTTAATGGGCTCTAGAATCTATACACCACTTACTTTCAGACTCTGTAATTACTGTATATGAGTAAAGTATGTATTCATATTTTAGAGTAATATAAAATTAAAGGAGGGAAATGTGAATTTCTAAACACAAAAATTGATGTAGAGAAAGATGCAGGGCATTTATGGCGATGCATGATTTGGGGTGGGGTGGGGTGGGGGGAAGGGAAAGGGGAATATGTCTAAACTGAACTGAGAAATGATGTCTGAAATGAAAAAAAATCAATAAAACCATTATAAAAAACAAAAAAAGAGATCCACCTGGCTCTGCCTCCTAAGTACTGGGATTAAAGGTGTGCACAACCATGCCCAGAGTTTAATTAAAATTTTTGTGTCAAAATGTTGACCAAATTCACATAGCAATTCCATGACATTTCCTGGAATTCTCTGTTCTTACAACGTATTGGTAAAACTGGACAAATGTAGAGTACTGGCTGTTCTTAGAGAGGACATGGTTTGATTCCAATCACCCAGTCCCAGCACTCTAGTTCCAGGAGAGTCATCACACTCTTCAGACCTCCATGGGCATTGCAGGACACAGATGCAGTTACATCCATGTAGACAGTACATTCATATACATAAAATAAAATTAATAAATAATTAAAAAAATAAAAAACTATCAGAAAATATACTTTTATAGACATATATGCGTCCCAAGTAAAAGAATATATACTTTGGGATAAAACCACTCTAAAGGTTTATATACAAATATTGAGCATATTACACTAAGGATAACCAATAATATTGCAACATAAATTAAACTACAAATAATCAATATCCATTAAGAGGAATATGTTGAGTACATCATACATATCAATAGATACCTATCTCTAGAATAACTCTCTTAGTTTATAGCTATTGACCTGTAAGAATATCTATGTGAATTCTTAATTTGGAGAAATTTTGTATGTTATACAGAACATGATTTATAATTTTAATAGCAATTGCCAAAAACTCTAGCATATTAAGGGGTAGACTGACAGACCAATAGATGATAGATAATATATAAATGACAGATATGCTAGCTGTGTCAGAAAGCAAGAAAGAGAGGAGAAAAATATTTGAGTAGACATTCAATGAGAAAATTAAATACATTTACTAAATTATATAAAATGAAAGTTAAATTATGAGGAAGAGGAGGTGTTATAAAATTTTTAAATGTTATTGCATTGCTGTTCACTGCTTTCTTTTAATATGATCCAATTAAAAAGTCTCAGGGACCAGAAAGAAGAGCTGTGTGTGCAGATAGAGGGACAGAGAGGTGACCTGCAAACTCGATGGCCTAGTGAGGTACCCACACAGGTTTGCTGCCCTTCCAGGGGCTTTACTTCCCACCTCGGGGTCCAGAGAGAAGAGTTGTCTGTGTGTGTGTGGATAGAGGGACAGAGGGACAGATAGGCCTCTAGAGGAGGAGTAAACTCAACCCCCACAACAGCAGTCAAGCTACTCATACTGTGGTGGAGACAATAATCAGCTGTTGCTGTGGTTTCCAAGATCCAGCAAGCACAGTATCAGTGATTCTAGGCTGCACACTCAACTCTGAGGGAGATACCTGCAGGAAGCAGAGTGAGTGACCAACAAGACCGCCATATTAACATTTGAGATTAGCACCAGAATCCAAGTGAACAAACAAACAAACATCCAGAAGCCAAAGACAGAATGGAAAAAATTTTGGGGGAAATGCTTATAATAAATCCCTACCAAACACTAACATTCCTGTAGAAGATCCCAAAAAGATCTTCCTGGAAAAAAAAAAAAAAAAAAGACAAAGACCTTAGAAGAACAATTGTAGCAAGGAGCTGGAACCACCCCAAATGCCCCTCAACTGATGAGTGGATAGAGAAAATGTCCTACATCTACACAATAGAGTTCTATGCAGCAGTAAAGAAAGATGACATCATGAACTTTGCAGGGAAATGGCTGGAGCTAGAGGACATCATGCTGAGTGAAGTAACACAGTCCCAGAAAAACAAACGACAAATGGAATCCCTCATCTGTGGATGCTAGTGCCAATTACCTAGTTGTAAGTATTTCTTGTGCACGGCCCCTTGAGCTTTTGTCCAAAGCAGTTGGGAGTGATGCATATTGGAAACAACAACAACAATAACAACAGAAAGGACTGCATCAAAGAAGTGACTGAAACAGTGAACTTCTGCTCAAAACAGTCAACTTCCTCATGGAGAATATTGAGAAAGACTGAGAAAGAGATGCAAAGCATGTTTGGCAGAATGCATGAGCTCTAGTGGGGTGGGGGAATGGGGAGGACACGGGTCTAGATTTGATAAAAAAATAAAAATAAATTTATGGAAAAAAAGAAGAACAATTGTAGACATAGTCAAAGAAATGAAAGAATATAAAGAACAAAACAGAGAAATAAAGGGAAATAATAAAGAACTCAGGAAGGAACTATAAGGACAGAATTATGAACTCCTAAAAGAACTATTGGGAGATAATGACAAACTCTGAAAAATACTAGAAAAGAAATACAAATTTCAAAAAGAACTAGAAGTAGAGAAACACAATCTCTGAAAAGAACTAGAGGGAGAGAATGACAAACTTGAGAAGGAAGTGGAAACACTAAAAAGATCTCAGGCTGAAAGGGAAAAAGAAAGTAACGAGCAAGGCAAAGAGCTACAAGAAGAGAATAAAGACCTCCAAAAGGAAGTAGCAATACTGAAGAAATCACAGTATGAAATGAAAGAGAAAGAGGAAATTGAACATTCATCCAATCAGCAGGAAAGGATGGTAAAAAACCTCAGAAGCAGAATGGATGAGGCAGAAATACGAATGTCAGACCTACAGGATAGCACAGCACAACTAGAATCTTCAAGTAAAGGTTATGAAAAATAAAAAAAAAAGAAACACAAAACTGGAATAACCAGGAAACGTGGGGCATGATGAAAAGACCAAACCTCTACATCATAGGAATAGAGGAAAAAGAATCCCAACACAATGGTATAGATCAGATCTTCAGCAGAATAATAGAAGAAAATGCCCCCAAACTGAAAAATACAAACCCATACAAATATAAGAAGCACATAGAACACCAAATAGATAAGACCAGAAGAGAAATTCCCCACACAATATCATAGTTAAAACACTAGATGCTCAAAACAAAGACAAAATACTGAAAGCTACAAGAGAAAAACAACAAGTTACATATAAGGGGAAACCCATCAGAATTACATCTGACTTCTTAGTGCAAATGATGAAAGCAAGAACAAGGACCAAAGTGTTCCCAGCACTAAACGACTTTAGATGCCAACCCAGATTACTATGCCCAGCAACAATGTCAATTGTAGTTGAAGGAGAAAGAAAAATCTTTCATGACATAAACAAAATGAAAGAACATGTGTAAAAAAAACCCAACACTTCAGAAAATATTCAAAGCAATTCAAAGAACACAGGAAAGAAGCAACTATCCCCAAGCAACTTAAGAGAGAACTTACAAAAGCAGAACAGAGTAGATAAAAACCTAGACCCAGAATGCAAACAAAAAATAAGTTGAAAGGAAACAACACACAATTCTCAATAATAACCTTAAATAGGAATGGTCCAGACTTCCCAATCAAAACACCTAGATGGGGAGACTGGATTAGGAAACAGAATCCATCTATATGCTGTCTACAAGAAACACATCTCACCTTCAAGGACAGACACATCTTTAGAGTGAAAGGATGTAAAAAAAAAAAAAATTCCAAGCAAATGGTACCAAAAGCAAGCAGGAGTTGCTATTCTAATATCAGTAAAAATAGACCTCAGAGTTAAATTATCCAGAAGAAACAAAGAAGGCCATTATACCCTTACTAACAGAATGATCAACCAGGAAGATTTCACAATCTTAAATGTTTATGCATCAATCTCTGGTGCACTGAATTTTATAAACACAAACTTTCAGGACCTCAAGACACAGATTAATCCCAGCATAATAGTCCCTTGGATAGGTCAACTGGACAAAAAATAAACAGAGATATCAGATCTGAACAATGTAATACACCAAATTGGACCTCACAGATATCTACAGAATATTCCACCCAGACACCAGAGAATATACTTTCTACTCAGTGCCCCACAGAACATTCTCCAAAATCGACCACATACTGAGACACAAAATAAATATCAACAAATATAAAATGATTGGAATTATTTCATGCATTCTATCAGACCACAGTGCATTAAAGTTCAGTGTGATCATCAGAATAAGCCATACTAGCTACAAGAAAACTTGGAGACTAAACAAAACAATCCTGAATAATGAGTGCTTCAAGGAAGAAATAAAGAATGAAATAGAAACATTCATGGAACTAAACACAAAAGACAATACAACACAACAAAACCTGTGGAATACATTAAAAGCAGTCCTAAGAGGGAAATTTATAGCCCTAAGTGCCCACATTAAAAAAATAAAAATAAAACAGAAACGGAACAAACAATCTAACAGTGAAGCTAAAAACACTTGAGAGACAACGAATGAACCCTATACCTAACAGACAGGAAGAAATAACAAAAATCAAAGCAGAAATCAATGAAATAGAAAAGTAAACAATACAAAAAAATCAGTGAATGCAAAAGTTGGTTCTTTGCAAAGATAGACAGACATCTAGCCCAATTAACCAAAAGAAAGAAAGAGCAACTCCAAATCAAAAGAATTCATGACAAAAAGGGAGACATCACAACAGATAAAGAAAAGATCCAGCCAATCTCACAGGAATACTTCAAAAACTTATACTCTACTAATTTGAAAACCTAAGAAAAATGGATGAATATCTGGAATCCGGGGAACCAACACAGATTAACCAAGAAGAGATCGACATTTTAATCAGACTCATAATATTTGAGGACATTGAAGATGTAATAAAAACCCTCCCAACTAAAAACAGCCCAAGGCCAGATGGTTTCAGAGCAGAATTATATAAAACATTTATAGCGGTCTTACAATCATTACTACTCAAACTGGTCAGAAGGATACAAACAGTGGGAAATCTTCCTAATTCTATGTATGAATCCAGCATATCTCTAATACCAAAGCCATGCAAAGACACAACCAAAAATGAAAACTATAGACCCATCTCATTAATGAACAGAGATGCAAAAATTCTCAACACAATACTTACAAATCGTATACCGACCCACAAAGATCACAAAGATCATCCATCATGATCAATTTGGTCTCATACCAGGGATGGTTCAACATATGGAAATCGATAAATATCATAAAACACATAAATGTACTGAAAGACAAAAACCACATGATCATCTCAATTGATGCAGAAAAAGCCTTTGACAAAATCCAGAATCCCTTCATACTTAAAGTACTAGAGGGAATTGGACTGGAAGGAACATTCTTCAACATAAAGCTATATACAATAAAACCACTGACAACATCGTAAATGGAAAAAAGTTCGAACCATCCCCTTTAAAGGTGGGAACCTGGCAAGGCTGCCCCCTATCACCACTCTTTTTCAATATAGTGCTTGAAACACTTGCTAGGGCAATAAGGCAAGAAAGGGATATTAAAGGAGTACTAATCAGAAAAGAGGAAGTAAAACTATCCCGTTCTGAAGATGATATACTTTACTGAAGGTATGTTAAAATTTCCACCAGAAAACTTCTAGAAACGATTAAAAGTTTCAGTAAAGTGTGGGATACAAAATAAACCTAGAAAAATCAGTAGCTTTTCTTTACATCAATAATAAGCAGCTAAAGAAGGAATAAGGAATATAAAGAGACTTCCCCAATTGTAATAGCCTTGAAAATAAAATAAAAAAAATAAAATAAAATGAAATCTGGGAATAAACCTAACCAAAGACACCAGAGACCTCTACAACAAAAATTTTAAAACCCTGAACAATGAGATTGAAGATGACATCAAAAGATGGAAAGACGTCCTATGCTTATGGATTGGAAAAATTAATGTAGTAAAAATGTCCATTCTACCCAAATTAATATAGAGATTCAATTCAATCCCAATCAAAATCCCCATGAGTTTCTTCACAGAATTGGAAAAAAAATCTTCAAATTCATATGGAAAAACAAAAACCCCAAATAGCTAAAGCAACCCTGAGCAAAAAGTTTAACACAGGGGGTATTACTTTACCTGACTTCAAGCTATATTACAGGGCTATAGTCATAAAGACAGCCTGGTACTAGCACAAAAACAAACCCATTGACCAATGGAAAAATATGAGGATCCAAACATGAGCTCATATAATTTCAGACAACTCATATTCAACAAAGGGGCCAAAAAAGCTCAATAGAGGAAAGATAGCATCTTCATCAAACTGTGTTGGCAAAACTGGATCACCATTTGTAGAACAAAATTAAATCCCTACCTTTCACCCTATACAAAAATCAACTCCAAATGGGACATCAACATGAAACCCGAGATCCTGAAGGTGATAGAAGAAAAAGTTGGCAGCAGTCTACAAGATATAGGTATAGGAAAGGGCTTTCTAAATCAAACAGCAGCCACACAGGAAATACGGTCAACAATCGACAAGTGGGAACTCAAACTCAAAAGCTTCTGCTCAGCAAAAGAAACAGTCAAGGAAGTGAAGATAACACCTACAGAGCAGGAGGAAACCTTCAACACTGATACATTTGACAGAGGAGTAACATCCAGAATACATAAACCACTCAAAAAAAAAAAAAACTTATTTAAAAAAAATAAAAAAAAAACTAAGAAACAATTTGCCTACTAAAAAAATCGAAGTGTAAAGCACCGGAACAGAGTCGTGCACCCAGCGAAGAAGGAAAGACGGGCTGAGAAACACTCTGAAAACAGTGGCCAATCATGGGGAGAAGGACTATAAATGAACATTAAAACCACTCTAAGATATCATCTCACTCTAGTAAAACTGGTCAAGATCAAGTAAACAAAAGACACCAAATGCTGGATAGGTTGTGGGGAAAGGGGAACACTCATCCACTGCATGTGAGAATGTAAACTTGTACAATCACTATGGAAAGCAGTATGGAGAACCCTTAAAAGACTCAAAATGAGGGGCTGGAGAGATGGCCTAGCGGTTGAGAGCACCGACCGCTCTTGCAGAGGACCCGGGTTCGATCCCCAGCACCCACATGGCGGCCGAGAACCGTCTGAAACTCCAATTCCAGGAGAATTCCAGTTCCAGGGGAATCTGAGACCCTCTTCTGACCTCCGCGGCATTGCACGACACGGGTGCACAGACTTGCATGCAGACAGTGCATTCATACACATACAGAAATAAATAAAAATTAATTTAAAAAATTTAAAAAAAGACTCAAAATGAGCCTACCACCTGATCCAGTCATACCACTACTGGGTATATACCCACAAGACTCATCCTACCACAAAGTTACATGCACATCTTTGTTTATTGTAGCCCTCTTCACAATAGCTAAGAGCTGGAACAAACCCAAGTCCCCCTCAACTGAAAACTGGATAACAAAAATGTGGTACATCTACACAATGGAATTCTATGCAGTGGTAAAGAAAGATGACATCAGGAACGTTGCAAATACGAGGATGGATCTGCAAGCCATTATGCTAAGTGAAGTTAACAGTCCTAGGGTAGAAAAAGGCAAATGGTTTCCTTCATTTGTGGATGCTGATACCACATTCCAAGTTGGCAGGGATACTGAACAAATTTATTATTATATTTCTTTGTATCTGAAAGCAACTGTGTTGTTATCATTTGAATCTCTGAAAGGGTTCTAGAATGGGCCTACCACTTATGCTCAGATATTGTAATTACTGTGTATGGGTGGAAGTTAAGTATTCATATTCTAGATTAATATAAAATTAAAGGGAAAAAGGTGAACCCCAAAACATATTTTGGAATTAGCATACAGTTTATTCCTGGAGGTCATAATTTTGATACATACGTGTTGTTTATATAGGCATAATTTGGAGTAATGCAAAGGGGAGGGAACAACAACATAAGTACTGGGTCAAAGAACTGACTGATACAGTTAAATTCTGCCCAAAATAGCGAGCAGAAAAAAAATCTTGGAAAGACTGAAACATGCAAGACATGTATGGCAGAATGCATAAACTGGGGTGGGGGAAGGGCAGGGAGATGGAATGTATCCAAATTGGACTAAAAATGATATATGTAATATACAAAACATCAATCAAAAAGAATATTTTTATTTTTTTTTTAATTTTTATTGATGGTTTGTGCATTTTATACATCATTTTCCAATTCAGATCAGGCATATTTCCCTTTCCCTTCCCCCCCACCCCCACCCCATCCCAGATCATGTATTCTGCCATAACTGTCCTGCATCTTTCAGGTTTATTTTTTTTCATTTTTTAGCTATAAGTGATAATCCATGAGTATAAGCATCCTTCGTGCAAAACCAATCTATAGACTGTTGTGCCCAAACACCCACAGTCCCACCATTCAGTGGAGGTTGACAGGTTGTTTGTTCAATCAAGTTGATCAGATGAGTGTCCAGACTACATCGCTGTAGTTTCACCGTTCACCCCAATCGCAGCCTTTACATTCTACCACGCCCCCTCTTCCGCAGATTGTTCCCTAGGCTTAGAAAAGGGGCACAGGTGGATGAGAAGTAAAACTGTCCTCTCTCTCTGGAGCTGTTGACTTGGATTCTGGTCAATTCTGGCTGTTTCCTTTCATGGGCTGACAGTTTGTTCAGGAGTAACCTTTCGATCCTACTAATGAAGCACAAGCAATTAGATATATAGGTATTTAAGCAGCACTAATAGTTATGGTAGGTTACTTTGGCATAGACACATATGTTTGGATGATATGTTAATTCATGAATTACATTTTTACCCCCTGATAAATATAACAGGGTCTTACTGTGGCTTATGACATCTCCTAACCTGTAGAGGATGTAGGCTTGTGGCATCAGCCATGGGTTATTCCTCCAAGGAGAGAGCCAACAGCCAATTAGATTTGGGATATACAGGCACATGGCTGCCTCTGCTGCACAGTATTTCCAGGCAGGTGAAGTGTAGCTGGTGCTGATGGTGGAGTCTTGCTTGACTCAGGGAGACCCGTATTTGCTTTATTGGTTTAGTGGCCTTTGGGAACACTCTCTGGCATTCCAGAGGCCATCTGTACCCTTGCATGTGCGGTCTCAATACATCCCTCCCATGTTAACGTCAGGTCTTCGGCAGCAGGGTCTTATCGCCTCTCCTCCTGCAGGTATCCCAACTTAGGGGCAAGGAGCCCTTACCTTTTGTGGGGCCTTGGATCCCCTGGCCAACATCCCCCTGGTAGAACAATCCATTGCTGATGTCAGAGCTCCTGCATTAATATACTTTGCCTAAGTGCATAGCCCAAGGACTTTAGTATTATATTTGGTTCTGAACAGAGTATAATCCTTTTCACAGTTCTTATGTCTATTAGTCAATTAAAGAAGGCATTTTTACCGGTTTTATAAGAGATTACCTCTATAATAGTTGTCTCCAATTTACAGTTGGAAAATGACATCATCATCGTCATATTTCTCCTTGTTCTATGGGGGGGGAGGCAAGAAAGTCATATCAAAACCTTTGTTGCACCTAGAAGGTATAAGTTTCATTAGGACTCATTATAGATAGTTGTTACATGTAGGATCCACAGAAGGGTTCGATGTTTATGGCAATTCCAATCTGCGGGCTTTCTTCCTTTCAATGTTCAGAGGGTCAACCTCTTTCAGTTGCACTTTTTGGTACATCCTAATCAATGCAAAGTGTATTTTTTCTTCTTTCTCAGCCGTTAAGTTGGTGACATTTTGTTCTGTTGGAACACACAAATCTTTTCCATAGTTAGTTTTACGATTTGAATTGCAAGGTTTTTTGACGAGAAGGTTTCATGTCTATCTGTACCACCCCTTTTTTTAACCCATGAGTCTCCAGTAGACGTTGTATTATACATACCTATGGGTAGAATCTAGGCTCAGATTTTATCAAATTTACCCATTGTTATTTTGGGTGACTATATCTGATTAACTTGGGAGCAAATTCATTCTTATGTTAAATCATCTTAAAGAAAATGCTACAGGTGATACTGTACAACAGAGGAAATTATAGAGAAACCTTTGTATGTGTCAATCCCAGAGTTCTTGCTCTACACTTTTTCTGTAAATCCAAAATGTGGACATCAGTAGTGATTACCTTAGAAATGATCCTCTTAGGACCCATTCCCTCAGGACTTTAAACATGAAAGGATGCTGGCTTATCTTGTCAAAAGCATTCTCTGCATCAATTGAACGATGATGGTGTGGGTTTTTTCCTTCAATCCATTGTATGTTTGATGATGTTTATTGATTTTAGTATGTTGAACCATCCCTGGGGGCTCTCTGGTATGAATCAACACTGGTCATGGTGGATTGTATTTTCCTGAATGTGAGTCTGTATGCAGTTTGCCAGAATCCTGTTTCGAATTTGGCATCTGTGTTCATCGGGAGCTGGGTCTACATCTCCTTTTGGTTTGTATCTTTCCCTGGTTTGGGTGTAGCGTAATGCGGGCTCATAGAAGGATTCTGGGACGAAGTCCCTCCGTTGTATCCTTCTGAACAATTTAAGTAGTAATGGTTTTCGTCTTTTCGAAATATTTTAAAATGAATTCTGCAGTGAAACATCAGGGCCTGGGATCTTTTTGGTTGGAGGCTGCTTACTTACATCTTGATTCTTCCTGTATTATTGGTCTATTTAGCGTCGTCATCTCTTCTGGTTGAGCTTTGATGCATCCAGGATTTAAGTACTCATCCATTTCTCTAGGTTTTCAAACTTCGTAGGGAATATAAGTTTTTGAAGTAGCCCGTATGATCTTGTCTGGATTTTTCATTGTTCTGTTGTTGTGATTATTTCCACCTTTCATCAGATTCTATTGATTTGGAGTTGTCCCTCTTCTTTTGGTTTAACTGGGCTAGAGGTCTGGCTACTCTTGTTTATTCTCTCAAAGAACCCGAACTTTTGGATTCATGATTTTTTTGTATGGTTTCTTGTTCTATTTTCATTATCTCGCTCTGATTTTTGTTAATTTCTTCTTGTCGCTCCATTTAGGGTTCATTTGCTTGTGTTCTCAAGTTATTTTTTGCTGCATGTTAGGTCATTTCACTTGTGTCTTTCTGTTTTTTTAATGTAGGCCATTAGAGCTATAAACTTCCCTCTAGACTTGCTTTTAAAGTGTCCATAGATTTTGCTGTTGTTGTTTTATTCATTGATCATTCGGTTCCAGGCTGTTTTTTATTTCTTTCTTTATTTCTTTCCTTGACCCACTCATTATTCAGGAGGTTTGTTTAGTCTCCATGTGTTCCTTGTAGGATTTAGGGTTATCTCTGGTGTTGATATTGCAGTTTTATTGCACTGTGGTCTGATAGAATGCATGAGTTACTTGTCAATCTTTTCTATATTTTGAGTTTTTTCCCGTGTCCCCAGTATATGGTCGTATTTTGGAGAATGTTCCATGAGGTGTCGAGTAGAAAGTGCTATTCTCTGGTGTTTGGGTGAAATATTCGATCAGATGTCTGTTGAGGTCCATTTGCGTGTATTGTGTCATTTAGTTCGATGTCTCTCTGTTTATCCTTATGTCCTGTTGACTTGTCTAGGGGGACTTATTGGCGTATTGAAGTCCCCTAGTATAGTGTAGTGGGGTTAATCTGTGCCTTGAGATACTTGAAGAATTTTCTTATAATAGTGACCATGTTTGGTGCACCGGTGTTTGGTGCATATATTGTTCTATTTGACTTGTTAAATCTCAATTGATTCCATTTCTTTAATAACGATGTTATGGCCCTTTGTCTCTTTTGATTTCTTTTGCTTTGAGTCTATTTTGTTAGTACTGATATTGAATAGCCACACTGCTTTCTTTTTGGTACATTTGCTTGGANGCATTAAATCTGTACACTAGTTTGGGTAGGATGGACATTTTTACTATATTTATTTTCCCAATCCATGAGCATGGGAGGTTTGTCCATCTTCTGATGTCTTCCTCAATTTCCTTTTTCAGGGGTTTAAAATTTTTGTTGTAGAGATCCTTGGTGTCTTTGGTTAGGTTTGTTCCTAGGTATTTTATTGTTTTTGAGGCTATTGTGAGTGGGAAGGTCTCCTTGTAGTCCTTCTTCAGTTGCTTGTTGTTGGTGTAAAGAAAGGCTACTGATTTTTCTAGATTTATTTTGTATCCTGCCACTTTACCAAAGCTCTTAATCATTTCTAGGAGTTTTCTGGTGGAGTTCTTAGCATCCCTTAGGTAGACAATCATATCATCAGCAAAAAGGGATAGCTTGATTTCCTCTTTTCCAATTAGAACTCCTTTAATTTCCTTTTCTTGCCTTATTGCCCTTGCAAGGGTTTCCAGCACTATATTGAAGAGGAGTGGTGACAGGGGGCAGCCTTGCCGAGTTCCTACCTTCAAGGGGAATGCTTCTGTCATTTCCCCATTTAGGATGATATTGGCTGTGGGTTTCCTGTATATGGCTTTGATTACATTGAGGAATGATCCCTCTAGGCCAATTCCCTCCAGGACTTTAAACATGAAAGGATGCTGGATTTTGTCAAAGGCTTTCTCCGCATCAATTGAAATGATGGTGTGGTTTTTGTCCTTCAGTCCATTGATATGTTTGATGATGTTTATTGATTTTCGTATGTTGAACCATCCCTGCATCTCTGGTATGAATCCAACTTGGTCATGGTGGATGATTTTCTTGATGTGAGTCTGTATGCGATTTGCCAGAATCCTGTTTAGAATTTTGGCATCTGTGTTCATTAGGGAGATGGGTCTATAGTTCTCCTTTTTGGTTGTATCTTTCCCTGGTTTTGGTAGTAGCGTAATGCTGGCCTCATAGAAGGATTCTGGGAGAAGTCCCTCCGTTTGTATCCTTCTAAACAATTTAAGTAGTAATGGTTGTATGTCTTTTCGAAATATTTTATAAAATTCTGCCGTGAAACCATCCGGGCCTGGGCATTTTTTGGTTGGGAGGCTACTTATTACATCTTCGATTTCTTCCTGTACTATTGGTCTGTTTAGGCTGTCAATCTCTTCTTGGTTGAGCTTTGGTGATTCCCAGGATTTCAGATATTCATCCATTTCTTCTAGGTTTTCAAACTTAGTAGAGTATAAGTTTTTGAAGTAGTCCCGTATGATTGTCTGGATTTTTTCATTGTCTGTTGTGATGTTTCCCCTTTCATCACTG
Organism: Rhizomys pruinosus; assembly: GCA_009823505.1. Classification (NCBI taxonomy): domain Eukaryota; kingdom Metazoa; phylum Chordata; class Mammalia; order Rodentia; family Spalacidae; genus Rhizomys; species Rhizomys pruinosus. The sequence continues at coordinate 284,619 of VZQC01015396.1, read as the reverse complement.
ATTCTGTTGATTTGGAGTTGTTCCCTCTTTCTTTTGGTTAACTGGGCTAGAGGTCTGTCTATCTTGTTTATTCTCTCAAAGAACCAGCTTTTGGATTCATTGATTTTTTGTATGGTTTTCTTTGTTTCTATTTCATTGATCTCTGCTCTGATTTTTGTTATTTCTTCTTGTCTGCTCCGTTTAGGGTTCATTTGTTGTTGTTTCTCAAGTATTTTTAGCTGCAGTGTTAGGTCATTCACTTGTGTTCTTTCTGTTTTTTTAATGTAGGCACTTAGAGCTATAAACTTCCCTCTTAGGACTGCTTTTAAAGTGTCCCATAGATTTTGCTGTGTTGTTTTATCATTGTCATTCAGTTCCAGGAATGTTTTTATTTCTTTCTTTATTTCTTCCTTGACCCACTCATTATTCAGGAGAGTGTTGTTTAGTCTCCATGTGTTCCTGTAGGTTGTAGGGTTTATTCTGGTGTTGATATTGAGTTTTATTGCACTGTGGTCTGATAGAATGCATGAGATTATTTCAATCTTTTTATATTTGTTGAGTTTTTCCCTGTGTCCCAGTATATGGTCTATTTTGGAGAATGTTCCATGAGGTGCTGAGTAGAAAGTGTATTCTCTGGTGTTTGGGTGAAATATTCGATAGATGTCTGTGAGGTCCATTTGGTGTATTGTGTCATTTAGTTCGGATGTCTCTCTGTTTATCCTTTGTCCTGTTGACCTGTCTAGGGGACTTAATGGGGTATTGAAGTCCCCTAGTATTAGTGTGCTGGGGTTAATCTGTGCCTTGAGATCCTGAAGAATTGTCTTTATAAAGTTTGGTGCACCGGTGTTTGGTGCATATATATTTATAATTGTGAAATCTTCATCGTCAATTGTTCCTTTAATAAAGATGTAGTGGCCCTCTTTGTCTCTTTTGATTTCTTTTGCTTTGAAGTCTATTTTGTCTGATATTAGAATAGCCACACCTGCTTTCTTTTTGGTACCATTTGCTTGGAATACTTTCAAAAAGAATATTTTTAAAAAGCCATTCTCTGCATCATAATCTTCCACATTTCCATGGCTGGGTCTATGCAGATTCCAAAGTCACAAAATTCACTCTCAAATAATGGGAATACCTGATCAGGATGAGAGTTTGTTGGGTGGTTTTATTTTAATTCCAACCTTAAATTTGAAAGAGATATTAAATTTTCTTTCAAATTGAAAACAAAACTTTTCAATATTTAATATGAATAGAAAATTTCTATTGCAGATTATTTCAGGTAGGGCTTGCCTTTCTGCCAATCTAGCAAATACCCATGTACTGATGATGCTGCCAAACTGTCTCAAAAGAGCATTAACTTAGCATTCAACCTTACTGATCACCATTACCCTGTCCTGATGTGTTTGCTATCTTTTTTTTTCTTTTTTAATGTTCTTTTCTATTGACATTTTGTATATGTCATACAGAATTTTTCAGTCCAATTTGATATACCCCCTCCCCCCTCTGTGTTTGCTTTCTTACAATTCCATATAATCTCTTAAAAGCTTGCCAGAACCCCTTCTCCGTATTCAAACATGCGTTATGTGAATAATTTTACTCACATGCTAGATATTCAGAGTGCAGTGAAAGGAAAGTACCCATTTCTTCATTGCTTTCTTGTTCTAATTTGTCTTTTGATGAATTCAAAATTATTTTGGTAATTGTTTTATGATTAGAATATCTTTAAAACATTCCAAGTTGGAAAAAAACATGAAATAAGCATCAGCATTTATGTGTATAAATATATCATTCATCAAATATACATTCATATCTTGCATAAAAATAGTAGTCAACTACCAACATGAAAAATATGTGAACATTCCATAGTATTGTTAAAATGTACAGGATTTTGCAGCACCTAAAAGGTAAGGTTCATTGGGACTCATTATAAACAGTTGTTACAAATAGGATCCACAGAGATGTTTAATGTCTGTAGCAATCTGAGGCTTTTCTTCCTTTTAATGCTTAGATGGGCCAACTTCTCTGCAGGTATTTATTGGTACATCTTGCACAATGCAAAGCTGTATCTTTTCTTTCTCAGCCATGAAATTGGTGACGTTTTGACCTGTGGGAACATACAAATCTTTTCCATAGTTTCCAAACTATCCATAGATAGTGTGCTGGATAGCTTTAGTGTCAACTTGACACACCTGGGTTGAGGGAGCCTCAATTGGGGAATTTGCTCCATTGGATTGGCCTGTGGCCACATCTGTGGTGTATTGTCTTGATTGTTGAGCAGTGACAGTATAAGAAGGCAGGCTGGGCATGAGCCAGAGAGCAAGCCAGGAGCAAGCCAGTGGACAGCATTCCTCCATGGCCTGTGCTTCAGCTCCTGCCTCCAGGTTCCTGCCCTGAGTTCTTACCTTGGGCTCCCTGAGTGATCAACTGTGACCCAGGAGATGTAAGCTGAATAAACCCTTTCCTCCCCAAGTTGGTGTTGGTCAGAGTGTTTTGTCACAGCAATGGAAGACAAACTACACCGAAATTGGTACCAGAAGAGTGGGGTATTGCTGTGACCGACCTGACCTTGGTGTTTTGGGGAAGGATTGTGGAGGCGTTTGGAACTTTGGGCTGGGAAGATCATTGAATGCTAAAGATCATTGCTGTGGAGCTTGGAGCAGTTTTGCTGGAAGGAGTTTGGAAGATGGAGGCCTGGCTTGTGAAGTTTCAAAGGGAAGCAGAAATCATCAGGACTGTGTAATCTGTGGGTTCTGGGTCAGCTGGGGCTGGAGAATCAGCTGTAAGTAACAAGAGACCAGAACCTAAGTGAACTTTTGTGGTACTGGGGCAATTGATGCTGGTTAGCTGGGCGATAAAATCAGCTGTAGTAACAAGAGACCAGCATCACTAGAGTGTAAATCTTCTGGGGAGAATTTCTTCAAGGTTAGCACACAGAAGCTGTGACCCAGAAAGGGCCTGAGCCTCCATCTCGAGCCAGAAGCCGGACTTGGTAACGGTAAGGTCTCCTATATGGTTCTGGTGTGAAATTGAGGGGTCACAGATAGCAGCCGAGGCTTGGCACCTGGAGAGGTCAGGAAGAGCCATTGGTGGAAGTGCACCTCGGTTGCTGTGAAGACCCCAGGATTGCAGGGGTCATGGAGAGAAGCTGAGGCTGTTGCACCAGGAGAGGTCAGAAGAGACCATTGGCGAAGGTGCTGCCTCAGTTTCAGTAGACGACCACAGCTTTTGGAGATGCCGAGTACCTGGGACTGACCACCAAGAGCACGCGAGGTGTAGAATGGAGTCGCCTGGGACCTGCACAGATGAGCTTTGTGCCAGGACGGCAGAGTTCGGAGAGGGAGCTGCAGACCCCTTTGGAGCCCAGAAGATCGTGAGGATCCCAGGTGTCCAGCTTGAGCTACTTGCTGGACTTAGTTTTGTTTGAGATTCTTCCCTTGAATAAGACAGTACTTGTTTTGGATTTTGCAGGCGCCCACAGTAGGAGACTTTTAATAGACTGGACTTTTAAGTGTTTGGACATTTTTAAGACTGTGAGGCTTTTATGTTACTGTCTTAGGTTGTGATTCATGTTAACCATCAATTTGGGGATAAAACTGGAAAGGTGGGGTTTAATAGTGATGTTTTTGTGTGTCAATTTGACAAGGGTCAATGTGCTGGATAGTTATAGTCAACTTGACACACCTGGGTTTGAGGGAGCCTCAATTGGGGAATTTGTCTCCATTGGATTGGCCTGTGCCACATCTGTGGTGTTTGTCTTGATTATTGAGCGTGACAGTATAAAGAAGGCAGCCTGGCATGAGCCAGAGAGCAAGCCAGGAGCAAGCAGTGGCCAGCATTCCTCCATGGCCTGTGCTTCAGCTCCTGCCTCCAGGTTCCTGCCCTGAGTTCTTACCTTGGGCTCCCTGAGTGATCAACTGTGACCAGGAGATGTAAGCTGAATAAACCCTTTCCTCCCCAAGTTGGTGTTGGTCAGAGTGTTTTGTCATAGCAATGAGACAACTACAACAATAGTTTAAGATTTAAATTGAAAATTTGACCAAAAAGGTTTAATATATAACTGTATCCCCCATTTTTTACTTTAGGTTTTTGTTTTTTGACCCATGAGTCTCAAAAAGCAGTTGTAATACACATACCTAAGGCAGGAATCAAGGTGTAAATTTCATTTAAATTACCCAACTGCTGTTTTGGGTGACTGTATGTTCGAATTTGGAATCAACTTAATTCCTTAAGTCAAATTATCCTAAGGTAAAAGAGAATGTTACAAGTGATACTGTAACACAAAAATATAGAGAAAATTTGATAGTTAATCCCAAGCATCAATTATACAGATTTTAAGTAAAACAAATGTGGACAACAATTTATATTTACACTTAAGTTTCAATATGAGAGAGATTTTCTTACCTCCTTTTCATGAAAACAAAGAAAAATGGTGGTATAATAAGTCATTCTCCAACTGGACTTAGAGCCGACTGTTATAGAGTAATCTCTTATAAACTGTAAAATGCTTTCTTTAATTGACTAATAGACATAGGAAAATGTGAAAAGGATTACTCTCTATTCAGATCCAAATATAATACTAAAGTCTTTTTAACTGTGCATTAAGAAAATATTAATACAGGAGGCTTATATAGCAATGATTATTCTGCCACATGAGATGTTGGCCGGGGGATCCAAGCCCCCCCCCCCCCAAAAAAAAGGTAAAGGCTTCTTGCCTGTAAACTGGGATACCTACAAGAAGAGAGGTGGTAAGGCCCTGATCTCGAAGGCCTGATGCAAGCATGGGAAAGATGTATTGAGACCGTACTTGCAAGTGTACAGTTGGTCTCTGGAATGCCAGAGAGTGTGACCAAAGGCCACTAAACCAATAAAGCAAAAATTGGTCTCCTTTAGTCAAGAAAGACTCCTCTGTCAGCATCAACTATACCTCACCTGCCTGGAAATACTGTGCAGCAGTGGCAGCCACATGTCTGTACATCCCAAGTCTAATTGGTTATTAGCTTTCTCCTTGGAGGAATAATTCACAGCTGATGCAACAAGCTTACATCCTCTAGTGGTTAGGAGATGTTATAAGCCACAGTAAGACCCTTTCATATTTAACAGAAAAAATATCATTCATGGATTACCATAACCATCCAAACATCTGTGTCTATACCAAAGTAACCTACCATAATAATAACTGTTTAAATACCTATAAATCTAATTGCTTGTGCTTCATTGGTATGATGGAAAGGTTATTCCTGGACAAACTGTCGACCCATGAATGGAAGCAGCCAGAACTGATCAGAGTCCAAAATGACATCTCCAGAGAAAGTAGTCTGTTTTGCTTCTCATTCACCTGTGCCCCTTTTCTAAGCCTAGGGAACAATCTGTGGAAGCAGCGCATGGTAGAATGTAAGGGCTGTGATTGCGGTGAATGGTGAAACTACAGCAACATAGTCTGGACACTTATTTGATCAACATGATTGTACATACAAGCCCCTCCAGCTGGATGGTGGAAGCCTTGGGCTGTGTGGGTTTGGGCATAGCTGCTTGCAAATTGGTTTTACATGAAGGATCCTTGTACTCATAACTGATTACTTATTGTTAAAAGAAAATGAAATAAAAAAACAAAAACAAACAAAAAAAGAAATAACACATTAAAAAATAAAATGTACAGGATTTTATAGCTTTTTCTATCTTCCAATCATCTGAAACAGGAATCTAATTGCAAATATATATAATATGTATATATATTTGCATATATGTATATATAATATGTATATATACATAAATTTATATGTATATATAATATGTATATATACATAAATATATAATATGTATATATATATATATATTTGCATATATGTATATATAATATAGTTAGATAGCCTTCAGATATATATATATATATATATATATATATATATATATATATGTATATATAATATGTATATATACATAAATGTATATGTATATATACATAAATATATAATATGTATATATATATATATTTGCATATATGTATATATATATATTATCCTGGGTAAATATAAAGTAGTTTAATTCCAGAATCTGTGGTCTTCCACAGTGTTGAAAGCTAATGAATTGAAGTTTGTCAAAACAAGGAATCTAATTAATCTAAACATATTAACTAACAGCTATTATTAAGGTTCTAATGCCTTGATTATTTGTCCTCTCTCTCTCTCTCTCTCTCTCTCTCTCTCTCTCTCTCTCTCCCCCACACCCTAGGCTGCCCTCCCTCTCTCCCTTTCTCCCTCCACTTTTTCTGTTTTGTGAACAAATGTTACCACAAAAGTTGCCCCTTTTGATGTTTTCTATTATCTTCTATTTCTAAAAAATGCATTGTGACATTGTGAAATTTTTTTAAAGAAATTTTCTTTGGAAAAATCATGAAGAAATAATGAAATGACAGTCTGGAAATTACATCAACTTTCAAAAGACAATATATTTATTTCATTGACAGTATTAAAAGAGTGGGGAAACTTTTTCTTGGTTCAACAACGTTTAAAGTAAGCTTAAATAATCATATTTAATTTCAGCATATTAATATTGCTGCTAATTTAATGTCTATGATTTTAATTCATTTCACTACAGTGTAGAATGACTAAATATGTATTCAACAATGCATGTGCTATTGATATTTCTTGATAATATCACTGTCAAAAACCAATTGTTGAAAAGTTTCTGAGGGCTAAACAAATATAGAATTTCACCAAGTCTGTCTCATAAAATTGTTTGGTTCATTATAGCAAGGTGGTAAGATTTGCAGAAGTAATTTCTCTGCTATATCTGTTCCTCAAAGAAAATTCTTAAGTTATAAAAAGTGAATTCTAACACATCTTTTCTTATCATGTAATCATAATTACACTACTAATAGCTTCAAATTTGTAAACTTTAGTATTATTTCCATTTGCCCAGATCAAAAATTATTTCCCTATTTTTTTTAAATAAGTACCACAAAGAAATCTTTAGAAACTTTCAAAGAAAAGTTCCTGATAATGAAGTAACTGCCTTTTTAACCTTTGAGCAAATCTTTGGAGAAAACCTGCACTCATGCACACACACACACACACACACACATATATATATATATATATATATATATATATATGTAACATATTCTTCTATGTTTATTTTCTTTTGCCATAATACCAACATCATTATAAATATGAATCTCAGTTTTACAAGATTCCTCTTGGCTCCTGAAGGTAAATATTAATTACTTTATAGGAGTTTAAATTGCATCTATCATATCTGACATATTTCTGCATTTTAAGAATTTTATATAAAAATAACAATTTACAAATATGGTAAACTAGTAGAAACTGAAAATATAAAGAACATATATTGCTTTGTTTACATTATAGCAGAGATTCTAACATTTATTCATTCAATTGAAGTAGAAAGTAAAACATAGACTATCTTAACCTATCTTAACTTAGATAAAGTAAAAAATAATTCAATAAAATGAACTAAGTAACAAATAAAATATTTTATTGATTTAACGTTAATAAACACTTGTTAACATACTTGAAGTCAGGATAAACATTATAAAACACAGCAAGTCAAACTATAATTTAAAACATTTTGACTTTGATCGTTGCTATATCTATCAAGTAATAATAAAATTTAACATTCTTAAATCTGATTCACATGACTTATTTGTCTCTTTTTTATGAGAAAAACATTAAGTATGTGTAATGCTGAAAATATAAGAGAAAACTGAAATGATTACTGAGCAGGAATAAAATATGGGAATAGAATACTTGGGAAAATATATATATATATATAGTTGGAAATTATTAAAATAAGTGAGTTCACCTGAATGAGAAATATCACACTTTTTCCTATATGTATATCCTAGGTTTTATTATTTATATTTGAATATATGATACATATGCAAGTGTGAGTGTGGGTCAAGAATCTACAAAGGAGAATATGAAATGTAAAAGCGGTCCTTTGTAATGAATTTTGTGAATTACACCAAATCTATTTTGATATTATTTAGATCTCTATCCTTAACTCACAGTGTACCTACACCCCACCCAATTTTGTAATCTTACATATTATATATGTATATAATTAGCTTTGCATCTTCAATTTCCCTTCAGCTGGTTGACCCTCTGGAGTCTGGACAACTTACCAAGAGTCTCACCCTTTAACAAGTAACTGCCCCACTCCCAGGAGCCATTGGTCGTCTAATCTAATTCTAAATGCCTATAAGAAAAGCTATATGGAAACCTATTGCCAGAAAAGCTCCCTAAGCTTTTGTAAAAGATTAAAAAGAGCTACTTTTAACTGGAAACAAAATATCAATATGAAGCACCATATGTTAGTAAAGAAAACCCAATCGCAAGGAATGAACTCTTTATTTTGAAGCAATAGACTAGAGTTCCCAAAGACCTTAAATAATATTGGGCTTTGACCCTCATTTTCATTGCACCCCCAGGACTTCACGATAATACCCTATTGCTGATTACACTATATAAATGAGCAATAGAAAAAAAATTAAGCCTTCTCTCTACTGGTTAGTTTTGATAGTGCTGGAAGGTGCTATGCAAGCTACCTTCAGAGAAAGTTACTATGCATCTTACGCAGCTCTGAATTCTATCAACTACAAAAACAACAGGACTTACTGAACATGTCCATCAGTGTGATAGCAGCATGTATAATTTGACAGTAACCAACTTTACTGGATAACTTTAGTTGTCACCTTGGCGCAACTGGGTAGAAGGATTTTAATTGAGAGATCACTTTCATTAATTGGCCTATGGTCAAATAATGGGGGATTTTCTGGATTGCTGAGTAATGTTGGGGGCTTAGCCATCTGTGAACTTGCTACTCAGATCAACCAACCACCCTACTAGAACCCGAAGAACACACCGACTAACTTTTCATACCTGAATAAAAAGCAACCAAGCTATATTAACATGAACAGACCCAAACTTCAACTAATCAAAGCCAGAATAGAATTTCCTATCAGACATCAACCAACAAAACAGCCACATGCCCAAACAGTAATACAAAAAATATGGAAAACCAAGAGAATATGTCTGAACAAAATGAACCAGTCCCATAGAAGTCTACCACAATGAGAATCATTCTGAAGTACTCCATTACACAGAATTTAAAAGAACATTTATAAACATGATAAAAGAACTTAAAAACACAGAGACACAAAACTTGAAGCACTCAAACATAATAGGCATAGACTTATCACAGAAGCTCAAAAAATACAAATATGGATGTGCTTGGTGGTGCACGCCTTTAATCCTAGCATTCAGGAGGCAGAGGCAGGTGGATCTTCGTGAGTTCAAGGCCAGCCTGGTCTACAGAGTGAGTTCCAGGCCAGCTGGGGCTACAGGGAGCCCCTTATCTTTGAAACAGACAAAAAAAAAAAAAAAAAAAAAAAAAAAAGGAAACAAAAACTACAAATATGTGGCTGAGTGAAATAACAAAAATAATTCAAGACTTGAGAAGTGAATTCCAAAAGACAGAGAAATAGTGAGGAAAACCCTAGTCAAAATTAAGATCATGGTGGTTTGGATGAGACTCTCCCCCTTAGGGTCCAAGTATTTGAAAATTTTGTCTCCAATCGGTGGCACTGATTTGGAAGGTCATCAAATAGTTGAAAAAAATCACATCCAGAAACCAACCATACAGAGAATATTACAAGCAATACAAAGAACTGAAGATATGAATGACCTTATCTGAGAGATTCAGAAAAAAATGGAATATAAGATTATGGAAATACAAAATAGTACCAAGAATGCAAACAAACTAAAAATGAGAGTAACAAATTCACAACATTAAGTAATAATTCTAAGTATCAATGGCCTTGATTTCCCAGTCTAAAGACAGAGAGTAGTGCAATAGATTAAGAAACAAATTTCATCTTTTAGTTGTTTCCAAAAAAACTCATGCTACACTCAAGTATACCTCATGCTACATTCAAGTATACCTAAGGGTGAAAAGATTGAAAAAAAAAATTTAAGCCAATGACACTAAGAATGAAACAGATTTTGCAATTCTAATATCTGACAAAATAGGCTTAAAATTAAAATAAAACAGAAGAGATAAATAGGGTCACTTAATTCTAATCAAAGTAACACTGACAAAGTAGGTGTTACAATCTTTTTTAAATTTTATTTATTTATTTTTATGTGTATGAATGTACTGACTGCATGTAGGTTTGTGAACCCCTGTTTGCAAATGTTGTGCAATGCCGCGGAGGTCAGAAGAGGGCGTTGGATTCCCCTGGAACTGGAGTTAAAGATGGTTGTCAGCCACTGTGGGTCCTGGGGATCGAACCTGGGTCCTCTGCAAGAGCAGTCTGAGCTCTTAACTGCTAGGCCATCTCTCCAGCCTCCGGTTTTACAATTTTAAACATAGCATGCACCACATTCTGATGCCCCCAATTTCTTAAAAATAGTACTATGGGACTATAAAACATAGACTTAATACAACTGAGTAATATTAAGTGACATCAGTACTCCACTGTCTCCAATACTCAAGTTGAAAGGGCAAATGGACAAAGAATAAAGAGAAAAACATCTGTATTAAATGACATCTTGCATCAAATGTACCTAACAGACATCTACAGACTATTCCACATAGGCACCAAAGAATGTACTTTCTATTCAGCAGACAATGCAAGTTTCTCTAAAGTACACCACATACTGGGACATCAAACTTCAATAAATATAAAACAACTGAAATAATTTCATGCATTTTATCAGACAACAAAGCATATAATCAAATGCAAGAGAAGTTGATGATAAATACATGAAGTCATGGAAACTAAAGAACAAACTCCTAAATCATGAATGGATCAAAGACTAATTTACAAAGAAAAAAATGTATTCCTGGAATAAATAAAAATGATAATAAAAAACAAGGAAAATATTTGGAACAATTTAAAAGCAGTCCTAAGAAGGATCTTTTTAGCTATAATTGAATACATTAAAAATAAACACAGTGAGCATATTTAAATGACTTACCAGTGTAACACAAGATTATGAGAAGTCAAGAACAAAGCAGATCAACATATAATGCATAAGAAGAAATACCAGAAATTAATGAAATAGAAATAAAACAATACAAATAATGAATAAATCTAAAAGATGGTTCTTTGAAAAGTAAAACAAGATAGACACACTCTTATTCAAGTTAACCAAAATAAATAGAGCAAATTTAAATTAATATTCAGAGATGAAAGGCAAAAAAATCATAAAACACCAAGATATAAAAATTTCAGAAAATTATAAGGGAGTACTTTAAAATCCTGTACTCAATTAAATTTGAAAATCTAAAGGAAATGGATGAATATCTAAAATCATGAAAAATAACTAACCTTAAACCAAGAAGATAGGGGCTGGAGAGTTGGTCTAGCGGTTAAGAGCGTCAACCGCTCTTACAGAAGACCCAGGTTCGATCCCCAGCACCCACATGGCGGCTGAGAACCGTCTGAAACTCCAATTCCAGGAGAACTCCAGTTCCAGGGGAATCTGAGACCCTCTTCTGACCTCCGCGGCATTGCACAACACGGGTGCACAAACCTGCATGCAGACAGTACATTCATACACATAGAGAAATAAATAAAATTAAATTTAAAAAAAATTTAAAAAAAGAAGATAGCAACAGCTTAAATAGCAAATAAGAAATAGCAAAATCAAAACAATGCCAAACCTATAACAACAACAACAAAGGGTCCAGATGGATTCACAGCAGAATTCTAACAGACATTCAAAAGAAATAACTACAACCAATAATTCTTAGATTATTCAAAAAGATAGAAACAGAGGGAGACCTCAGAAAATTCTGCTATGATGTCAGTATCACTGTAATAACAAAACCAGGTAAAGAGAAAACAGAACTGAAAACTATAACCCTATACATTCAATGAACATAGACGCAACATCAAAAAAGATCATCCAGAACAATCAAGTTGCCCTTATTCCAGAGATACTGAGCTGTTTCAATATACGTAAGTCAATAAATATAATAAATCATATAAAAGATGTAAAGACAAATATCACATGGTCATCTCATTTTATGCAGAAAAGGACTTTGACAAAAATATAACATGGATTTTATTAAATTTTATGTTGAAATTCCTAGAGGGAATTGGGCTGGAGAGAACATTGCTCAATATAATTAAAGCTATATACAATAAACACACTACCAACATCATTTCAAAAAGAAAACCTGGAAACATTCTCATTTAAAACAGGAACATGACAAAGCTGTCCAATGTCTCCACTCCTTTTCAATATAGTTATTGAAACTCTTAATGTAAAGATAAGACAAGAGAATGAAATTAAAGAGTACTAATTGGAAAATGAATGTCAAATTATCCCTGTTTGCAGATATATTATACATAAGAAATCCCAAAAAGTTCAGCCAGAAAACTGCTAGAAGTGATGAATACTTTCAGCAAAGTGGCAGGTTACAAAGTCAATATAAAATGTCAGTAGCTTTCTATATACAAATAATAAGCAATTAGTCAAAGAGTTCATAGAAAGCCTCCCATTCCCAATAGCCTAAAAAAATGTAGCAATAAAACTAGACAAATAAATTTAGGTCTCTACAATGAAAATCTTGAATTTTTAAAGGAAGATAGATAGTGGGAAATAGAAGCACCTACCATGCACATGGGTTGATAGAATTAATACAAAGAAAATTACTATCTTAATGAAAGTAGTATATATATTCAATACAATGCCAATAAAATTAACAGAAAAAATCCTAAAATTCCAAGGTATCACCAAAGACCTTGGATAGACAAAGCAATCATAGGCAAAACCAGTAATGCTAACAAAATCATTATACCAGACATCAAACTATATTACAGAGTTATCATCATAAAAAAGCATGGTACTAGCAGAAAAACACATATATAGATCAGAGCAATACAATAGAAAATGATAATCTGAATGCCTGCCATTTAAGCCACCTGAAATTTGACAATGAAAGCAAGACTACACAATGGAGGAAAGACAACATCTTCAACAAATGGTGCTGTAAAAGCTGGATCTCTACCTGTAGAAGAATGAAATTGGACTCTTATCTTTCATCCTGAAAAAAGTCAACTTGAAATGGATCAAATTCTTCAATATGAAACCTTTAGCTATGAAACTGTTAGAAGGAAACTGGATTTTCTGTTTTGCACACCATTTGCTCAGGCACTAAGGTCAACAGTCAACAAGTGGGACCTCATTAAATTGAAAAAAAAAGTATATCAAAAGAAACGAATAGATGGAAATGAAGAGGAAACCTACTGAGTGGGAGATAATCTTCACTTGCTACACATTTGACAGAATATTCATATGCAAAATACACAAACAAATCTAAAAAAATGAAAACAAGAAAATAAATGACTCAGGAAAGAGATGGGCTAAGGACCTTGTCCTAGTTTGTTTTCCATTGCTGTGACAAAACACTCTGACCAACACCAACTTGGGGAGGAAAGGGTTTATTCAGCTTACATTTCCAGGGTCACAGTTCATCACTTAGGGAGCCCAAGGCAGGAACTCAAGGCAGGAACCTGGAGGCAGGAACTGATGCACAAGCCATGGAGGAATGCTGTTCACTGGCTTGCTCCTCTGGCTCATGCCCAGCCCACCTTCTTATACAGTACACAACAACCTGCCCAGGGTGTCACTACTCACTGTGGGCTGGGCCCTCCCACACTGCTCCACCATCAAGACAATACTCCAGAGATGTGGCCACAGGCCAATCCAATAGAGCCAATTCCCCAATTGAGGCTCCCTCAACCCAGGTGTGTCAAGTTGACACTAAAGCTATCCAGCACAGACCTCAATAGGGATGTCTTGAAAAAACAAAAAGAAATAAAATTGGCTAGGAAACACCTTAAAATTGCTCAACATCCCTAATAAGTAGATGAATGCAGATCAACAGTACTTTAAGATTTCATCTTATCCCAGTCAGTCAGACTGCTAAGAACAAGAGAACAAAATACACCAAATGCTAGCTAGTATGTGGAGAAAGGGGAAGACTCCTCAACTGCTGATGACAAACTCTTGCAACCAGTATGGAAAAGATTGTGGAGATCTGTTAAATCTAAAAATGAATCTGCTATATGGTCTCATTATACAACTCCTTGGAATATACCTAAATGACTCATCCAACTATAGAGATACCAATACATATGTCTTCATTTTGTTGTTTTTTACAATAGATAAGAAATGGAAATCAGCTAAATCTTCCTCAACCGACAAATGGATAATGGAATTGTAGTAAAACTATACAATGGAGTTCTACTCAGCTGAAAGGATAGACAAAGTTATGTATAAAGGTGGAACTATAAAACTGCTGTACTAAGAGAAGAAAACCAGACTTAGAAAACAGGCAATGAATGTTCTCCCTCATTTGAGGATCTTATCACCAATTCCTTATATGTGAGTATATATCCTGATGTAACCTAAGTAGCCAGGAAAATGAAAAGCAAGCAGAGAGGTAAATGGGATGAAAGAGCCCAAAATAAGGAGATAGTAGGAGATGTTACCAAGGGGGAATGAGGGAAGATAGTGGTATTCAAATGGGAATTGAGGAGGAAAGGAAATACAGGAACAAACTAGAAAGAAAAGAAGAAGGAACTCAAGAAAGGGAGGGAATAATAGGAGATAGGTATTACCAGCAGGAAATTGGGGGCCTTAAACTGGGGAAGAAGAAAGGAGGGAGATTAAACAGAGTGTAGATAGGAGATAGGACTAAATCTTAGGTGGCATAAAAAGCCAGAGGGAAATGTATTCATTGCAAAATACACATTCAATATATAAAAATGAGTTTATGAGTATACCTGAAGGCTATATGACAAAGAACACAGGCATAAGAAACCTTCCTTCAAATTGTTGGTCAGGATAGTCCAAGAGATTCCCAAAATAACACATGCCAGAGCCATAGATTAACTCCCAGGATTTGAAGACAATCCCCTATTGCTGACATACTTCAGAAAGAGGATATGGAGGAATGGAGCTGGAACTAATGTAGAAGTCTTCTCCTTGAAGACTACCTCTAATAGTGCTAGAGGATTCTTATGCAAGTTGGTAAATGGGAAAATCAATCAATAGTCTAACCCAGATCCAAAGTATAATAACCACAATGGCTTACAGAGCAAACTATCTCTATTGGTCTTTCAGTTTTATGTAGGGTAAAATAAACTGCTATCTAATTGGACTTAAAGCCCTCTCAAAGGGAGAGAAGTCACTGGTGACACTATTAAAGATGTAATAGTATTTTAAGAGTTTAGTTTCTTTTCATTTTCTAGTTTGGCTTCTATTACTGTGATAAAATATGCTGTGAAAAATGTAACTTAGGTAACAAAGGGCTTATTGTAACACACAGTTATAGGTAACAATCCCCCTCTGCAGGAAAGTCACAGCACCAGGACCTTGAGATAACTCTTCATAGTATGCCCACAGTTTAGAACAGAGAAAGAATGAATGTATGTATGCAAGTGTGCAATAATCCAATGCCCAAACTCTTGAATGGTAATTTGCATTTTTGAGCTGAGTCTTCTCACATCAATTAGGTTAATCTAGACAATTCCTCACAGATGTACACACAGGCCAACTTATCTATAGAGTTCCTCATTGAAGAGTTTTCTTCCCGGTCGATTCTACACTGTACCATGTAGACAAGTGAGTGTAATCACTTTTGAAGTAGAATCCTATATTTACAGATAATTGTACTTCACAACACTCAGCAAAGAAACTTCTTTTTGCAACAGATTAATACTAATAGAAAGTCCTGCAATTACTCAAGAGTAGAGAATAAGGATCTGTGAAGTGCAGAGAATTAGGGGACATATCCACAATGTAACCTGTATACCTAATAATGCTCATGGGATACAGTGGACCAGGAAGAGGAAAGAATATTAATTCATCTCTCAACTCCTTCAGAGAATCCTCCTCATGCAACAGAAGATGTTTCAACCAAAATGCCACAACTGACCAAAGTGCAAATAAGAGACTACTCAAGACTTAACCCAGAATAGAACACCTATATCTAGCCTCTGCCACACAAAGCTGAGGGATCTTTGCAGAAGAGAGGGTGGAAAGATAATAAGATCCAGGGTTAGTAGATGACTACAAGGAACCAGAGATTTCCAGACAGTTTCAAAGTTACTCATCTGGATTTATAGCATATACGAAAGAACATATAAAATCTGTAGGAGGAGTTATAAGGATCATGCAGATTTGAAAATGTGACTATATATTATCAAAATATATTAGGTGAAATTCACAAAAAATAAAAATAATTTAAAAATAATATTCATTGTATTTGTGCTTTGTATCTCTTTCTCTCTCTCTTTCTGTGTGTGTCTAAGTATGGGCTTCTGGGTAGCTGATAGATGACAATTTTAGAGAATTTGTTCTCCCCTTCGACTCTATTTCAGAGAAAATACAGCTTTATATGTTCATGCATGTTTATGCACTGAAAGAACTTGGCACCACATAAAATTTTATAGTTTCTTTAACATTATGAAACAAATATGATGTGATTTGTTGTGCTCTCAAGAGGAACAATACTTCAACTTATTGGAAATACATGCTTTGGGAGCAGCTCCAGGACTTCATGTTGTCAATGGGTCACCTAGCTACAAGACCCTTTTGTGTTCAGAAGATATAGAAGATAATTGGAAGTCCCAAGAGATTAGGTCCAAGTAGACCCAGCTACTGACAAAGCTGGTAGCAGACCTAGGAATTGTTTAGGGGCTGCCAATTTTACAAACAAGCAGAAAGTACAGTTTGCAAGGCCATGGAAACTTTGACACAGTTACCAAAGGAACATATGGAACGTGATACACAAGCCATGAAGTTCCTGCCCCCAGCAACTGAGCAAGCAACACAAAATGCTATGAGAGAGAATACTTTGGAAATCCAAGGAAATTGGATATCCTGGAAATGTGGGCTATCTGTCTTGAAAGTTGAAGGCAATAAAGGAGCTAGGACAAAATGTTTTAGGGGCTACAAAAGGAAAGGTCATAACGGCAGACCTAGAATTGTTCATGATCTTTGCAGTCCATAGCATACCAGAAATTGCGCAAGATTCTTACTATGGGGCAAAAGGTTTCAACATTTTTATAGGTGGGATTTAGTTTTACTTTGGACCTGATTCTACTATCAATATTCATATCCATTCTTCGGGTAATCAGAAGTATGTTATCTTGTTTTTGATGCTACATGAGTTCACAATTAGAAGTTTGCCCTGAGCCTTAGGATAGATTTTGCATAGTAACTTTAGAACAATGTTTAAATTGTTAAACTTAGGGAGACTCTGAGAGATAATGAAATGCACTTTGCAAATGAGATGTAATTGAGTCTCCATAGATACAGTTGTTTAATGTTATACTTTAAGGGGACATGCTTGAAAATCGAGTTAAGTCTTATATTTAGGGATATTGGGACTGACATCTATATTGGATGAAAAAAAAATATCTAGGACAATAGGGAAGCCTCTATCCATGCATTTCTGTAAGTGTCTTTCCAGAGAGAATTAACTATGACGGAAATCTCTGCATTTGGTAAGGAATAAAAGGATGAAAATTCAAAGAAAAACTTGTTTCTGTTTCTTGGTCTCTGCTCTGTGAACTGCTGTGTTCTACCTAGTCATCAATGATATTCTACCATGCACTGGAAATGTCTGAAACAATAAGCTTGATTAGATAAGCACCCTTTTAAATTGGTTCTCTAAGCTTATTTGGTCAGACATGGGAAAGTTCAAGAACACAAAGCATTTTATATTGTATTGTGGGATTCAACTTGACCACATTGCATGAATGCCCAAACATGGAAGTTAATTTAAAGAGAATAATATGGCACAACAAATTTCAATGCAGCCAAGAATCAGACAGTAACATCAATCTCTTGTCTACTATTTACAAAGTTTCAGTGATAGCTGAGAAAAAAATGTAGGAATGAAAGGCTTAACATTTTACAAGTTTAATAAAAAGTGTATATTAAATTGCTGCCAAAGAAAATAAAAACAGCTTGGTACTGGTATAAAAATAGACCCATAGACCAATGATACAAAATTGAAGATCCAAACTTGAGCAGAAAAACATTCTGCCACCTCATATTTGACAAAGGGGCCAAAAAGACTCAATGAAGGAAAGACAGCATTTTCAGCAAATGGTCCTGGAAAAACTGGATCATCATTTATAGGGAACCTCAACTGAGAAATTTCCTCCATTGGATTGGCCTGAGGTCATGTCTGTGGAGAATTTTCTTGATATCTAAATGATGAGGAAGCACCCAGGCTATTGTGTGCAGTGCCAACCATTGGGCAGACAATCCTGTGTTATAAAAGAAAGCAGACTGATAACAATTCAGGGGAGCAAGCAACTCAACAGTATACCTCTATATTCTGTTATCCAGAGTTCTGCCTTATTTCACGTGCCTTGGCTTCCCTTGATGATGAACTGTAACCTGAGAAATGTAACTCTTTCCTTTCCAAGTTTGTTTTGGTGGGTGATTTCATTAAATCAATTGAAAGCAAACTAATACAATAATTGGTACCTACAGGGTATTACTGTGACAGACCTGACCTTGTTGCTTATGGGAAGATTGTGGACGTATTTGGAACCTCAGATCAGAAAAGTAATTAGTGCTCACAACTAGATGAACTGTAGCTGTGGAGCTTGGAGCAGACATGCTAAACAGAAATGTGGAGGATAAAACCCCGATTTATATCATTTTGAGGGAATCAAAGGCTATCCAGGCTGTTCCTGTTACTGAGAAGGAGATTTGGTTCCTAGTACAGTGGGACTGAAGAATTAATTGTGATTAAGAGACCAGAACCACGGAAGTGAAACCTTTGGTTTAATGGAACAATTGATGCTGGTCAGCTGGGGCTTAGAGATCAGCTGTGAGTAAAGAGACTAGGATCATCCAGGTGAAAGCTTGGAAGCATTTCCTTGGGGTCAGCACACAGAAGATGTGATACAGAGGCCTATCAAGGCCCTATCTCAAGTTGGAAGCAAGTCGAATAAGTCTCCTAAACGGTATGGTTTTTGAAGGCATAAAGGAATCAAGGAGAAGGTCTGAGGCTAGGCTTCATGGAGGCCAGAAGCAGCTCTTGTTGAAGATGCAGCCTCATTTGCAATAAAGACATCAGTGTTTTGGAGATGCCAGGACCTTGGGTGACCACCATAGACAGCACCAGGTATGGAGTGGAGAGTGCCTGAGTCTAAGAACACGCTGTGCAAGCCACTTTGAGCCCAGAGTGCAGGTTAAGAGCTAAAGTGTATTTAATGAGAAACACAGTTCTAGAAAAGAGAAACCTCCCTTTGAGTTGACGGACAGAAAAACTGAAGAAAAGCAAAATATTTTACGGATGTTCTTGGTTGACATACTGAAACAAATAAGAAATTATTCTTAACACTCATATAGCCAAACTTATTCAAAAGTAGAATAATTCCTCTGAAATATCAGGGAAAACACTGAAAAAATTAGGCTGTCAATAAGGGCTAATAAATCTATAAATATTATTAGAAGTACTTTAACAATGAGATCTGCTCATAAGCAGTATAAAACTACATATTTACCTTTCGCAAATTTCTAAAAATATTCTTTGCATGTATTTGAAATACCATGAGAAATATAGTCTACAATAAAATGAGAATTTTTTATTTATTTTTAGTGAATTTTTATGTGTGTTTCATACATAATTTTTCGGTCAGTCTTAATTGCCGTAATATCCCTTTCTCCCTTGGCACCCTCCCTCCATTTGGTCTTGCATCCCCTCTCTGGCTCCGACAACCTTTCTGCCCCCACCTTCTGCAATGTTCCCTGAGCCCTGTGTGGGTGAAGCTGAACATAGTCTGTCCATGGAACCAAACTATGGAGAATCCCTTTTAGGACTGCTTTTAATGTGTCCCAGAGGTTTTGTTGTGTTGTATTGTCCTTTTTGTTTAATTCCAGGAATACTTTTATTTCTTGATTTCTCCTTTCACCCATTCATTATTCAGGAGTATGTTGTTTAATCTCCAAGAGAACATGTAGTTACTAGGGCTTCTTCTGTTGTTGATATTAAGCTTTATTGCATTGTGATCTAAGGAATTGCATGGAATAATTTCAAATTTTGTGCATTTTTTGAGGTTTGTTCTATGCCCCAGTATGTGGTCGATTTTGAAGAAAGTTCCACTGGATGCTGAATACAAAGTATATTCTTTTTTTTAATTTTTTAAATTTATTTTCTATGTGTATGAATGTACTGTCTGCATTTAGGTTTGTGCACCCGTGTCATGCAATGCCGCGGAGTTCAGAAGAGGGTGTCGGATTCCCCTGGAACTGGAGTTCTCCTGGAATTGGAGTTACAGACCGTTCTCAGCCACCATGTGGATGCTGGGGATTGAACCCGGGTCCTCTGCAAGAGCAGTTGGTGCTCTTAACCGCTAGGCTATCTCTCCAGCTCCCAAAGTATATTCTTTGGTACCTAGGTGAAATATTCAATAGATGTCTGTTGGGTAGTTTTGGTGTATTATATTGTTCAATTCAAATGTTTCTCTGTGTATTCTTTGTCTGGTTCTCCTGCCTAATAAACACAAGGAATATTAACGTCCCCTACTACTAGTTTCTTGGGATTAATCTGTGCCTTAAATTCCTGTAAAATTGTGTTTATAAAGTTAGGTCCACTGGAATTTGATGCATATGTATGCATGATTGTGGTATCTCCTTGGCTAAATGTTTCTTTGATAAGAATGAAGTGACCTTCCTGCCAGGGGTGGTGCACGCCTTTAATCCTAGCACTCAGAAGGCAGAGGCAGGGGGACCTTTGTGAGTTCAAGGCCAGCCTGGTCTACAGAGTGAGTTCCAGGACAGCTGGGGCTACAGGGAGACCCTGTCTCAAAAAGACCAAAAAATAAAAAAATAAATAAATAAATAAATAAATAAATAAAATGAAGTGGCCTTCTTCATCTCCTCTAATTAGTTTTATTTTTAAGTGTACTTTGTCTTAGATTAGAATAGCAACTCTTGCTTTCTTCTTAGTGGCATTTGCTTGGAATATTTTTCCACCCTTTTACCTTAAGATAGTGCCTGTCCTTGAAATTGAGATGGGTTTCTTGCTAACAACAAAAATATATGTTTTGTTTCTAAATCCATTCTACTAATCTATGTCTCATTGATTGGGGAGTTCAGTCCACTGATATTTAAAGTTATTTTTTGAGTGATGTATATTGCTTTCCATCCTTTAGCTTTTGTCTGCATTTTTGGTCTAGGTTTGTTTACCTTCACTAACTACTTTGTGTTGCCACTATGGTGTAGTCATTTCTTTCTTCCACTTTCTGTATTGCTTCAAGTATTCTCTGAAGAGCTGGTTTTCTGGACATAAATTATTTCAGCCTATTTATGTCATGAAAGATTTTTCTTTCTCCTTCAACTACAACAGACATTTTTGCTGGGTAAAGTATTCTGGGTTGGTATGTATAGTCATTTATAACTGGAAATTCTTTGGTCCAAACTATTCTGGTTTTCATCACTTGGATTGAAAAGTCAGCTCTGATTCTGATTCATTTTCTTTATATGTGACTTGCTTTTCTTTTCCAGCTTTCAGTATTCTCTCTTTGTTTTGAACAGCTAGTGTTTTCACTATAATGTAGCATGTGGAATTTCTCTTTTCTGGTCCTATTTGGTGTTCTATGTGCTTCTTGTATTTGTATGGAAATGTCTTTAGAAAGTTAGGGGAAATTTTCTTTTACAGTTCTGTTGAAGATATGGCCATTACCATTATCCTTAAATTATTCTCTTTCCTCTATACTTATGATGTGTAGGTTTGAATTCCTGTGGTTTTGATTTTTTTTTTTTCACAATCTTTGCTTGAGTGGTCCAATTCTTCCACTTTATCTTCCAGTCTCAATATTTTATTTTATATTTTATTCATTCTTTTACTGAGGCTTTCTCCCATTCTTTCTACATGTCTTATTGAGTGTTCCACTTCCTTTTTCATTTCATCCTGATTTTCTTCAGTATTTCTCTCTCTTTTGTGAAGTTACTTAGAAGTTTGGCGCTATGTTTCTTTAGACTATTTCTATCTTCTTCTAGTACATTGATTCATCTGTTTGTGTGTTCTTTAAATTCCTTGAATTCTTTGATCAAGTCTATGATAGTTCTTTTAAGCTCAGTGTCCAGGGTTATATCTGATTCTTCACTGTAGAAATATTCTACAGGACAGGTAGTATTTAGCAGAGACTAATTATTTGGATTTTTTATTTTATTATTTTTTCACTGTGATTTTGGCATGTGGATTTCTTTTGTTGTTTGTGATTCTGGTATGAAACTCAAGTGTTTCTTTGTTAACTGAAGACTGACTTTGTTTGTATTCTTTGGGTGCCTTTATTCTCTTCTTATTAATTTAGAAAGCCTGGTTGGTTTAGCCTTCACATTCTCACATCAGATTTTTTTATTGGAAATAGTTCTCGCCCAGTTACTCCAGAGGCTCAAGACAGGTTTCAGTAAGTCAAGCATGAACCCCACTAGGGCCCAAAACACGTGGGGTCTGCCTCCTTGCTCTTCGGGACTGGTTGTAAACATCTGAATGTGGGTCCAGTGTCAGAGAAGCCTACCTGGGGCCCAAGGTGTTCCTGAGCTAGGGGGTAGATAGTGTGTTATGATGCTGCTGCCAGGCAGTTGGGGGTTCCCTAGGTGAGTGGGACCTACAGCACCATAACACCACAAGGGGTCTGCCTACCAACTCTCTAGGGCTGGTCGCGACAGTACAGAATTAAAAAAAAAAAAAAAAAAAAAAAAAAAAAAAAAAAAAAAGATGAACCTTGCTATGAAAGCATAAGACATGAGTTCATATCACCAGCACCCCATAAAAAGCTGGGAGCAGAGACAAGTGCCTGAAATCTCAGGCCTTGGGAGGATGACACAGAGGAATCACTGGAACTTAATGGTGATCTAGTCTAGACAAATTCATATTCTTTTTATTTCAAAGCCAAATTTTATTGAAGCTTTGTTCATTTCTTCCAACATTTCCCAATCAAGTCTAGGCCCATTCCCCCTTCCTTGCCGCCCACCCCACCAGAGCTCATGCATTCTACCATACATTTTTTTTCTTCTTTTTCTCAGTCTTTTAAAATTTTTGATGCAGAAGTTTACTGTTTCAGGCAGAAGTTTCAGTCAGTTCTTTGACCCAGTCTTTTTGTTGTTGTTGTTGTTCTTTCCAATTTGCATCACTCCAAAATATGCATACATGCATGCCACACATGTATCAAGATTATGATATCATAGGTTTTAGCATTTTCAGCTTATGTTTCTTTTTTTATTATTTTATTAGGCTGAAAGATATCATGTTTTCCTTGAGGAATTGTTTGAAGGCTCCTCCCTGGCAACCATCAGTCCTGCCCTTGTGCTCCACACTGGAGTCTTCTCTTCCCATGGTCCAGTAAGCACTGCGTCCTGTCTTGATCTTCCTGTACTGGACTCCGTGATACAGCCTGGGTAGTCCAATAATGGCAGTCTATACTCTGAAGAGGCTGGAACTCCAGTAGTTGCTGAGTCACAAATTCATATTCTACTGATTCATTGAGAGACCTTGTCTCAAAAATAAGGTAGATACTGAATGAGGAAAATACCTGGCATTGAATTATGCCACACATGCCTGCACACTGATACACACACACACACACACACACACACACACACAAACACACACACACACACACACATACAGCATGCACACACATAAGAAAGTACTAGTCAAGAGAAAACTCGTCTTCTTATTTTATGAAGACTCACTATTTTATGTAGTTAAAAATATAAATGGACTTGAAAAATGGGAAAGAAAAAAATCAGAAACTAAGAAGAAATCAGAACCAAAATGTCACTGATATTTTAGACTTCGTAAATTTTTAATACAAATGGTATTGAGGCAGGAGTGGTGGTGCAAGCTTTTCATCCAAGCACTTGGGAGGCAGAGGCGTGTGGAGCTCTGTGAGTTCAAGGCCAGCCAGGTTAAAAAAGTGAGTTCCAGGACAGCTGGGGCTACAGGGAGACCCTGTCTCAAAATGACCAAAGGAAAAGGGGCGAGAAATGATATTAAAGGAAGGATAAAGTTAAAAAGAGAAGATGAAGATGAAAGCTAGGCACAAAAATTAATGAAGATAAATAATAAAATAATATTAAATTCAGTATAAAGATTTTGATATTTTCACACTGTTTTAGGCAATGGGAACATTCTTTTGTATTTAATCTTTGAATCTTTGTAGCTGTCTTATGTAATAAAGCAAACACTTTTTTATGAAAGCAAATCAATTACTGCATATGTTTCAGTGATTAAATACTGTGAATTTAAGTCCCAAAAACTAGAAAAAAAGAAATGAAATTATATTTGCAAACAACATATTCATTTATAGAAAAAGAAATTTCTATTTAGTATATTATGAAATACAATAAGGCAATATAATTTAAAGTAATTATGGATTTACAATGAACACCAATACACAAATGACAGATGTAATTAAATAAATCACTCCAACATATAAATTATAAGTTTATTTAAAAATAATGTACTATAGTAATAATTATAATTGTTAAACATGCTGAGATATAAAATATATGTGTATTAGTTAATATAAGGGAATAAAGTATTTTTTTCCTTTCACATTTATCCATTGATTTAATGCAACTCCAGAAAAGTTACTTGAATATTCTATGTACATATTGGACAATTTTATAATTCATGGGTTAGGTTTCATGTGGAAAAGGAGTGTGATATGTTTAATTGTCAATTTGATACAGAATAAAATATCCTGGGATGCGAATCTCATGAACAGTTTTTAAAAATGGTTTTTACCCGAGGACACATCTTTGGGGGATTTTCTTTTTTTTTTAATTTTATTTATTTCCATATGTGTATGAATGTATTGTCTGCATGCAAGTCTGTGCACCCGTGTCGTGCAATGCCGCGGAGGTCAGAAGAGGGCGTCGGACTCCCCTGGAACTGGAGTTCTCCTGGAATTGGAGTTTCAGACAGCTCTCGGCCGCCATGTGGGTGCTGGGGATCGAACCCGGGTCCTCTGCAAGAGCGGTCGGCGCTCTTAACCGCTAGGCCATCGCTCCAGCCCCTGGGGGATTTTCTTGATTAAGTTACCTGACATAGGAAGACCATTCCAGGTGTTAGGTGCACCATTCCCTAGCCAGGGCAACCTGAACTGTAAAAGAGTAGTGTAATGAAGCTGGACACAATCATATATGCAAGTGAGAATGTATGCATACATTTAACTCTCCTGTTGACTGTGGATGGGATTTGATTAACTATTCAAAATTTCTCCATTGTCTTCCCCACAATGATAATCTGTAACCTAGAATTGTAACCTAAAATAAATCCCTATGTCCCCTAAGTTGCTTTTTTCAGAGTGCTTTATCACAACAACAGAACTGAAACTAGAACATCCCCTTTCCTTCTAGCTGTCTTGTTATTTTGTTTAGAAATTTACTTGGAGAAAATTAATGGAGAATTCTATTTGTAGAACAATAAAGAACATCCTAGTACACCATAATAGTAGCATGTACTTTGAAATTATAATATCTTACAGATATAAAAAAGCTAATTATGTCAAAATTTATTAAATAAAAAAATAAAAGAGAAAGTATAATGAGCAGGAATTCAAGTAGGAAAAATCAAAGACTGGCAGCCCCACAGGAACCTCACTGGCAATTAGAAAAATTTAAATGAAATCCATGAAAACAATGCACATTCAATTCATTTGACAGAAAACTTGCAAATGTTAAAATGCCAGATGTTCAAGTGGATACTGTTGGATGTACAAATGAGCACTGATACAGGAAAAGATAAAAATTGGCCAGTGATGATAACACTGGCAAAGAGTTTATTAGTATATTTTACAAAGATGAATAGCTACATGCTAAGTTACATTAATATATTGATCCTAAATACTTAAAAAATCCTACTGGAATTATTCAGGGGATTATATAAAAGTGTTCTTCCCTACACTTTGAATAGTATAAAAAGCTAACTAATGACATATATGAAAATGAAATAAAAATAAATTTATATTCACAGATTTAAACCCATAAAATGAAAATGTCTAACACTATCCAAGTGAACTGATTATGGTCATGTACAATGATTATGTGAGCACTGTAAAGATACAGTCAGATGGCAAATACTTATAAGAAAAAGTACAAGAATATATACAAATTAATAATGAAATCACCTATAGGAATCAGACATTTTGAAAAAAAGTAGAGATAGTGTTTACATTAACAAAGCCAAATTAGTGGTATGCAGTGATGAAGAATGTACATAAATCCATATATTTGTTAGTCTTTTGGAAATTATTTTATGTAGAGGCATTTAGTTTAATATTAGTGATATATGCATAAACTAATATGTAAAATATATATTACAGATGAGAACATAATCAGTGGGCATATAAAATCTATAGCCCAAGAGTATTGTCTAATATTTTAAAATATTTGTAGGGGCTGGAGAGAGGGCTCAGCAGTTGGGAGCGCCAACTTCTCTTGCAGAGGAGCCAGGTTCGATTCCAACACCCACATGGCGGCTAAGAACTGTCTTTAACTCCAGTTCCGGGGGAATCCGACGCCCTCTTCTGACCTCCGCGAGATTGCAGGACACGACACGGGTGCAACAACCTACGTGAAGACAATATACTCATAGATATAAAAAATAATAAAAATAAGCCAGGCGTGGTGGCGCACGCCTTTAATCCTAGCACTTGGGAGGCAGAGGCAGGCGGATCTTTGTGAGTTCAAGGCCAGCCTGGTCTACAGAGTGAGTTCCAAGACAACTGGGGCTACAGGGACAGCTACAGCTTTTGAGACCCTGTCTCAAAAAGACTAAAAAACATAATAATAAAAATAAATAAATAAAATAAAAATAAAAATATTTGTAGAAACCAAGCACATAATGCAGAGATTGTATGAGACAACAGAGTTTCAATTATTATTCTTAAATTTTTCCCTTTATACACAACAAAAAAATTGTGCACAAGATTACCCTTGCCATGTAAAGATAACATATTCACATATAATTGCTTTGACAACTTCATTCCTAGATATTTCTTATATTGAAAAATATATAAAATTTATTTTTAAACATAATGTTTCATATTATATTCATATTCGCTACCTGCTATTTATTTTTGTAATATTAGATTCTGCAGTGTCTATATCATTTCATGTGAAAGTCACCCATTATTTTCCATAATTCTACTCCAGTATGTGAAATGACTATGATTTATTGAAATTGTTTCCTCTAAAAGGACATTTAGGTTGTTTTCTATGTTTTAATATTTCAAAGCAATATTTATGCATCAATCATTCCCCACGGGTGATAGTTTATCAGTAATGTAAATGTAGTCACTTCCAGCACAAGAGTTATGTGCATGTCAAAGTTGAGAAGATATTATCAATCTTCCCTTACAAGTTGTACATGTTTGCATCCCCACTGCAAATAAAAGACAGTGACTATTTACACTGTTTGATGACTAGAAAATTATTTCTTAATAATCATCTCCAATTTGATGGGCAAATGTGAAAATTCTTTCAAAACTTTTTAATATCTCTCTGCCAACATTTGAAATAGCAAATGTTCTGCATGTTTTGAAATAAGATGGTAGTTTTTGTGTGTATTCATGTGGGGAGTGGTGTTTTCATCTATGCACTTTAACAGGAATGTTTCTGATATCTTTGTACTTCTATGCTTTGAAGAAAGTTTAATAAATCATATGATGTTTATAAAATAAAATATTTCACTGTTAGCAAGTTACTTCCAGAGGATTTCCAAAGCCTGGAACTAACATGATTATGTTTTAACTTTGCTAATTTAATACTTTTAGGCATTTGTTTTATTTACGCATGTTCTCCATACGTATTTTAATCCATATTAAAGCCAGTATTTAGATTAAACATTTACCCATTGTGATTTCTCATTATTCATTAGTCATTATTGCTTTTTTTCTTAGCATTACATTATTGCCTTTTTTTCTAAAATTTTTAAGTGTTTGCATACACAATTTTTGCTGTATTCCTTTCTATACCCGAGTGTGCCCTTGAATTTTCAACAGTTCCCCCCACCCCCGCTCTTGGCCTTACATTTACATTTGTAGGGTTTATCTTTATTTTCTCCTTGTGATATAGTAACTAAACAAACTTCCTATAAGCATTCAAGAAATTACTTTTCAGGATTCACACAATAGCAATCTAACTGATGTCATTGTGGGTAAAGGAAATAATTAATATAACTCCTATTTGTTTTGTCTCCACCTAGAATCTCCTTGCCAAACATGGTTTAAAAGAGGGAAATTCTACTACATCATTGATTCACCTCCAAAATTAAGAAGACTGAGACAGAAATTGTGACAGGTAAAGCATCTGAAATTTACAGTTCATAGTGCTTTTAAGGCAATATTACATAGGTGATTTGGAAGTTCATTTCGGAGACTTTCTGAATCTACCAGTATGGGCTGGACTGAATACTCACATGATGATATTGTTAAAGAAATCTCTAGAGTTGAAAAAGTAATGAACATGCTAGTGAAGGGAACTAGCAGGCCACCCATAGTGACTTTATTTCCTTAGGAAGAACTCCATTTTTGCTATGGATTACTTGGAAACACTGTCATTGTTCAAAAAGCTGAATTAAGCTAGCAGGTAGTGTTTACTCGAATTGACCCATGGACAAGTGGTTTCAAGAAAAGATAAGAGGAGAGCAGTAGGAATGAGTCAACAATAAGATAGAAGGAAAGGACTGGGTCAACAGTAAGATAACAAGAGAGGAGACCATCTCCTCTGCTCTCTGAGATAGCAGGAGAAGAATGGAGCTATAAAGTTAGTTATCTAAAATATCCTCCTGCAGTAACTAACCTAGAGCTCACCAGGCAGTTTTTGCCTTTAAAAACTCCTGTTTAGCTGGGCATGGTGGCACACACCTTTAATCCTAGCACTTAGGAGGCAGAGGCAAAGGCATGCAAATCTTTGTGAGTTCAAGGCCAGCCTGGTCTACACAGCGAGTTCCAGGACAGCTGGGGCTACAGGGAGACACTGTCTTGAAAATACCAAAATAAATAAGTAAATAAATAAATAAATAAATAAATAAATAAATAAATAAATAACTCCTGTTTAGACTTCCCCAGGGTCACTACCCTACCTGTGTGTAGCAAGAAACCTTTCCCCTTTTCTGGGGTATCGATTTGGCCTTTTTTCTAAATAAACTTCGCAATTATTTTTTCTAAATAAACTTTTTGAAAAGAAGCTGTCTGGCTCATTGGTGTTCTGGTGGGGACCCCCGGACCCTATCACTAGGGGTTGACATTTATTGTTAGACAAATGTTAAGATGCCCACATTCTCACCTCTCTCTTTCTGGTAGGCAGACCTTAACATTTACTCCTATCAGACTAGGTGAGCAGACTTCCTTTTTTTAATATTTTTTTCAATTTTTTTTATTTATTTCTGCATATGTATGAATGTACTGTCTGCATGTAGGTTTGTGCACCCGTGTTGTGCAATGCTGCGGAGGTCAGAAGAGGGTGTCGGATTCCCCTGGAACTGGAGTTCTCCTGGAATTGGAGTTTCGGACAGTTCTCGGTCACCATGTGGGTTCTGGGGATCGAACCTGGGTCCTCTGTAAGAGTGGTCAGCACTCTTAACCGCAAGGCCATCTCTCCAGCCCCTGCAGACTTTCTTTAAAAGTAGTGCAATGATGTTGTAAATTCCTGATTTTTCTCATACCTGCAAGGCAGCACTTAACAGTGAAGGCAAGATCTGTTTTACTGTGCTTGATCTACTGTAACCAAATTGCTTAAACTTAGTGGCATATAAGCAAGTATACATTTATTTTCACAGTTCCAAAGATGGAAATCCATGATCAATATGCCAGAAAATCCATTATCTATAGAACCAGGTAGTGTCACCATCATTGCTTTAGATACCTGCTGGTTGACCTACCTGCCCTTGTTTATTAAAAACAGGACTGGGATACAAAACCATCAGTCACATACTTCATTCTGTTATAGTTACGGCTTAGGATACAAGTTGATGAAGCAGTTACAGAAACATGCTCAAATAAAATGTGCCTTTATTCGTGAGCATGCATCTGTTTCTGTTTTTGTTGTTCCTCTGTTTTGTTTTGTTTTTGTTGCATGTCCTGGGGAAGGCAGGGAAACAGGGTCATGCATGAAATCCAGAAGTACTAATGTGGCTACCAAAAAACCTTCATCACCAAGTGCCATTAGAGGGCAAGGGAGTAGTAGACTCAAGAGACTCACCAAAATATAAGGTTGAAAAAAATTCACATTGAATAATTCTCTTCAAAATAAGAGAATCTCCTTAAAATGCTGCTTTAATGGAAACTTGTAAGTTTTATAACTTGTAGTAAGAAGGAAAACAATAGCAAAAATTAGTCACATGAAATTACTCCTGATAAAGTGAAAAAAATTTAAAAATATATAATTTAATTAAAAAACATATAGGTGAAGCCAGGCGTGGTGGTGTACAACTTTAATCCCAATACTGGGGAGGCTGAAGCATATGTATCTTTGTGAGTTCGTGAGCTCCAGGCCCCAGGTCAGATGAGACTAAAGGGAGACCCTGTCCCGCAAAAATATTACTATATATATATATATATATATATATATATGTTTGGGTTAAGGAAATGGATCAGTGTGTAATGTGTTTGCTGAACAACCAGGAAAACTCAAATTCAGTGCTCATGTAAAAGCCAGTATAGAGTATTTGTCTGCAAAGTTATCCTGGAACAGCAGAGCCAAGAAGATCTCAGGGATTTCTAGACAGACAACCCAACTAAAATAGTGAGCCCCAGAACCCTGTGAAAGACATTCTCTTAACAAGGACTTGAGCCTGGTGTGAGGGCACCTGACTTTAATCCCAACAATCAGGGGACAGATCTCTTTGAGATTTAGTTCAGTGTGGTCTGCACAGTGAGTTCCAGATCAGTTGTGGCTACAGGGAGACCTGGCCTCAAAAAGGCTAAATTAATAATTAATTAAAAATAAAGACAAAATGCCTCAGAGGGAAAGCCCCCATGTCAGTCTCTTACCTACACACACACACACACACACACACTGCACACATGCACAAATAGATAAATAAGTAAATACATAAAGATAACATATGTAAATAAGAAACATAATAATCAGAAAAAAGCAAAGATGAACTGAACCAAAAGCTATTCTTTTGGCAAGATAAATAAATTTCTTACAAAGCTAGTTATATATATGTGTGTGATAGTAAAACACAATGTAATAACTGTCAATATCTGGAATGAAAGAGTGAGTTGATATCTCTGTGGAGATGCTAATATTAAAATATAAATTAATGGATAATAAAGATGGCTAAGTGGTTAAGAGCAGTGCCTGCTCTTGTGAAGGACTTGGGTTCAGTTCCCAAAACCCATATGGTGACTAACAACTTTCTGTAACTCTAGTTCCAGGGCATCTAAGGCACTCATCTGACCTTTGCAGGAATTCCATCTGTGCTGGATAGCTTTAGTGTCAACTTGACACACCTGGGTTGAGGGAGCCTCAATTGGGGAATTGGCTCCTTTGGACTGCCCTGTGGCCACATCACTGAAGTATTGTCTTGATTGTCGAGTTATGTGGGAGGGCCCAGCCCACTGTGGGTGGTGCCATCCTGGGCAGGTTGTTATGTACAATATAAGAAAGCAGGCGGGGAATGGACCAGGTGAAGAAGCCAGTCAGCACTATTCCTCCATGGCCTGTGCTTTAGCTCCTGCCTCTAGGTTCCTGCCCTGAGTTCCTATGGTGTGCTCCATCAATGATGAACTGCGACCCAGGAGATGTGAGGCAAATAAACCCTTCCCTCCCCAAGTTGGAATTGCTCAGAGAGTTTTGTCACAGCAATTAAAAGAAAATTAGAAATTGGTACCAGGGGTGGGGCTATTGCTGTGACAGACCTGACCTTAGTGTTTTGGGGAGGATTGTGGAAGCTTTTGGTACTTTGGGCTAGAAAAATCATTGAATGCCAAAAGTTCTTTGCTGTGGAATTTGGAACAGTTATGCTGAAAGAGTTGTAGATGATGGAAGCCTGGCTTGTGAAGCTTCAAGGGGAATCAGGGACCATTATGGGTGTTTGCATGATATATTTTTTAATTTTTTTATTAATTTTATTTATTTCTGTATGTGTATGAATGTACTGTCTGCATGCAAGTCTGTGCACCCGTGTCGTGTAATGCCCCGGAGGTCAGAAGAGGGTCTCAGATTCCCCTGGAACTGGAGTTCTCCTGGAATTGGAGTTTCAGACGGCTCTCGGCCGCCATGTGGGTGCTGGGGATAGAACCCGGGTCTTCTGTAAGAGCGGTCGGCGCTCTTAACCACTAGGCCATCTCTCCAGCCCTGCATGATATTTTTTAATTAAGAATATGTGGGTTCTGGTCAGCTGTGGGTGAAGAATCAGCTATAAGTAGCAAGAGACCAGAATATGAAGTGAAACTTTTTGTACTAGGACAATTGATGCCGGTTAGCTGGGGCTGAAAAATTGGCTGTAAGTAATAAGAGACCAGCGTCATTGTGGTGAAATCTTCTGGGAAGAATTTCCTCAGGGTCAGGGCACAGAAGCTGTGGTTCAGAGAGGGCCTGACCTTCTACCTCAAACTGGAAGCAGGACTTGGTACTGTGTAAGGATCTCCTACATAGTTCTGGTGTTGAAATGTGAAGGGGTCACAGAGAGCAGCTGAGTCTTGGCCCTGTGAGAGGCCAGAAAAGACCATTGGTGAAAGTGAACCCATGGTTACAGTGAAGACCTGAGGATTTCAGGGGTCATGAAGAGAACCTGAGACTTTGCACCAGGAGAAGTCACCACTGGTGAAGGTGCTGCCTCAGTTTCAGTGGAGATCCCAGGTTTTGAGATGCCAGGACCATGGGATGACCACCAAGAACAGCAGCAGGTCTGGAATGGAGCTAGTCTGGGCCTGCGAGATGAGCTGTGTGTGCTGTGGATGGCAGAGTCAGAGAAGTGGAGTTGCTACAACCCTTTGGACCCCAGGAGATTGTGAGTGAATCCCCGATGTCCAGCTTTGAGCTATTTTCCTGGACTTAGGTTTTGCTTAGGTGTGCCCAATTCTTCCCTTTGAAATAAGACAGTACTTGTTTTAGATTTTATGGGAGCCCACATTTAAGAGATTTTTAACAAACTGTTAATTTTTAAGTGTTTGAACTTTTTAAGAACTGTGGGACTTTGAAGGTTGTATTGTCTTATGTTATGATTAATGTTAACATCATACCTTGGGGACAATAAGTGGAAATGTGATGGTTTAATAGTGATGTGTTTTATATGTCAAGTTGACAGAGGGTCAATTGTACTGGACAGCTTTAGTGTCAACTTGATACCCCTGAGTTGAAGGAGATTCAGTTGAGGAATTGGCTCCATTGGACTGGCCTGTGGCCACAGCGATGAAGTATTGTCTTGATTGTTGAGTTATGTGGGAGAGCCAAGCCCACTGTGGGTGGTGTTGACCAGGACAGGTTGTTATGTACAGTATAAAAAAGCAAGCTGGTCATGGACTAGGGGAACAAGCCAGAAAACAGCATTCCTCCATGGCCTGTGCTTCAGCTCCTCCCTCTAGGTTCCTGCCCTGAGTTCCTATGTTGTGCTCCTTCAGCGATGAACTATGACCCAGGAAATGTGAGCCAAATAAACCTTGTCCTCCCCAAGTTGGGATTGGTCAGAGTGTTTTGTCACAGAAATTGAAAGGAAACTAGAACAGCATCACATAGGTACACTTACATTCATACAGACAATATACTCAGAAATATAAAGTAATAAATTTAATTAAAATTTATATTAGGAATTAACAAGTACAGTGGATAGCTCTATATCACCAATCTAAAAATATTTTAGTACACAGTAATGCGTCCTTGCTCTAAATAGATGCATTAGATTAGTTGATAAACTACAGTTTACATATTTATGAAAAATACTCTCAACAAAAGTTATTTTGAAGGAAATATCTTAGAACTTTCAAAGGATATCTCATAAACCTTACAACATATATCAAGTTCAAAGGAGAAGGCTATGAATAATTTACTACTAAGATACTAAGCAAGCCAAGAATATTACTTTCTTGTTTTGATGTTTGGTCTCACCCAATGATGTTTGCTTTCTATTTAGTACTGAAGGGAAACTTTAAGCCATTCATTAAGTTGAGCAGAAAATGCATAGATTTGAAAATATAAAGCAGAATTTTGTTTGAACACAAATGATATGACTGTTTAATATGAATATAAAGCAAATATAAAGAAGACAAGTCTAGAAGTATTGAGTTTGACATAACCATAACTTATGAAATTAATTTAGGAACAACTGATTGTCCGTCATTGCATTTGCAACAGAAAGAATACATTTTCTTAACAGATTCCTAACTCCTTCATTGAGTCTCACTTCTACCTGAGGTTCTCTATGTTGGAAGTACCTTGGATCCCAAAAGTAACAAGACTGATTATTTACTTTTATCACAAGAGATTGAAACTCCTTGTAAGCAACAGTAAGATTGACAAGACAGATCATTCTGTGATAATGTATCTCAATAAAGTGAAATGATGAGTGAATTTTTAATTCTGAGAAGAAATTTTCCAATGAGAATCAGTACTCATTTTAAGTCCCTCTCCTATAAATCTATTGTACCAGGATGGATTTAATAATCAATCAAGGAATGCCTCTACTGACTGTATAAGCTACATATATTCAGGGTCCTCTTCTTTTGTTTCTCCTTTCTAATTTTTATTGAAGTTTTGTGCAGTTTATACATTTTTCCATCCAATTTATACTCATTACCATTTCCATGCCCCTAACCCCACACAAGTTCATGCATTTTTGCCTTACATGATTGGGTCTTTTTTTCAGTCTTTTTTAAAAGTTTTTTTCTATGCAGAGATTTATTGATTTGGGCTGAAGTTTAAGATTTTGGTCAGTTATTCGACCCAGTCCTTTTGTTGTTGTTCCCTCCAATTTATATTGGTCCAAAATATGCATATATGTTCTTCTCACATATATCAAAATTATGACTGAATGTAAACTGTATATTAATTCCAAAACATGTATAGGAATTCACATCTTCCCCTTTAATTTTATATTACTCTAAAGTATGCATACATAACCTCACTCAATTTACCCCAATTACAAAGTCTGAAAATAAGTGGTAGGTTAATTTTCGATCCTTTTAAAGGATTCACATTATAATGGTGCAGTTGCTTTTAGGAAAAAGAAAAAAATATATATATACATATATGTACAGATATATATATATATATTGCTCAGTTTGCCTTATTACTAGGTATTTGATGCTAATATCCACAAATGAGGGATATAATATTTGTTTTTCTGACACTTTGTTACTTCACTTAGCATAATGGCCTCTAGTTCCATTCATTTACCTGCAAAGTTTATGATGCCATCTTTCTTTACCACTGAATAGAACTCCATTGTGTAGATTTTCTCTATCCACTCATTGCTTGAGGGACAATTAAGTTGGTTTCAGCTCTTTGCTATTGTGAAGATAGCTGCAATAAACATAGATGTGCATGTATCTTTGCAGTAAGATGAGTCTTGTGGGTGTATGCCCAGGAGTCGTATGACACTGGGTCAAGTGGTAGGCTCATTTGGAGTCTCTTAAGGGTTCTCCACACAGCTTTCCATAGTGGCTTTATGAATTTACATTCCCACCAGCAGTGGATGAGTGTTCTCCTTTACACAAGACCTGGCTAGCATTTAGTGTATTTTGTTTTCATGATCTTAGCCAGTCTGATCAGACTGAGATGATATCTTAAAGTGCTTTTAATTTGCATTTCCTTAATTAACACCAATGTTATATATTATATATTCTGGGTGTTAATGCTTTTTCTGATGTATCCATAGTGAAGGTTTCCTCCCACTCTGCAGGTTTTCTCTTCACTTCCTTGATTATTTCTTTTGCTGTACAAAAACTTTTGAGTTTGAGGAGGTCCCACTTGTCAGCTGTTGCCCTTATTTCCTGTGCAGCTGCTGTTTGATTTAGAAAGTCTTTTCCTATGCCTATGTCTTGTAGGTTCCTGCTGACTTTTTCTTCTATCACCTTCAGGGTTTCAGGTTTTAGGTGAGACCTTTGATCCACTTGGAGTTTATTTTTGTACAGGGTGAGAGGTAGGGGTTTAATCATCTTTTTGATGTGGGTCTGTATGTGATTTGCAAGTACTTTTTTTGAGAATTTTTGCATCGATGTTCATTAATGAGATGGGTCTATATAGTTATCTTTTTTGGTTGTATCTTTGCCTGGTTTTTGTATTAGAGTGATGCTGGTTTCATAGAAGGAATTTGAGAGATTTCCCTCTGCTTGTATCCTGCTGAAAATTTTTAGTAATAATGGTTGTAAGTCTTCTTTAAATGTTTTATAGAATTCTGATGTGAAACCATCTGGGCCTGGGCTTTTTTTTAGTTGAGAGGTTTCTTATTACATTTTCAATTTCTTCAAATATTATGGGTCTATGTAAGCTGTCAATCTGTTCTCAGTTAAGCTGTTTTGATTCCCAGGATTTCCAGATATTCATCCATTTTTCTTAGGCTTTCAAATTTAGTAGAGCATAGGTTTTTGTGATTCTCATGTGATTGTCTGGATCTTTTTGCTGTCTGTTGTTAAAGCTCAAATTTCCTGTGAGTCACTTTAAGACAGACTTGATATAACTGAACCCCTCTATTTGGTATTCATTGTGGCCATGTTGAGTAAATATCTTTTCTGGTTTTATCAATTTTGTCTTTTTGATTAGTGTATTGAATCTCATTTCTGAACATAGTTTGTTGGAGATCCTGGAGATTTTGCATTTAAATTCTAATAGTACCAGAAACCTTCAGATGATAGGATTTAATAATAGCATCTTTTTAATTTTTTTATTTATTTATTTTTGTATGTGTATGAATGTACTGTCTTCATGTAGGTTTGTGCACCCGTGTTGTGCAATGCCATGGAGGTCAGAAGAGGGTCTCAGATTCTCCTGGAACTGGAGTTCTCCTGGAACTGGAGTTACAGATGGTTCTTAGCTGCCATGTGGGTGCT
The DNA here is from genome assembly GCA_009823505.1 of Rhizomys pruinosus. Classification (NCBI taxonomy): domain Eukaryota; kingdom Metazoa; phylum Chordata; class Mammalia; order Rodentia; family Spalacidae; genus Rhizomys; species Rhizomys pruinosus. Next base: position 247,568 of record VZQC01015396.1, on the reverse strand, counting down.
GGGGATAGAACCTGGGTCCTCTGCAAGAGCAGTCAGTGCTCTTAACTGCTAGGCTATCTCTCCAGCCCCATAATAGCATCTTTGTAATAGCTGAATAAAATACCTCAGAATGCAAGAAATGTATAAACATCCTTAACATGAGAACAAGTAAGTATTCTTTTTTTTTTTTATTGATGCTTTGTGCATTTCATACATCATTTTCCAATTCAGTTCAGGCATATATCCCCTTCCCTTCAACCCACCCCACCCCTACCCATCCCAGATCATGCATTCTGCCGTAAGTTTTCTGCATCTTTCTCTGCTTTTTTGTTTTGTTTTGTTTTCATTTTTTTAACAATAAGTGATAATTTGTGAGTACAAGCATCCTTCATGTAAAACCAATTTGCAAGCAGTTGTGCCCAAACCCACACAGCTCATGGGTCCCACCATCCAGCAGAGGGGGTATGTATGTTCAATCAAGTTGATCAAATGAGTGTCCAGTCTATATTGTTGTAGTTTCACCATTCACCCCAATCGCAGCCCTTACATTCTACCACGCCCCCTCTTCCGCAGATTGTTCCCTAGGCTTAGAAAAGGGGCACAGGTGGATGAGAAGCAAAACAGTCTACTTTCTCTGGAGCTGTTGTCTTGGTCTCTAGTCAATTCTGGCTGTTTTCTTTCATGGGCTGCCAGCTTGTCCAGGCATAACCTTTCGATCCTACTAATGAAGCACATGCAATTAGATATATAGGTATTTAAACAGTATAATATATAGCCTTTCGATCCTACTAATGAAGCACACGCAATTAGATATATAGGTATTTAAACAGTACTAATTGTTATGGTAGGTTACTTTGGTATAGACACAGATGTTTGGATGGTATGTTAATCCATGAATTACATTTTCTTCTGTTAAGTATGACAGGGTCTTCGTGTGGTTTATAACATCTCCTAACCATTAGAGGATGTAAGCTTGTGGCATCAGCCGTGGGTTATTCCTCCAAGGAGAGAGCTAATAGCCAATTAGATTTGGGATATACAGACATATGGCTGCCACTGCTGCACAGTATTTCCAGGCAGATGAGGTGTAGCTGGTGCTGACGGAGGAGTCTTGCTTGACTCAAGGAGACCTATATTTGCTTTATTGGTTTAGTGGCCTTTGGTAACACTCTCTGGCATTCCAGAGACCATCTGTATACTTGCAAGTGCGGTCTCCATACATCTTTCCCATGTTTATATCAGGTCTTCAACAGCAGGGCCTTATCGCCTCTCTTCCTGCAGATATCCCAGTTTGGAGGCAAGGAGCCTTTACCTTTTGTGGGGGCTTGGATCCCCTGGCCAACATCTCCTTGGTAGAATAATCCATTGTTGATGTCAGAGCTCCTGTATTAATATATTTTGCTTAAGTGCATAGCTTAAGGAGACTTTAGCATTATATTTGGTTCTGAATAGAGAATAATCCTTTTCACAGTTTCTATGTCCATTAGTCAATTAAAGAAGGCAGTTTTACCGATTTTACAAGAGAATACCTCTATAACAGCTGGCTCCAATCTACAGCTGGAGAACGACCTCATCATCATCATATTTCTCCTTATTCTATGGGGGGGAGTTAAGAAAGTCTCTTGTATTAAAACCTTTGCGGCACCTAGAAGGTAAGCTTCGTTAGGATTCATTAAAAATAGTTGTTACTAGTAGGATCCAGAGAGGGGCCTGATGTCTGCAGCAATCTGAGGCATTTCTTCCCTTCAATGCCCAGAGGAGTCAATCCTTCTGCTGGCACTTTCTGGTACATCCTACTCACTGCAAAGCTGCATTTTCTTTCTCAGCCATTAAGTTGGTGATACTCTGGCCTGTTGGAACATACAAATCCTTTCCCATAGTTAGTTTTAAGATTTGGGTTGCAAGGTTTTTTGACAAAAAGTTTTCATATCTATCTATATCCCCCTTTTTTATTTAAGGTTTTTATTTTTGACCCATGAGTCTCAAAAAAGCAGTTGTTTTATACATACCTATAGGGTGGAATCAAGGCACAGATTTCATCAAGTTCACCCATGCTGTTTTGGGTTACTGTATGTGATTAACTTGGGAAACAAAGTTTATTTTTGAGTTAAATCATCCTATAGGTGAAAGAGATTGCTACCAGGTGATACTATATGACAGCAAAATTATAGAGAACATTTGTTTATACCAATCCCAAAGTAATTGTTATACAGATTTTAGTTAAAGCTAATGTGGACAAGAGCAATTTATATCACCAATTAACTCAGATGCATTACCGTTTTTATCAGCCTTCAAACCAATGTTGTCCAATATGCACATATTTACTTTTACTAAGTCCTAAAACACCATGTATCCTGTAGACAGAGTCTGGGCAAAACTGGATACTTGTTGAACTCACGTCAATTAAACATGCACCAATCGAATATACACCCGTGTCCCTCTCCCACCCCTCCCACCCCTCCCGAGTCACCATTTCAGTCAGCCTTCTGATGCAATCTTTCTGTTGTTGTTCTTTTAATATGCATCCCTCTCCACAAGAAATATTTATAACTGGGTTATTGGTACTAGCATCCACATATGAGAGATACCATTTGTCGTTTGTTTTTCTGGGACTGTGTTACTTCACTTAACATGATGTCTTCAAGCTCCATCCATTTACCTGCAAAGTTCATGATGTTGTCTTTCTTTACTGCTGCATAGAATTCCATTGTGTACATGTACCACATTTTCTCTATCCACTCGTCAGTTGAGGGGCATTTGGGTTGATTCCAGTTTTTTGCTATTGTGAACAGAGCGGCAATAAATATAGCTGTGCATGTATCTCTGCAGTAAGATGAGTCTTGTGGGTATATACCCAGGAGTGGTATGACTGGGTCAAATGGCAGGATCATTTTGAGTCTTCTAAGGGTTCTCCACACTGTTTTCCATAGTGGCTGCACAAGTTTACATTCCCACCAGCAATGGATGAGTGTTCCCCTTTCCCCACACCCTCTCCAGCACTTGGCATCATTTGTTTTCTTGATCCTAGCCAGTCTTACTGGAGTAAGATGGTATCTTAAGGTGGTTTTAATTTGCATTTCCTTAATTATTAGCGATGTTGAACACTTCTTAAGGTGTTTCTCAGCCATCTCTAATTCCTCCTCTGTGAAGTCTCTGTTCAGATCTTTGCTCCATCTTCTGAGTGATTCATTTGTTTTCTTTCTTCTTTGTTTTTTGAGTAGCTTGTATACTCTGGAAATTAATGCTTTGTCAGATGTATCTGCTGTGAAGGTTTCCTCCCATTCTGTGGGTTTTCTCTTCACTTCCTTTATTGTTTCCTTTGATGTACAGAAGCTTTTGAGTTTAATGAGGTCCCATTTGTCAATTGACGATCTTATTTCTTGTGCAGCTGCTGTCTGATTTAAGAAGTCTTTTCCTACACCTATGTCTTGTAGTCTGCTGCCAAGTTTCTCTTCTATCACCTCCAGAGTTTTGGATTTCACGTTGAGGTCTTTGATCCATTTGGAATTGACTTTTGTACAGGGTGAGAGGTAGGGGTTTAATTTCATTCTTCTACAGGTGGTGATCCAGTTTTGCCAACACCACTTGTTGAAGATGCTGTCTTTCCTCCAATGTGTCTTCTTGGCCTCCTTATCAAATATGAGATGGCTGAAATTGTATGTGCTCAGGTTTGGATCTTCAATTTTGTTCCATTGGCCAACTGGTCTGTTTTTGTGCCAGTACCAAGCTGTTTTTATGACTATAGCCCTGTAGTATAGTTTGATGTCTGGTATAGCGATCCCCCCTGTATTGCTCTTTTCACCCAGAGTTGCTTTGGCTATTAAGAGCCTTTTGTTTTTCCAAATGAAATTGAGGATTCTTTTTTTCCAAACATGTGAAGAAGCTCTTGGGGATTTTGATTGGGATTGCATTAAATCTGTATACAAGTTTAGGTAGAATGGACATTTTTACTATATTTATTTTCCCAATCCATGAGCATGGGAGATTTGTCCAAGTAAGTATTCTGAGAACTAAATAAGAACTACAAAAAGTTGACGTGTAGCCAGCTTCTAAAATGACCTTCTCCGCTATGTATTCTCAGTATAATCTCCCTCACTCTAAATGCCAATGATGGGGAGTATGATGGAATGCCTCTACTATTTTAAGATGATGGAGTTCATTAAATTAAAAAGATTCTGCACAGCAGCCACAAAAAGTTCACCAGAGAAAAGCGATAACTTGTGGATTGGGAGACAATGTTTGTCAGTAATACATTAGGAGATCTTGATTTTTTTTTTCAAAAAGAAAATTGTTCTTACCAGGCCTGCATGATTTAAATAGTTTTAAGTCCTTGAAAGAAGGATGGGCCTTTGTAAAGAAAGATATACTTTCTGTTGTACCCCAAATTCAGGTCCCCCACAGACCACCAAGGAGCCGATTCCAATGCAAGTACAACAGGATCACTGTATTCAAGCTGGAGCCCGGACTCACCACATGTTCAGATACACGATCCAGGAGAGTGAGCCCGAACAAGACATGGTCAGGACTTTAGAGTTTTTAGAAAAAAGGAGACAGGTTTCTGGGCTTAATTGATCCAGCATTTGTCTCGTATAACTTGTCTACTTTGGTTGGCTAGTTTAAAGAGCAAGTAAAGCTTGTCCTTCTCTGATAGGCTAAGGCTGTGATGGCCTCGGCCTACAACCTGATTGGCTGCTGGTGGGTAGGGTGACAGGAGGAATCACCCTGTGCTGAGTCATCCTGACTGGGTTTCTTCTTGAGGTAGTTGTCTACAAAACGGAGTGTTGAGCACCACATTCCCTTTAGCACCACATTCCCTTGAGCACTACATTCCTTTGAGCACCACATTCCCTTGAGCACCACATTCCCTTGAGCACACACTTTCACTCTTGTTTCACAGATACAAATAGCCATGTTCTGAACATCCTGTATGGATGGACAGCCTTCAGGAACTGAGGGCTTCATGCCAAACTGAGCAGGTTAGGGAATCTTGCCAAAAATCTTGGTGAACTTGAAAATGATCTAAATTTCAGATGAGAATGCCCATAGCATCTGGGATCTTTACAACTTTGTGAAACTTTGTAAAACTAAGCAGAAAGTCAAGCTAAGTGAATCAAGGTCTCTTGAATCATGAAAAGAAATAAACATTATATCAAGGTAGTAAAGGTATGGAAATCTGTTGTGTGTTAGTGGTATCATAGATGTTCTTACCATATTTATAGGATGGAAAAACTCCACATTAATAGAATTTCTAATTTCCAAAATTCAATATTTAAACTAATAGTATTACTAAGGAAAACTCCTGTAGTTCTTTTAAGAATTGGGGTCTTCTCTATGATTTTTTATTTCCATTATATAAGAATAGCATCAGAAAGAAGGTCAAGGACAATTTTATGATTAAAAGAAAAACCTCAGGGCCAACAATCTTTAATCCCTTCAGTTACTAAGAAGAAGAAGATGGAGAAGAGAAAGAGAACAAGTCATGCTGAAAGTCAGCTTGGAGTTCAACTACGTTGTACATAAGCAGCCACATGAAGGAGAAGGAAGCTGTAGAGAAAGAGTGAAGCCAAAAGTATTAGATAAAGCAAGTTTAGAAAACAGAAAAAAGTTATGCTCTTCTGAGTAATTCAGTAATACAGAAGAAAAGTGTATTATCTCATTAAAAGGCTAATAATTCATCCTCATTAGTATTAATACAGGAATATTGGGGTGTCTTTGAGAGTGGTATAGCCTTTTTCTGGTCTGTTGGGCTTAGCTTGAGAGGTTAGACTCCCTGAAACTCAACAGCCACCAACGCCACTTCAAGCCAGATTTTGACTTCTTGTCTCTCAAATCCAAAGAATGAAAGTCATGGATCACAGAGTTTTAGAAAGGAGTAATTTATTATATGGAGTTTGTGATAGAGAAAGCAGAGCTTCTGTGCAGCAGGAGGTGTCCCCAGGAGTGGGACACCAGTGAGGCTCATTCCCCGGGAATTAATGAGGATTTAGTGGAGGGAGGAGGGGGTGAAGAGATGAGCTGATCAGTCCAGTCTTCATTCCAGTTGCTCAGGTCCCTAGAAATCTTGGCCACAAGGTCCTGATTGTGTCCTAAGCATGTAGATGTGATAAGAAATTAAACAGACAATTTGTTGGCATCCTCAGCCTCTAGCTATGATATAACCTGCAATACTTTGGATTATATATTTCTAGCATTTCTAGCCTCAGGTAGGGACACTTTTTTGGCAGATCCAAAGAACATTTTCCATTCTCAGGCAGGACAAGTACTGGTCATCATTGTTTTGGGGTCTTTACCCTAAGCTGCCTAGCCATTCTCTCTACCTGCTGCCTTTATCAATATGGCTCAAGACAGATATACCTTCCTGAGGAGTGGTCCCACCTTTCTGACAGGTTGTCCCTTAGCCTGGTGACTGACTTGGACTAATAGATTTAACCACCCACAGACCCTACTGTCTCCCACCCATGCCCATTGTTATCATAAAACATTAACCAGTAGGAAACAGTCTTTTCTCAAAGGGATTTTACTGCTATTTTGACAATAGCTTCACAGTAACTAATAAGAAAGGCCAGACAAGCATGCCCAGGCATATATGTCTTTGAGAGTATTTTTCATTAATATACTACATAAAAATTACAGAAATTATGGTGAAGCCATGTGAAAAAAAATAGCTTTTTATGTTTGTTTTACAATAAATCACAAATATTTCTAAATTTCTAGTAAAATGATACATTTTATTTACAAATTTATCAATTCAGTAAATATTTAAAAACTGTTTAGTCTGTTGTAAGTATCAATGTAGACTAAAGAGAAAGTACAGAGAGTAAATTTTGATAACAATTCTGCTTACATTTAGCTTGAATTTTAGTGGGAAGATAGAGAGTGGAAACAAGCAAACTAGAAACATATGCCAAAAATGTATTATGTAAAGTGATTTCAGATGACTGGTTTCATGAGCATGGATTTTAGTCCAAAGGAATCCAGGACACAAATATTATAATTCAATCTAATTTTATTAATTGTCACACAAGTTTGTTCTATAATTCTAAGTGAATTATAAAATGATGAGCTATAGAAAATTCTTTGCCAGGTGTGGTGGCACATGCCTTTAATCCTGGCACTACAGAGGCAGAGGCAGGCAGATCTCTGTGAGTTTGAGGCCAGCCTGGCTCTACAGAGCGAGCTCCAGGACAGCTGGGACTAAAGGGAGACCCTGTCTCAAAAATACAATAAAAAATTCTTTCTTCAGGAATACTAACCTACTTATTCCTGTTTCAGTCATACAGAGGCCAGTTGTCATATCTAAGACTCAAGAATACACAGACAATTAGCTTGTTTCCATTCCATGTAAGGTTTGGATCTTAGTCCGGGGGACCCAAACTTCCAGCAGTCAGAGCTGAGATTCAGGCTGCTGGAATTTCTTACCATTTCCCCCAGCTATTGCTAAACTGCTAACCTCTTACTTCTGTAATTAGCTTGCTTGCTTAGTGTATCCCCACTTGATCAATGGTTTTAGACAAAGAACTGCAACTTCAGTTCCTTAAAGCTACACTTCTCTCCCAAATAGTGTTGGCCCATTGGTAAATAAACTTTATTTTGATCTCCGCATGGCTTAGCGACTGGTCTCTCCATTGTGTTCTTGCAACATTTGGAGGTGTCCCTGACACTGTCATTTCATCACCGATCAGAGATGGAGAAACAGTGGAGACCTTCACTAGTGGGTAAGAGTGTACACTCACTGGTAGTTGCCCAACTTTGGGATAGGGCTCTAGTAGGTCATAATTCCCATCTGGAATGGCCAGATACTGCCCCAGCCCTGGGGCTCTAAGTTGGAGATGTCCATCTCAGGAGTGTTGATTCTTTTGCCTTGGGGAGGGGTGGCTGAATTCTGGTTCTTTTGTCTGGTGGGTGAATGCTGGCTCTGTCTAGTGGTTGAGCAAGTGCTGGTTCTCTTGTTTAGTGGAGGACCTGTCCCTATGCATCCTGATCCTGTCTGGTCTTGAGCCTGTCTGGTCTGTCTTATCTATTTTTGCATTTTGTTCCTTCCTGCTTGTTTCCTTTGTCTTCTGGGTTGTATTCTTCCTTAGATGGTCCTGCTGCTTGAGACTTGGGACACAGAGCACACCACACCACCAACAGCACTCTGGGTCTCAAGCTCTTTCACTTTCCAGAGTTCAGGGCCTTGGCCCAAGGATGTGGCTTCCCTAAGGTGAAACCAGTCCCCTCAGAGCTCTACAAGAGCTGGAGTGGCTGTTTTTTTTTTTCCCCCCTGGACTGAGATGGCCCCCAGAGGGATCTTTTGATCCCTAGCAGGCAGGAACTGTCTGGTTGGTCTGTGACCAGTACCACCCTGACAAGTTACTGAGTTTATTACTCCAACCACTGCCCTGGCTTGAGAAGTCCCACAAACCTAGACTCCTGTCCTGCTGGTGATCCAGCGGGCTCCTTCAGCCCCTAGCCTGTGGGAGAAACCAAGAAGTAATGTAAGCCATGTATCCAGTGCTGTAAGCTTCAGAGGAGAGTGAACGCCCCCCCCCCTTACATGCCAGAGGCAAGAAGGCCTCCACCCCCCTCCAACCCCCTGGAGAGGAGAAAATTCCTGAAGTAACTAGCCCCCTCCACAGTAGTTCAGGAGCTGGCTATGCATTAAAACCTACTCCACTGTGCCCAATGAGGGAGATGGTATTGGATGCGGGGAACCAACCTGTTTTTGAATCACTGATCTCTATAACCAGAAGACTCAGAATTCTATTTTCTCTGATAACCCAGATACTCTCACTAACTTTATCAGTTCTATTTTTGTGACATCAACCCACTTGGATTGACTGTTAGCATCTTTTACAGGTCCTGTTCACAACAGAAGATCCAGGATTTTCCAGGAGACCCCAAAGGCAGTTTTGCCCTGGTCAGATTTCCAACTACAGAGCCAGATTTCATGGAAAGAATGCTTCCCTGGTAAAGCCCCATTGGAATTACAGTAGAGTTTCTGGGAGCAACTCTCATATCAGGTAACCCAGAGTCTGATTCAGGGGCTTAGAACAGCCGCTCAGAAGCCCACTAACCTTATAAAGATAAGTCAGGTGATTTAGGGCCCCCAGGAAATTCCTACAGAGGCTATACCAAGCCTACCACTTATACTCTCTGTTATACCCAGAAGCACCAGAGAATAGGAGAATCGCTAAGGTTGCTTATGTCACTCAGTCAGCACCAGAAAGAAAGAAGTTACAAAACTTAAAAGGGTTTGAGGGGGAGCTTATATCTCAATTAGTAGAAATAGCTCATGAAGTGTTCATAAACTGTGACAACTCCTTGGAGGGACAGAAAGAGTTAAAAGCCGTTGACAAGGCTGGAGCCTCTGTCCACACAGAAATGCTGGAATAAAGGAGGTGAGAATTCCCCTGGAGAAAGACCAATGTCCCTTTTGAACAGAAAGAGTGAATTGGAAAGGGGAGTGTCCAAAGAATAGAAATCTGGGTAAGTTTTCTGCCCAGTCACCACCACCCCCATTGCGTGCTCCAGACACTGAAGCTTGACCCCTCCTCAGGTGATGGTTACTCTGAAAGTGGAAGAAAAGAATACCACTTTTCTGATAGAGGCGGGGGCTTCAATATCTGTGCTAAAAGACCACCTTGGAATAAGATGAGAAAAAACACTGTAATTCAGGAGGCCACTGGAAAAGTCCAAGAATATCCTCACATGCAGACCCACCTTACTGACTTGGCCACAGGGGCAGTCACTCACTCCATTATACTTAATCCTGAGAACCCTTTTCCACTATTGGGGACTGATTTATTATACAAACTTAGAGCAAGTCCTAGTCTCCTTTCCGCACTCCAAGGAATATCAACTTCTTGATAACCATTCAGATCCAGGTGGATCAGAGTCTCTGACACTTGTACAGACTTGGAAGTAGGAAGTTTCCCTTGTTTAGTGTTTAGTCTGAAACCAATCCTCCAGGGCTTGCAGTGAATCAGGGTCCTCCCCTGGTGAACCCAAAGCCACCGCTCAACCTATTCAGGTCTGACAGTACCCCATATGTCTAAAAGCCAAGCAGGTCACAGCTAAGCATATCAATTGCCTCAGGGAATTTGGAATTCTAGTTCCATGTCATTCTGTCTGGAATACTCTCCTTCTGCATGTACCCAAACCTGAAAGGCCAGGATACCAGCTGTTACAGGACCTCAGATAAGTTAATAAGCAGAAGGAGACTATCGCACTGTCCCCAACCTGTACACCCTCCTGAGCAAGCTAGGCCCTAAGGAGAAGATTTATTCTGTCTTTGTTCTTAAGGACACCTTCTTTTCCCTCCTGGTTGTGAAAATAAGTCAGCCCATTTTAGCACTGGAATAGGCTGGCCACGATGGAGGGCTCAATGGACAGCTTCCCACAGAGATTCGAAAATTCACCTCCCCTGTTTGATGAGGCAGGCATACAGAGAGCACCACCCTGAGGTCACACTCCTCCAATAAGTGGATGATGACCAAGGAATGTGGAGCAGCCTCCAAGGACTGGCTGCAGGAACCATCTAGACTTGGGTATAACGTATCTGCCAAAAGGTCACAGCTGTGTTCCCCATAGTCACATATGTAGGCTATCAAATCCAGGACTCCAGGAAGACCCTGGGAAGGGAAAGCATCCAGGCATGGGGACTGAATGTCTCCATCCTTAGCAACAGGTAGTTGCCTGGGGAGTTCTTGGGAGCAGCTGGGTACTGCAGACTTTGGATGCCAGGGTTTGCTGAAAGAGTGGCCCTGCTATATGCAACAATGGTTAAGGCAGACACGCCCTTTCAATGGGGTGAACGGGAACAAAAAGCCTTTGAGTCCCTTAAAACTGCTTTCATTTTGGCCCTGCCTCGGAGCTCAGACATATCTAAACCGATCTATCTATTTGTTCACGAAGCCCACAAAAACTGCCAAGGGATTACTGACTCAAAATCTCAGAGTTGGAGGAGGCCGGTAACCTATTTATCAAAGAGGCTGACCCCGTGGTAGCAGGGTGGTCAACCTGTTTACAAGCTATTGTGGCCAGTGCAATCCTACTAAAAGAAACCTCAGAGTTGACTTTGGGACAGGACTTAACCATCACCTGTCCCCACTCAGTGAAAAGCCTCCTCAGAGCACCACCGACAGGTGGGTCTCCAATGCTGGTATTATTCAATATCGGGTCCTGCTCTTGGGCATACCCTGAATTACTTTCTCAAGGATGGTAGCCTTAAATCCTGCTACATTCCTTCCTGAGGAGCCGCCTGTTGAAGTTCAACACCACTGTCCAGATGTCCTTTTCACCATAACAGGAATTCCGGAGGACCTCATGGACTTACGCTACAGGATGCAGTGGTTTTAGACAAAGAACTGCATCTTGATTGACCAAGGTTCTTATAAAGGGCAGTGTAATCAGTTCCTTGGAGCCTCACTTCTCTCCCAAATACTGTTGGCCCAGCTGTAAACAAACTTTACTTTGATTTCCACATGGCTTAGTGACTGGTCTCTCCCTTGTGTCCTTGCAACACTAAGATCCTGTTCCTATCCTGTTCTTAGCCTAGCTCCACAAGGCCACTCACTTATGGCTTCCTCTTAGCCTCTTGGAAGTTGAGGGTGTTCTTCATCCTCACTTGGGAGCTCCAAGAAGCCATTTGATTGGCTCTAGCAGATCTCCCACTCCCCGCCCTGGGGCAGCTTCGAGGCAAGCTTCTAGGCAGCATCAGTGGCCAGCAGGGTCAGCACGCACTTTAGGCAAACCAGTGTCATGGGGGCAATGTGTCTGGGTGTTCTTAGCAGCAGTTACTGTGTCTGACCCTGTAGGTCTCCCCAGGAGTGGGGTGTGAACTGAGACTTTCCAGCCATTCACAAGGAGGTCCCCAAGTGGGAATGAGGGCAGAGTCATTCTGCACTTCCCTGCCTCAAAAAGGAAACAATAATATACCGAACCTTGTGAGGGTCTTGCTTAAATAATCACAGCTACTTTGATTCAAGATGGCATTTGTAAGACAAAGCCTAGAAGAAAAAAAAAAAAACTATTCTACATCCTTAGTTTCTAATGTTCTTTTTAGCTCCTATTCTTTTCAATGTTCTCTGAGCACTGGAGAAGATAACATAGTTTTATGTTAATATTCTCCCATCTAAGACTTACTGTTGTGTCACTGTGTCATTTCAAAACTAAATAGAGCAAAACAACAGACAATTTTTCCAAGACATCCAACCATTATGGATCTTGAGAATAACTTCCATTAACTGTAACAAAATTCCTTACCGGGGCTGACAGCAGTAATCTATGTGTATAACTGCAGAAAAAAATATGTTTTTCCTATTTCTTAGGCAGAATATTATATATATATATATATATATTATATTATTATAATATATATATATGATAAATTGAGATGGTTCATCAAGTACTTTAGCTCTGAATTTCTTGTTTTTAGTTTGGAAGACCTATCTAAGAAGGAGAGAAAGTTACTGAAATCTCCCACTGCCATTTAATTATTTTTAAGGAAATTAGCATTCAATGCAGAAGTGTTTACACTTGCTACACTTTGTTCTGTTTTGTTTTTAAGATAGTCTCCCTATAGAACCCACTGGCCTAGAACTTGCTATGTAAATTAGGGTGGCCTAGATTTCAAGGAGATCTTTCCCCCTATGCCACCTACTGCTGATATGGAAGGCTTTATGCCTGCTTGATCGATTGTTCCCGTTATGGGTATGCAGTATCTCTTCCAATACATTCTAATTTATTTTGGATAAAACTTAAATATTGTAGGCAAATACAGGCCTTATGTGGCTACTGACCTTATCGCAATTGCCCATCATCAAATCCCTGCCTGACTCCTCCCCACAGCTGAGATCAACATGTGATATAGTGAGTTTGTGATTGACCACTCGGGGGGTGACATCACTCTGCCTATATAAGTAATTTGCTACATACAATAAAGGGTTCATTTATGATTTACAGCACTTAATTGGGTCCCTGGTCTGTTAATGCACACAAGAGTCAGGTGTTGGCATAGTTGTGGGTCAGTCAGATCCACAATTGAGTTCTTGGCTATCCTAACAGCTTAATGAGTCATCATCCCCTAGCTGGAAATGAAGCTCTGGGGATTACCAGTCCCTTAGCCTGTATTGAGGCTACGTAGCAGGAAGCCCTGCCAGGGTCAGTCAGTCTGAAGGCTGGATGGACAGTCAGTCCCAAGGCTGGATGGACATCAGGCCCGTGGGGCTATCAGCTTCACAGTATTGGCTACAAAATAATCAATTTTGTATCCTGCAGCTGTTGGAAAGTGATCAGTTTTCCAGGAGCCATGGGCTAGCAGGTCTCCTCAGCAATGGGGGTGGGGTGGGGGGGGGACAAAAATCCCTCCCCTGCCCTTCATCAGCAGCACCCATCAACCGGTGCCTTCATCATCAGCAGTGTCCCTCAAAAAATATCTGATATTAGGATAGCTACGTGTACTTGTTTTGAGTTTCCATTTACTTGGTAGTTTTTTTTTTTTCCAGTCATTAGTATACAGGTTTTTAAAATATATTTGTTGGTTAAGTATGTTTCTTAAAGATGACACATAGTTACTTCTTGTATTTTTAATCAACAAAATATTTCTAAAAAGCAATAAAAATGACTTAAAATTCGCAGTTCACAAATACTAGTTACTATCATTTCCTTATGTTGTAAAATTATATTAGAAACAAATTAAAAATATAATTGTTTTATAAAAACAGAACTTGTTTATAGTTTCACAAAAGTTCATAAAACATAGCATCATTTGCACATTCTATGACAATTCTCAATGAAATATGTGGAACATTCAAAGAAATGAAGTCTAACTGAGGCTTCTGCCTTCACCATTTGATACAGGAATATCTTTGAAAATGACAGAGCCTTCCTTGGATCTGTTGTGCTTAGCTTGAGATGCTAGAATCCCAGAATATTGATGGCCACCAAAACCACCTCATTCCAGAAGCTTTCTGGCTCTTAAATTAAAAGAATGAAATTTATACACTACAGAAAATGAGTTTTAAAAAATATTTTAATTGAAGTTTTGTCCATTTCATACATAATTTCTCAGTTCTATTGAGACTCATTTCCTTTTCCATGCACCACACCTCACTTGAGTTCATGCATTCTGCGAAACCTGCCTTGTGTCTTTTTCTGAGTCTTTTTAAAGTTTTTCAAACCAGAGGATATTGTTTGGGGGAGAACTTTACTGTTTCAGTTGGTTCTTTGTCCTAGTTCTTTTGTTGTTGTTTTGCCCTACAATTTTCTTTTATGGTTGTTATGCCCTACAATTTTGTTTTGGTCTTTTTGAGACAGGGTCTCCCTACAATTTGTATTTCTTCAACCTATGCATATATATGTGACACCTATACTAATATTATGTCATCTGAAAATAAACTGTATGTTATTTCCAAATCATATTTCAGAATTCACATTTCCCTTTTGAATTTATATTAATCTAAAATATGCCTATATACCACCCATATACCAAGACTACAAAGTCTGAAAATAAGTGGTAGGTTAATTCTAGAACCTGTTAATTGATTCAAATTATAAGAGCACAGTTGCTTTCAGAAAAAGTGGAATATAACATTCATGTTGTTCAGTTTGCCTTACAACTAGTTACTTGGTCTTAGTATCCACAAATGAGGGATACCATTCATCATTTGTTTTTCTGGCACTGTTGCTTCACTTAACATAATATCTTCCAGTTCCATCCACCTACCTGCAAAGTTCAAGATGTCATCTTTCTTTACTGCTGCAGAGAACTCTATTGTGTAGTTGTACCACATTTTCTCTATTCACTTGTTGGTTGAGGTTAATTCCAGCTCTTAGCTATTGTGAAGAGAGCTGCTATAAACATGGCTGTGCATGTAAATGTGCAGTAGGATAAGTCTTGTGGGTATATACCCAGGAGTGGTATGACTGGGTCAGGTGGTAGGTTCATTTGGAATCTTTTAAGGGATCTTCATACTCCTTTCCATAGTGGTTGTACAAGTTTACATTCCTACCAGCAGTGAATGAATATTCCCATTTCCCTAAAACCTCTCCAGTATTTGGTATCATTTGTTTTCTTGATCCTAGCCAGTCGTAGTGAAGTGAGATGATATCTTAAAGTGGTTTTAATTTGCATTTCCTTAATTATTAATGATGTTGAACACTTTTTAAGAAGTTTCTCAGCTATCTCTACTTCCTCACTTGTGAAGTCTCTGTTCAGCTCTTTACTCCATCTTTTGAGTGAGTCATTTGTTATATTACTTCTTTGTTTTTTGAGTGGTTTCTATATTCTGAAAGTTAATGCTTTGTCAGATGCATCATCGGTGAAGGTTTCCTCCCACTCTGTGAGTTTTCTCTTAACTTCTCTGATTGTTTCTTTTGCTGTACAGAAGCATTTGAGTTTAATGAGGTCCCACTTATCAATTGTGGACCTAATTTCCTGCACAGCTGCTATCTGATTTAGAAAATCTTCTCCGATGCCTATATCTCTTAGGTTGCTACCAACATTTTCTTCTATCACCTTCAGAGTTTCAGTTTCAGGTTGGGGTCTTTGATCCATTTGGAATTGATTTTTGTACAGGGTGAGAGGTAGGGGTTTAAATTCATTATTCTACAAGTGGTTATCCTGTTTAGCCAACACCACTTGCTGAATATGCTGTCTTTCCTCCATTGAGTCTTCTTGACCCTTTTGTCATATATGAGGTGGCTGAAATTGTGTGTGCTCAAGTTTGGATCTTCATTTTTGTTCCATTGGTCTATGGGTCTGTTTTTGTGCCAGTACCAGGCTGTTTTATTACTATAGCCATACAATATAGTTTGAAGTCTGGTATAAAGATCCTCTTTGTATTGTACTTTTCACCTAGGGTTGCTTTGGCATTTCAGGGTCTTTTGTTCTTTCATATGAATGAAAGGATTTTTTTTTCCAGGTCTGTGAAGAAACTCATAGTGATTTTGGTTGGGTATACATTGAATCTGTACATTAATTTGGGTAGAATGGACATTTTTACTATATTAATTATTCTAATCTATGATCATGAAATGTCTTTCCATCTTCTGATCTCATCTTCAATCTCCTTCTTCAGAGGATTAAAATTTTTGTTGTACAGATCTTTGGTTAGGTTTGTTCCTAAGTAATTTATTGTTTTGAGGCTATTGTGAGTGGGAAGATCCTCTTATATTCCTTCTCCAGTTGCATGTTTGTTTTTTTTTAATGGAAGGCTACTGATTTTTCTAGGTTAATTTCTTAGTCTGCCATTTTACCAAATTCTTATTTGTTTCTAGGAATTTTCTGGTGGAGTTTTTAGCATCTCCTCGGTAAACTATCATATCATCTACAAAAAAGGATAGCTTGACTTCCTCTTTTCCAATTACAACGCCTTTCATTTCCCTTTCTTGTCATATTGCCCTAGCAAACGTTTCAAATACTATATTGAAGAGGAGTGGCAATAGGGGACACCTATGCTGTGTTCCTGCCTCTAAGTGGAATGCTTCTAACTTTTCTCCATTTAAGATGATGTTGGCTGCGGGTTTGTTGTATATGGCTTTGATTATGTTGAGGAATGTTACCTCCAGTACAATTCCCTCTAGGACTTTAAGCAAGAAGGGATGCTGGATTTTTTCAAAGGCTTTTGGTGCATCAATTGAGAAGATCATATGGTTTTTGTCTTTCAGTCAATTTATGTGGTTTTTTGATATTTATTGATTTACATATGTTGGACCATCCCTACATCTCTGGTATGAATCCAACTTGGTTGTGATGGATGATCATTTTGATTTGAGTCTACATGTGTTTTTGCCAAGTATTTTGTTGAGAATTTTTGCATCTATATTCATTAAAGGTATGGGTATATATTGGTTGTATCTTTGCCTGGGTTTGGTATTAGAGTGATGCTGACTTCATAGAAGGAATTTAGGAGATTTCCGTCTACTTGTACCCTTCTGAACATTTTGAATACTAATAGTTGTAAGTCTTCTTTAAATGTTCTATTGAATTCTGCCATGTAACCATGTGGACATGGGGTTTTTTTTTTAGTTGGGAAGGTTTTTTTTTGTTAAATTTTCAATTTCCCCAAATATTATGTGTCTGTTTAAGTTGTCAGTCTCTTCTTGATGAAGATTTGTTGATTTCCAGTATTTTAGATATCCATCCATTTCTCTTGCGTTTTCAAATTTAGTAGAGTATAGGTTTTTGAAGTATTCCTGTATGATAGAAAATGAGTTTAAAAGTAGTATTTTATTACAGGGAGCTCAGGCAAGGGAACACAGAACTCCTGTACAGCAGTATGGGTCCCTGGGAATGGCATTCCACTGTGCCTCAGTACTCAGTAATTAATAAGGGTTTAGTGGAGGGGGGTGGGGAAGAGATGAGCTGGTCATTCTAGTTCTCATTCCAGGTGTTCAGGTCCCTGGAGATTCTGGTCACATCTGTGTCAGAGAACAATGAAAGAAACCACTCCATGCAAGAAAAGACACCTTATTGGGGACACACTACTGGACTTCATCTCCCAAGCATGGACAACGGCAGCAGGAAGCTATAAGAAGAGGGTTTTTAATCAGAAATTAGGCAGGTGGGAGAAGGGAATGCACAAGCCAAAACAGCCTGACCACAGGGACATCTGGAAGAGATACCTGGTAGATTATAAAAGGAGCAAACCCCCAGATAAAAAGGCACATGAGGCTTAAGTCACTCCAGGAACATGATTTACTTCCATGTGGGACTGCCAGAGTGGACCACCTGCAGACACGTGGTGAAACAGGAGCAGGAACTGGGTTCAGGGGCAACAGGGCAACTGGAGCCACTCCATTTATAGCCATGGGTTGGGGCCTCAGGTACAGGGGAAGAGGTCAGAAGATTGGCAGCCTCTGGAGGAAGTGGGCACCTGTGTGTCCCTTGAGATTCTGGGAAGCCCAGATCTAATAATACCAAGAAACTAGGGATGAGGTTTGACCTATGGGCCACAAAAGTGATCTCCAGGAATGTATGATTTTGTTTCTTCTGGGCGTGTGACAAAAACTTTTCAGTGCTCTTGTGCATGGGGCTTCTGGTCAATGATCTCACATTCCAAACTTTTATTCGTAATATAGATCTGCTGCAGATAGAGTAGGTCATCTGTCTATTTCTGGCTAGGAGAAGTACTCAAAGGTGAAAAGCTTGGACTGAAGATTAATAATAACACAACAATCATGTTTAGTGGCCCAAGAGAGGGAATAATGAAGGGAGAATGGAATTCACTACTGGGTTAGAAGATCCTGATTGTTGTAGTCTATCACTAATTTTTTTTGTCATATCTAATAATCATTTAACTCCATCCCTCACATATCTGGACCTACTGTGATAGAAATAAAATTCTTCTCCCAGGACAAGACACAGACCCATTTTTTCTGCTACTGGGAGGTCTAGTCCTTGTCTACTTTGGAGAACAGCACCAGCTAGTGAATATTCCCCTTAAATATGCCCATTAAAGACCTTAAAGAGCATATTTAACAGAGCTCTGAGTGGATTTGATGGGCCCTCCTCAGTTTTCTTAAGGTTCTTTCCAACATGGGGTGAGGATTAGGAAATGAAATGAGGGTTTAGAACAAGGGCACCCTCAACCAATCTAGAGTCAAGACTAGGATCTTGAAGGAATCCTTCAGAGACATGTAAGTAACTCAGTGGGTCCCTGGGTATTTTCCCTTACCTTATTGACATTAACCACGTTGTACAAGCCTCACCGGAGCCCTCGGTGTGAGGAACTGCCTCAGTCCCCATAGCATAGGTAATTCCAGTGGAGATTATCCTCATGGGCTAAAACCCTAACTCATTCCTTTTTATAATCAACAGCAAGGGTAGAGGGGATAGTGATTCTTAAATGATGCCAGGTAACTGACTTAACAATCCTCAACATGTCTTTCAAGAACAGGGTATTATTCCTCAAGAAAAAAAAAAAAGACATCATCTTTTTCTCAGTCTTTTTAAATTTTTTCAATGCAGAAGTTTTCTGTTTGGGGCAGAAGGTTACTGTTTCAGTCAGTACCTTGGCCCAGTCTTTGCAGGGAAAGGAGAACACTCATCCACTGATGGTGGGATTTCAAGCTCATGAAACCCCTATGGAATGCAGTGTTGAGAACACTTAAAAGACTCAAAATGTTCCAACAGGCCAGAGTATCACCAATTTAATGGCTGAGAAAGAAAATGCAGCTTAGCAGTAAGTAGGATGTACCAGAAAGTGCCAGCAGAAGTATTGACTCCTCTGGGCATTGAAGGGAAGAAATGCCTCAGATTGCTGCAGACATCAGGCCCCTCTCTGGATCCTACTAGTAACAACCATTTTTTAATGAATCCTAATGAAGATTATCTTCTAGTTGCTGCAAAGGTTTTAATACAAGAGACTTTCTTAACTCCCCCCCCATAGAATAAGTAGAAATATGATGATGATGAGGTCGTTCTCCAGCTGTAGATTGGAGCCAGCTGTTATAGAGGTATTCTCTTGTAAAATCAGTAAAACTGCCTTCTTTAATTGACTAATGTACATAGAAACTGTGAAAAGGATTATTCGCTATTCAGAACCAAATATAATGCTAAAGTCTCCTTAAGCTACGCACTTAAGCAAAATATATTAATACGGGAGCTCTGACATCAACAATGGATTATTCTACCAAGGAGATATTGGCCAGGGGATCCAAGCCCCCACAAAAGGTAAAGGCACCTTGCGTCCAAATTGGGATATCTGCAGGAAGAGAAGCGATAAGGCCCTGCTGTTGAAGACCTGATATAAACATGGGAAAGATGTATGGAGACCACACTTGCAAGCATACGGATGGTCTCTGGAATGCCAGAGAGTGTTACCAAAGGCCACTAAACCAATAAAGCATATATAGGTCTCCTTGAGTCAAGACTCCTCCGTCAGCACCAGCTACACCTCATCTGCCTGGAAATACTGTGCAGCAGTGGCAGCCATATGTCTGTATATCCCAAATCTAATTGGCTATTAGCTCTCTCCTTGGAGGAATAACCCACGGCTGATGCCACAAGCTTACATCCTCTAATGGTTAGGAGATGTTATAAACCACACAAAGACCCTGCCATACTTAACAGAAGAAAATGTAATTCATGGATTAATATACCATCCAAGCATCTGTGTCTATACCAAAGTAACCTACCATAACAATTAGTAATGTTTAAATACCTATATATCTAATTGCGAGTGCTTCATTAGTAGGATCGAAAGGCTATATATTATACTGTTTAAATACCTATATATCTAATTGCATGTGCTTCATTAGTAGGATTGAAAGGTTATGCCTGGACAAGCTGGCAGACCATGAAAGAAAACAGCCAGAATTGACTAGAGACCAAGACAACAGCTCCAGAAAAAAGTAGACTGTTTTGCTTCTCATCCACCTGTGCCCCTTTTCTAAGCCTAGGGAACAATCTGCAGAAGAGGAGGCATGGTAGAATGTAAGGGCTGCGATTGGGGTGAATGGTGAAACTACAACAATATAGACTGGACACTCATTTGATCAACTTGAATGAACATACAAGCCCCCCTTGCTGAATGGTGGGACCCATGAGCTGTGTAGGTTTGGGCACAACTGCTCGCAAATTGGTTTTACATGAAGGACGCTTGTACTCACAAATTATCACTTATTGTTAAAAAAAATGAAAACAAAACAAAAAAAAAAAAGCAGAGAAAGATGCAGAAAACTTACGGCAGAATGCATGATCGGCGAGGGGTAGGGGGGGGGGTGGGGGGAAGGGAAGGGGATATATGCCTGAACTGAATTGGAAAATGATGTATGAAATACACATAGCATCAATGAAAAAAGGTAATAAAAAAAAGAAATGGTACAAAATGCAAAAAAAAAAGAACGACTTAAAATGAGCCTGCCACCTGACCAGTCATACCACTCCTGAGTATATAGCCACAAGACCCATCCTATTGCAGAGATACATGTTTTTAAGAGTTTTATGAGAAAATTTTTGCATTCTTCTCTGCCTTGTAGCTGGGTTGTCCTGCCATGACATAGGTTTAAGCAGGAAATTCTTGGTCCAAATGTATATTCTGTCTAAACACACTATGGGAGACAAGGCCACTTTCTCTTTGCTCCATGTTCTAAAGCTTCCCTCTGACTTAGACAGATACTGCAAAAAATTTACTTTGGGCCATCACTATTTCTAAAGACAGTCCATGTAAATCCATTTGCTTAATTTATTGGCTTTATTCTCTTCTGTTTTCTGAGGATATGTTTTGTGTATGTGTAAATGTGTATACTTTTAGACCAGTTAAACTGACACTATCCATGATCTCTAGAGGGCCACCTGTCATGATCTCTAGAATATCTCAATGTTCAGGGAGGGCATAGATCTTACCCATGTTGGACAATCACCCTATCCCCCTTCTTAATCTTTCCAGATGGAAGCAGGGCATTTCATTTCTGACCAGATAGCATCTTGTCAGTGCTGGTAGGCCATTAATAGATAACTTACCTCTATTGTGTGCCTCTTGATTTCTTCTCTATTTTTCTGGTATATGATTATTTTATCTAGAAGAAGAAGAAGAAGAAGAAGAAGAAGAAGAAGAAGAAGAAGAAGAAGGATGAGGAGGAGGAGGAGGAGGAGGAGGAGATGAAGAAAAAGGAGACTGAGGAGATGGTTCAGTTTGTAAATAGCTTAGTCCATAATCATGAGACCTGAATTTTGATCTCTAGCATATAAAAAGGCATGTGTGATGTGTGGTGTTCATGTGTGCTTGAAATCCGTGTGCTGGGGAGGAAGAGACAGAGACAGTATCTCTGAAGCTTGCCTGACAAATAGGCTAGCTGAATGTGCGAGCTCCATATTCAGTGAAACAACATGGCTCAAAAAACATCATGGAAAGTGACAAGGAAAGAGAGCCAGTGTTGACTTCTGGCATCCATACCCATGCTTCTTGTATTTTAATCCAGTGATTTAGTATGTGTTCTTTTAGTGGTGAAATGAAGCTATTGACATTTAAGTTTCCTATAAAAATGCTGCTTGCTATTTACTATGGATTTGTTTGGTGATAATCTATTTTACTGAATGATTCATGTTTCTTTTTCTTCTCTTGTATTAGTTTCAAGGGTCTTTTGACTTGTTGTATATTCTAATATGTTTATATTGTCTTTTCATTGAGTGTTAACTTTCAGTATTCCCATGGAGGGGGTAATCTTCCTTCTTCCTCTCTGTAAGCTATTATTTTAAGAATTTTCTGCAGTGATGGTTTGGTTTTCATGAATTGCTTTAGTTTGGTTTTGTTTTGAAGTACACTTATTTCTCCATGAGTTTCAAAAGATAATTTTGCTGGTTATAACATTCTTGGTTTACAGTTATTTACTTTTAGAGCTTCATACTCTTCTGGTGTTTGTATTTACCAATGTAACCTCTGAAAGAATTAATATGTATGGCTTTATAGTTGAGTTAATATTTTTTTCTCAGGCTGCTTTTCGTGATAATTTTATTACGTTTTATTTTTGGTATCCTAACTATGATGTATCACTGAGAAATTCTTCTGCAATGGTGTCTATTTGTAGTTCTATAAACCTTTTGTGTTTGGATATCTACTTTTTTCTCTAAGTGTGGGAAGGTTTCTGCTCTAATTTATTAAAAATTTTCCATTTCATTTTTATATCTGCTCCATCTTCGTTGCCATGAGTTCTTATATGTAGCCTTTTGAATGTGCTTCAGAGTTCTTGGAAATTCCACTGATGCTTCTTAATTTTTTTTCTCATATATATTGTGTTTGTCTTAATTGTCTTCATTTTCTTATGCATCCCTGCAATATATTCTTCTGTATGGTCTTGTCTGTTAATTCTTCAGAGAATTTTCTTCCTATTCTTTTGAGTCTATTTTGGGTGTTATGCATTCTGTGATTCTTCCTAGAGAGATATCTACATGAGGCTCTTGGCATTGACTGTCAAAATTCCCAGGTGGTCCTGTTCTGGATATGTGCCAACAGGAACAAAGGCAGGGCTGGACACCAAGCCACAAGGCAACGGAACAGGACCAAATCCCATCACCCCTTAAGATTGGTGAGCCTGTTTGGTGAAGAACACAAGACATTATAACCTATGAACTTTGTATAATATATGGTGTCTGAGGTTAGTGCTACATACTGAAATTAATGTCTAAGATGATATCAATATAAACTGCTAGCTCTGCAGGGAGCAGTGGAGCCCTAGAAGTCAAAACATGTTTACTGAACTTTGAGACGACTGGAGCCAAACCCCAGTTTCTCAGCAAACCCTTGGCACACTGGATACAAAGAATGAGCACTGGGAAGAACTCTGAGTCCACTGTGGCTATATGTCTGGTTCCATTGTGATCCCAGGTCCCTCTGGAGACAGGAGCTTAAACTAGTGTGCTCACTAGACATACTGGAGCACAAAATCTGTTCCTAATGTTCTCTCTCATCCTGTCAAAGTTGAAGTCCTGTTCACAGGCTGGTTTTTGTCTTTCTGGCAAAAATGCATATATATATATATATATATATATATATATATATCACATATATATTGTTCTCTTGGCCCAAGAGAGCCCCATAATTACTGTTTTGCAACCAGTATTTACATGGAAAGCATCTATTCTAAGATATTGTGATCCATATTTCGTTTATTTTCAGTCTTGAAACAAAATATCTGACACAAACAATTTAAGATAGGAATAATTGCTTCCATATTGTAGTTTCAGAAGTTTAAATCCACCATGACAGGGTACCATAGAAAGTGGAACAGCACAGTACATCATAACCAGGAAAGAGAGAGAAGATAAACCTCCATGCAAGCTGTTCTCATTCCCCCTTAATCATCTGGGCTTCATGCCCACATTCAGGGCACATTTTTTGCCTTAGTTGATGTTTCAATTGCATTCAGAAATACACTCAGATATGTACTTTTGTGTTTCTCTAGGCACTCCTTTTACAATACAGTTGAATATCATTAATAATCATCACAGAAACCCCATTATTTACTACATAAAATTTTATAGTAGCTTGCGGTGTATTCTGATTAAAATAATTTATTTAAGAATTAAATCTCGGCCGGGCATGGTGGCACACGCCTTTAATCCTAGCACTTGGGAGGCAGAGGCAGAGGCAGGTGGATCTTTTTCGATGTTCAAGGCCAAGCCTGGTCTACAGAGCGAGTTCCAGGACAGCTGGGGCCACAGGGAGACCCTGTTCGAAAGACCCAAAAAAAAAAAAAAAAAAAAAAAAAAAAAAAAAAAAAAGAATTAAATCTCGTTGAATTTACTTCCATAGTAATTCATGGCTTTTCTTTACCTTTTATTATCAATAAAATATACTCTAATATCTTCTGTATTTATATTTTTATCTACTAATTTGTAGTTTATTCATTTTTAAACTAAAGTGTATAAAATATTTTATCAGATTGTACATGGAAGTACAAAATACATATTAGGGCTGGAGAGATAGCCTAGCAGTTAAGAGCACCAACTGCTCTTGCAGAGGATCCGGGTTCGATCCCCAGCACCCACATGGCAGCTGAGAACCGTCTGTAACTCCAATTATAGGAGAACTCCAGTTCCAGGGGAATCCGACACCCTCTTCTGAACTCCGAGGCATTGCACGACACGGGTGCACAAACCTACATGCAGACAGTACATTGATACACATACAAAAATAAATAAAATTTTTAAAAAATTAAAAAATACATATTAATGAATAACATAATTTTGTTCAAATCTTAAAGATATTTCTCTGTTGTCTAATACTATCCAATATTTCAAATGTTAATTATATTGAAAATGTTATCATCCTTAATTGAATATGCAATCTTCTACTCAACTATATTAGAGAAAAGTTTAAGAACAAAAGAGATCACATTATTTAAGAATACGTGTTGCACTTCCAAAGGGCCTAGATTTGGTACTAGGCCCCAAGTTGGGAGGCTCAAAACCACGTCTAACTTTAGCTCCATGGAAACTGACTTTTTTGAAACTGCACTCTGATACACATACACCTGCCTACAAACACCTACACACCACACAAACACATAAAAACAATTAAAAATATTACTCTTTAAAAAAATAAATGTACCATGTTAATTCAAATATGCATTTATAATCAAGATGATTTTATTTATCATAAAATTACTACCTAAATAATTCTTTGAATAGCTCTATCAGTAGGTAGTTTGTTATTTAACATGTAGATTTTATCTGTAGGCATTATTATTTTCTTTAAAGTTTTAGATGAATAGAAAATTCAGCACATACAACTTATAAAACATATACATTTACTGAATTCTTTTAGTGTTATCATTCAACTAATTCACTGACAATCACAAGTGAACTTTGAGTAAATAAGGCAACTGAAAGAATGTCTACAGGGAATGATATTTAGAGCTCACATTAAACAATCTTATTACTCTGAGCAGTAAAAAATGCATGCATAATGAGCCTAGTAAATTGGTGATGAAAAAAAGGAAAAGAAACTAATGGATCCAAAGAATGTCATAGATCATGACATGTTACTTCTAGACTATTAAACATGACCATGGTGAACAAATGCAGGTGCTTAAATCTCCATGACTTCATTAAGCATTTATTAAACAATGAGTGTCAGAAACAAAGCACTAGCAGAGCTTCTCAAAAAGAAGTTGCATCACCATCTGTGTCTGAACCTCTCCCCTGAGAATGATAAAATAGTAAATTTATGTCAATTACCAAACACTTATAAATTAGAGTACTAAATTGACATGTTTAGAATTCCAACAATATAAGCAATGTCCAAATTTTTCTGTTCACAATTCTATCTAGTTGCATGTTTTTAGAGGCAAGAGCTTGGGAACAAAATTCCTTGAATAAATAGTGGTGGGTAATTTTACATTAGCTTTGCTGCTGGGCCATGATTGCATATAGATAGATGATCAAATCTTCTTCTGGATATGTGTTTCTGGATGAAATTTACATTTAAGTCAGTGCATTTTGAATAAAATAGATTATCTTTCAGAATCTGAACAGACCTCACTTAACAACTTGAATATAACTTTTTCAAAACATAATTTTATAACTTGAATTTCAACGGTGGCCTACCTTGATATTTAACTTGTTTATTCATTATTTTTTCTGTTGCTGTGGTAAAACACTATGGCCAAGGCAACTTATATAAGGAAGAGTTTATTTTTTAAGGTTCCAGGGGAGAGTATATAATGGCATCAGGGCAGAGAGCAGAGAAAGCTCATCTGCAAGCAAGTACAGAAAATGGAGAGAGATTGGAAATCTAGCAAGTCTTAAGAACTCTCATATCCTTTTTGAGTGACATATTTATTCCAACAAGACCACATCTGCTAAAACCTTTTAGTATATCACCAGCAATTGGGGACAAAATGTCCAAATATTTGGAGCATATAGTGAACATTACAATTCAAACCAACATATTCCACTCCCTGTCCCCTAAATTCTCATGAGCATATAAAATACAGAATTCATTTATTCCATGTTCCAAAGTTCCCATAGTCTTTACCAGCATCAATACTGTTCAAAAGTCCAGATTTTAATGAATCTTCTGAGTCTCAAATCAATTTTCTAACTATAAGCAACTATAAAATCAAAATAGAAATTTCATACCTCTAACATAAAATAGAACTGAATAAACATTCCTATTTCAAAAGGAAGAAATGGAGGAATAGTGAAGAAATACCCACAAACAGGAGCAAAAAGAAACAGGCAAACACCAAATCCATTACCTACATATCTAACCCTGGGACTTTATTATTTCTTAATTTTGTTTACCATTTAATACTTATTTAAAGACACTTCTCATTCATACATTTAGGATTTTCCAAGTTGTATACAAGACAAACATTTTCAAATAGTCACATGTTAAATTTCAGAAAACTGCTTAGTTTACTGAAGAAACTTTTGGAAATATAAAATCATAAACTCTGGGACTTTATTTTTAAAGGGCTTAGATGGCTCAGCCCCTCCAGCCTTGCTATACACAGCATACATCTCTCTCTTAGGTTGTACCACACTCTACATGCAATTCTACTTGGCAGATGCCTCGTGGCTATAGCATCTTGGTCTAGCTCCATGCCAACCAGGCTTCACCTTCACAGGTCCATGCAATGGCCTGTCAAGACCTTCTCTATGCAGGGAGGCCTCTGTTACAGGGGCCAAAGTTGCTCTCTGAAACTGGAGAAAGACTTAATGAAACCACTACTCTTGAATCGGTCATGTCTCTAAAGCTACATGCACATTGACAAGTTTGGCTGCCAGTTTGGGATGGACCCTGGCTGTTTTTTTTTTTCATACTACCATCATTTTTTTAGGAAATAACTTTAAGTTTTTACATTC
This sequence comes from Rhizomys pruinosus, assembly GCA_009823505.1. NCBI lineage: Eukaryota > Metazoa > Chordata > Mammalia > Rodentia > Spalacidae > Rhizomys > Rhizomys pruinosus. Next base: position 220,294 of record VZQC01015396.1, on the reverse strand, counting down.
ACAAGGAAGTTCAGTTGGGTAGTGTCTTGTCCTAAACATATTCTTTCCATTGTTTAAATCCAAATCTATAGGCCTCTCCTAAAGGCTTTAATCACCTTATCAAAGAGAGCTTCATTATGTGGATTGTCTTCAACGTTAATCTTCTTAGTGTTCTTATTCTCTCCAAACTATACATTTTGCACTTCTTTCTGCTACATTTTCTCTTTTCCATTGTAGACCCCATAATATTCACCTTTAATGACCATACTACTGATTTAACATTAGACAGTTTTGAAATTTCCTCTGCCAAAGAAATTAGTTTTTATTACTTTTCAACTTAGACATAGGCATGGGCTTAGTCTATGGGGCAGATGGCAGCTAGATGCTTTGCCAAAATATCCCAGTTGCTCCAATTCTAGGACAACTCCAGTTCCAGGGGAATCCGACACCCTCTTCTGATCTCCATGACATTACACAACATGGGTGCACAAATCTACATTCAGACAGTACATTCATACACATAAATAAATAAAAATAAAATAAAAATAAATTTTAAAAATCCCAGTTGCAGTTTAAGTGCTTTTTACCCTGTGGAATGGAATTTCTTTGTTCTCAGCACTACTTTCTTCCAGGCTCCTACTAGAAGGGCCTGTTAAGCTCTGCTTATAGCCTTAAACTGCTTTTCGAGACCAAACTTCCAAACTCTTCCTCATTCCTCCAAAAACACACGTGGTGAGTTTCTTCATAATAGCCCAGTCTCTGATACCAAATCTTGTTCTAGTTTGTTCTCTATTGCTGAGCAAAACACCCTGACCAAAACCAACTTGGATAGGAAAAAGTTTATTTCATCTTATCTCTCTCAGACCACAGTTCATCACTGATGGATATAAGGGAAAGAATTCAATGCAGGGATCTGGAGAAAGTAGATGATGCACAGACTGTCATGGAAAACTACATGCTCACTTCTGATGTCTAAACTCGGGTGACAACTTTATGGATATACTGTTTTTAATTACTGATATGTGTAGCATGCTGAGGTACTGTGAATGAAAATGTCCCCCATAGGCTCCAAGTATTTGGAAATTTTCCACAGTTGGTAACACTGTTTGAGGAAGTTTTAGAGGTGTTGCCTTGCCGAAGGAAACATGTCACTGGGGAGAGAAATTTGAGAGTTCTGAAGCCTTGCCACATGTCCACTCTCTGTTTGTAGATGTTATCCCTTATCTTTCTGCTCCTCCTGTGAACTATGGTGCTATGCAAAACTTAACATGAGCCAAATTTCTCAGTTCAAAAACATACAAATAAATTTTAAACAATGTCTTAAATTGACTAGCTGTGTATAAGTTTCATTTCTATCCAAAAAAATAACATTACAAGATATTTGAGCCAAAGTTATAATATTGTTTCCCAGATGCCATAATAATTTATATTATTTAAATATTTCAAATCATATTATACATGTGGAAGATGAAGAAAGAATAGTGATTCTAGTCATGAGGCTATAATATAGATTTGATGTTCAAATATAAACTAGATCATAATATAATATGATACCATCCAGAATAACATTATATTCCAAATTCAAGTTTATGAGAAGAACACAAGCCAATGGAAAATTATATGTGGGATAGTCAAGAACAAAATAGAAATTTGCATAAAATCTATAATTTTCTTGTTTCTAACACAGACCAACTATTATCAGTTTTAAAAAGATAATGTATGTGCTTATCCTGAAAAATATCTTGACATTAAATTGATCCCTTGGGTTTATAAACTATTTATTATAAGGAAACAAAATAAATTGAAGAAGCAAATAGGTTCTTTGGACTCAGGAGGTCAGTAAGTGTAATGGCTTTCCAATAGTTTCATTTATAAGGAAATCTGAAGATTTAGTGGAAAAGCATGTTAAATTGGCAAATTTAAAGTAAAATTCTTGAAAATATAAAACTATGAAAAGCTGAAATTTAGGTTCAAGGGTTAAAAATAGTTTTTGTATTTATTATTCAGGGTTCTCTAAAGGAACAGATCTGAAAAAAATACCTATGGGGTGGTGTTGTATGTGGTGGGTATAGATTTATTGGATTGGCTTACAAGACAGAATCCAAGATATATTGGATTGGCTTACAAGAGCTGTGCACAACTGGAGACACTGAGATCCAGGTAGTTGCTCACTGTACTATCCTGCATGTATCTACAGTCTCAATTTGATAGTGAAGGCCTGAAGGATCCCTAGAGATCTGTCACTCTTCAGTCTACATTGGAATACAAAGTACTTAGTTCTAATAGTGACAAAAGAATGGCATGGCAACAAGATAAACTCTTCAGTGAAGAGAAGTCATGCAGTCAAAAAGCAAGATGCCCCACAGACATGGCCATAGGACAGTCCAATGGAGACAATTCCTCAGTTGTGGCTCCATCTACCCAGGCACCCAGGCATGTCAAGTTGAAAATAAATGCTACCTAACATACCACTCTTCAGTTCCCTGAGCCTCAGAGAAGATGGTATAAAAATGCCCTGTTAGAGCTGAACACTGAACCAATATTTATCTTCAGAACCTAGAAAGAATATTAGACTTCATTTTCCACAATTAATTGCAAAGAGATGGATCTGTGATGGATGCTGTAAAATTTTCTAAGGGCATAAAAATAAGTTTTATGATCAGCTTTTCAATTTAACAATGCAACGGTATAAGTTCACTAGGGCCTACATCTTCCTCAGTCATAAGCATTTGATTGGGTTTATAGCATCAGCTATGAACTGCCTCCTGTGGAAATGACCTCAAATCTACAGAATAGGTACTCTCATAGCAATCATGCTATTATTACATATCTTGCCTGATAGACAAAACACTTTTGACATTATTTTTTACAAGACAAGTAGAAGCAGAATGGAAACTCACTATTAATTTGAAATTTCTATCTACACGTCTCTTCTATTTTTGGAAACATGATAAAGAATTATCATTATTCTTTCATGCAAAAGAGTTTTTCTTAGTCTTCCAACAAGCATAATACTCACCTGAACAGAAACAAGAGATAGTTTATTCTGGAACCAAATATGATTCTATGTGGCCCAGAAACACAGATACAAGTTTCCTGAGTTGCTATACCCAAACATAGTAACAGTTTCATGAAGTTATATAGCAACAGAAAAAATAAAACCATAAATCATGTCACCTGAAATTCATTTGTTGAAATATCTGGTAGGCAGGTTACAGCAAAGTAATAAAATCCGTGGTAGCCTCAGATGTTACCACAGCTCATACACTCTTAGCATTCGGATTCATTGAAACTGGAGATATGTTCACATATTCCAAAAGGTTTGCCTAATAGTCAAAGAGATGTTAGTTCATAGACTGAGGTGGACAACACAGGGCTATGAAGAGGATTGAAGATACTTGAAGATAAATTTTATTTGGGTTCTGGACCTGACACAATCCAACTTCAAAATAAGTGAAGTTTTAATCCATTAATTGCCCTTCTAGAAGATTCAAAGTATGGCACTCTTTCTTCTATGGGAATTTATGTTCATGCTGTGAAATATTTTCTATTTTTTTTTCAGCTCTACAACCAGAAAATGGGAATTTCCCCCACTCAGGTGTCGACAGATTGTGCAGAAGAATCCATTGAGTTGGAATATTTCCTGGCACCTTAATAGGTTCTATCTGATTTTGTGATCGGTGCCTATATGTACGTAACTCCATTGGCTTTCTCCAATCTTCTGTGATGATACTCTGCCATCACAGCATTAATTCTACTAAACAAATGCAAATGTTATGACCTTCCTACGGACAATACAGAACTAAATAGACAAATATGAAATTCAAGTCTTGTCCTTGTAATCAATTGTCTGCTTCTTTTCCATGGCCAGTAGTTACTGAAAAGTGACTTTCTCAGCTTAAATTCAATTAGGATATTCAGTAACCTCTGACTAATTTATATTATTCAAACTCTCAAGGATAATTTGTCCTCCTTAAATATTGATCTTCTACTAACTCCAACCTGAAAGACATTCTCAGCTTCTCTTTATCCATTGCTCTCTCTCTCTCCTTATCCTTCAGACTCCTAAAACACATTCTGAATTTTTCAAGCTATACAGATCCCCTCAATTTTTTACACTGAGACACCCTAACATATTCCAGAAGAAAAGGATATTTGACTTGTCTAGACAAACTGAATGTTCATTAAATCCAGTAAAATCAAGATTCTTAAGAATCTGCTCTTACATGGCTATTATAATCCTTAAAGCAGACAGGACACAATAGTCAAAGGGGACCCTATCATCTCTTTAAATAACATTGAAACCACCAATACCATGCTACATCCCTGTGTTTGGGGCTTTAATTCTTTACATTACAAAGTCACTGGAGGTAGAGAAATTACAACAAATGATTTGTCTCTCTTAGGCACTTTACTGGATGGCTAGAATAAACAGCATAGTTATAACCCCCACCAATATATGATAAAGACATCTATTTTTCTTGCTTGATGTCTACCAGAAAGTATTAACCTTTGATGTACTGAACTCCTCTAAAATCAATGTAATATAGACTTAACAGATTACTATGGTCATTATTACCTCTCTTGAAGCTTCTGAATTCCTTGAGCAAGCCATCATTGATAATATATTGGTCATTTTAAGCTACAGATATTAGAAAATCACACAAAGGACAAATTTCTACATATACCCCTCCATAACCACTCCTGTTTCTCTTAAAATATGAAGGAATTGGAAGCTTCTGATCTTTTGTTTAACCTTCCAAGTAGACTTGATAAAATATTGTTCCCAAATCTGGCTTCTACAACACCCTTATCTTATAGTAGAAACATTTAATTATTAAATTTTGTCTTTGAAGAAAATCATAGAACCTCTAGGTTTGCCCATTTCTTCTGAAGAAGTTTTGAAACCACTCTTCATGGAATAAATCTACTAATGGGAATAGGGATGGTTTATATGGACTTTCAGACAAAATAATATTATTCCTAGATTTGTGTACAATAAATTGCATTCTGATACATAGTTTATGATGAACTCAGGATCCTGCTTTTGTACAATAGATGATGATGCTAGTTAAGAAGTGTTGAAGGAACTTTAAATAATTATGTTCAAATTCCAAGGTTTTGTGAAAGATAACTTACAAATTATGAAAATGTATAAATAGGTGAGAAAAGATTTGTTTGTATATTATTGCTTGACTAGAATAAAATGTTAGAAGACAGAATCAGTTAAAGTTATTAAATAGAAAGTAAATAAGATTTGAAAATTGTGGGATTTGGAAACTTTTCATTACAGCTGTATTTCAAAAATGAGAATGTGTATTCAGAGGACTATATGGAGGGTGTAGCTAGGTGAAGGGTGATGGGGATTATCATAGATGTAGGCCACAGAGCACTCAACTGCCCTAGAAGGAAAATTTCCATGTTGATCCTAGAGGAATTAATATGATGGAATGAGGAAATATTATCAGCATTCTTATGTTCATTAAGACAGAACAATCTATTTTTTTTTCTCAAAATATGTTATACTTAAAACAATTAAAGGATCTCAGCAAGAGAGATGGCCTAGGGATTAAGAACACTTGGTGCTCATACAGAGGACCCAGGTTGATTCCAAGCACCCACATGACAACTAATAACTATCTGTAACTCCCATTCTGACACCCTCTTCTGACCTCCACGGGTGTCTCACAACACGGGTGCACTTACACAGATACAGACAGTACACTCATACACATAGAATAACAAAAATAATAACTGAGGCATTTCTCCAGTCCTGTATTCAAATTTTAATACATAAATTTTGATGAAATTTGTTTTCTCCTCAAAAATATGTGGGAATAAAGCAATGTTAAAAGCTAAAAAATAGGGCTGGAGAGATGGCCTAGCAGTTAAGAAAGCCGACTGCTCTTGCAGAGGACCTAGGTTCGATCCCCAGCACCCACATGGCGGCTGAGAACCGTCTTTGACTCCGGTTCCAGGGGAATCCAACGCCCTCTTCTGACCTCCGTGTCATTGCACTTCACGGGTGCACAGACCTACATGCAGACAGTACATTCATACACATAAAAAATAAATTAAAAATTTTAAATAAAGCTAAAAAATAATTCTGAATTTTCCATATATATTAATAAAATAAAATATATGATTTTCAAAATGTGCATACATTAGATTATTTATATAATATTACATTTTATTGCTAGTATGTTTCCATCACATTTTACTGTGATCAGTGTTTTATAAGATGATTCATGGACCTGCAGGCACTCAATTATTTGATCTATAGAATTGCTACTATCAGATGATTCACCCTAAAATATTGATACATTAGAATTTCCTGTACTTTGCTTTGTTTGAGTCTGATAGCATCTACTTTGGTAAATTTCTTCTTTTGATTGAGCTATTGTTTCAGAATGGGTAAAGCATAATGAGAATTTTGGTGATCAAATTTTACATTTCATGATTTAGAAGATTTTTTTTGTAATTTTCTTCACAAAATCTATCCTCTGTGGAAAGATACTCATGTGCATAGTGCTTTTCTTAGATGTCAACAAAAGAGTAAATAATCATACTGCATCCCAATTTAAAACAAATTCAGATTACAGTAAGAAGAGGTTTTCTAGAAGAACATGATGGCACAGGATTTCATCAATTTCACATGAAATTGATAACACTGGACTTCTGTACGTGGATGTAAGCAGAACCAGAAAGAATTTTACAGAGAGTACAGTAACAAATTGAGTTAACAAATGTCGAGTGCTAGGTGCTTTAGGATCTCTTCTTTTCCATGGTAAAAGGAGCTAGCTGCTGATGAGGATGTTCTCCACATAGCTCCTGCTTTACATTAGAAGTACCCAATTTTTAGAATGCCTGATGCAGTGGTAGGTTGTAGACGACACCAGAGCCAAAATTATTTGACTCATCGGTGTAAAACACATTTGAGCAAAAAAGCACTTGGTCAGGGATATGCTAAGTGCAGGACAATGGCCTGTGTTCATTATGGATATTAACTTTTTTAATAAGTACAGTTCAGAGTCTATGGCCAAAATATTTTGGCAAGTTTCAGGGCGGTTTATAAAAATTCTAAACCACTATTATATAAATAATAGTGCTTGAGCTTGACAATACATGTAGTAGATGAGACATATCTAGAAAAAAGTTCAAAACTATAGGTTTCTTTGTATAAAGAAATTGATTATTTGTTAATTGTTAATCAAAGATGAGTTACATAATAGGGATATGGAAGAGAGCATATCACATGTGAATTAATTTTTTTTGGCAAATTTACAAAGGTAATTGAGACAGCCCTTGATTGGCTCACAGAACTTAGTAAAACCCTACTGTTGAAAACAGGACGTACTCTAGAGACCAGATTTTGAGCAATGGGGCTGGAACTCACCTGGAAGCCACTTCTCCTGAAGGCAAGCTCTCATAGCTTTGGAAAGCACTATGCAAGCAGCTAAAGGAGAACAGCAATCAGTGGTTCAACTCCAGCTTCTAGTCCAAAGAGCCACATCGATGACAAGCACAGAAAAATATATTGGTGCAGTAGTGGCACTTTTATCTTGGACGTAATCAATGGCTGTCTAATAAATGAGAACTCAACTCATTAAAATTATATTATTGAAAGTATTAGGACTGTATAACTCATAGTACATGAAAAGCCTGTCATTATTCCTAAGTACACATAGTACAGGAATTTTCTGTGGCAGTAAAAAGTTAGTTTGTGAAAGAAGATGAGGTTTTATATATTCCCTATGATTTTTTAAAATTTTGTTCACCTCTGAATGATCACATGTATGCAAAAGCATAGAGATTGTCATAACTAAACAAATTTTCTTGGTTCATTTACATTATTAAGACTATCAAAGAAATAAGTATTGATTAATTCTATCAAAATGATACTTATTAATATTCATATAATGAGAACATTATTTCTACATGGTGCTAATCAGGTAAATTATAATTTATCCATTTCCTTTGAATAATTTATTTAGTTCTTTCCTTTTTAATTGTGTGTGTATACATATGTTGGTTGCCTGTATGTAAGTGTACTAATGTTGTACAATGCCCCCCGGAGATCAGAAGAGGTAGTTGGATCCCCTAGAACTGGAGTTACTGACAGTTGTTAGATACCATGTACATGCTGGAAAACAACCCTGTGTCCTCTGCCAGGGCAGCCAGTGTTCTAAGCCAGTGCTCTACGTCTCCAGTCCCTGTTCAGTCTTACTGTCACAGTGGTAGTGCTTTGAAATAATAAACACACGAATACTTATGTGTGCATAAGCAAGTAAATTTGTGTAAATGGGAGTTTAAATATAAAAAGAAAAAAATATGAAATGTGCTTTACAATTTTGGCTAAATCAATTGTGATAATGTTTAAATATCATAGTACTGAAATGTGCTTTACTGAATTTACTCATATTGAAATTCTTTTATTTAAAATGTAACCAATCAAAGGATAAAAAGCATACTTTCTGAGACTACAAACTACAAGTGGCATTGTCTCACTTTTAGTTACTCCTCTTGCACCATCTTCTGGTAGTTTCTGAGAATGCTACTCATTTTCCCCAAGTAAGCTCACTTTTTCAAAAATATGTTAACAGATCATTTATTGAAAAAAGCTCCATTTTTAACTGGCTTATCTACTTAACTATTAACATTACAATATCTCTTTATGTATATCAACTTTACATAAATTAATACTTACTTTGATAATTGTGATATATTATGCTTTGTACAATGATATATTTTGTGGAAATTGGGTGAGTCTGGAAAAGCAAGGTAACCAAGACTGAGTAACTCAGCCAGTAGGCATTTATATTCCTCACAGATCTTGAGTCTGGAAGTCAACGTTCAAGGTTCTGCGGTCCTGCTAGAGCCATTTCTGTGAAGACTGTCTTCTAAGAAGTCCTAGAGCAGTATGAAAAATTAAGCATTTCTTCTTCTCCTTAGGAGCTTCTAACAATGATTGTGCATTAGTACCTCATCTTAGCAACCATATCGATCATTTATTACATCTACAAAGTATATATCTTGGAATATAGACTTATTAGGGAGACAGGAGTTAAACATTCAATTTTATAGGTTCACAAGGCCCTTGGTTACGGGGGTATATAACATGATATGATCATTGTGAAAACTCTTTTTTTTTTTTTTTTTTTTTATTTAAATTTTATTTATTTTTTTTATGTGGATGAGTGTGCTGGTCTTGCATGTAGGTTTGTGCACCCGTGGTCGTGCAATGCCGCGGAGGTCAGAAGAGGGTGTCGGATTCCCCTGGAACTGGAGTTCTCCTGGAGTTGGAGTTTCAGACGGTTCTCAGCCGCCATGTGGGTGCTGGGGATCGAACCCGGGTCCTCTGTAAGAGCGGTCAGCGCTCTCAACCGCTAGGCCATCTCTCCAGCCCGTGAAAACTCTTTAATATTAATCATATACTGGAAAACTTTTACTGGTTTATGTGGGCATCAGTTTTCAATGTTTCATTTAATAAGCAGTTTAGTACACTGACTATGTTTTGTCAACAATATGCTCACCACATTAATTTTTAACATTAACACTCAAATAAAATTTCTCAAATGTTTTCAGGTCTAGATAGGCACAGATGGAAAATTATAATTTGATATAATTGTCTAAGTTACACAAGTGAGGTTATACAATGAAGAGATCCCAATGCCCAAACATCAATAATCAGTGGAAACAACATCTTTAGGGGCTCAGCAATGGTATTCATGCAACTCTTCCATGCTAAGGAAAAATTGGAACATTGGAAGCTCTGATATACTGTATCTAATCATTACTGGGGAAAACCAAATACATTACATTCGGCTGCCCTCCTCTTGTGTAGAAATAAGCTAGAGAGACTCAAGAAGTTAAGTCTTTTATATCAACCTCTCCCACAGTTTTTACTGTTTGAGAGAATTTTATCATTATGAAAACATATGGTTTAATATTTGCAAAGATATGTTAGTAAACTCAACATTGACTGTAACAAACCAACCCATTGATCAATGTTGAGTCACACATATATAATTTTGTTCCTGTTATTTATTTATTCATTTTTCCCTTCTAAATGAACAGGATTTATCAATTACTTTTTAAAAGCTAATTTTGAAGCCAGGCATGGTGGCACATGCCTTTAATCCTAGCACTTGGGAGGCAGAGGCAGGTGGATCTTTGTGAGTTCAAGGCCAGCCTGGTCTACATAGTGAGTTCCAGGACAGCTGGGGCTATAGGAAGACCCTGCCTCAAAAAGACCAAAAAAAAAACTAATTTTGAAATATATGATATATTCTTAGTGTGTTTGGTGTGGACTGGTTTATCTGCCCAGTAGATTCATATCCCGATTCTCTAACATATTTTCTGACTACGTTGACTACAGGACCTTTAAGGATGAGACTAATTTAAATTTGTCTCAAATGTGAAGGTCTGTTTCAAAAAGTCAGTGATCTTTTACATAGAGGAATAAAAAGATAAGAGATTTCCCTCTATGCCATGTAAGGAAACAGTAAAAATCTTGAATGCATAGAAGACAGTTTATATCTAAACCTAGTTATGCCATAGGGCAATATTGGACCTCCAGATCCTGAATTGAGAGAAACGGATTTCTGTTTTGCAACCAACCTTGTTTTGTTATGTTGTCATGGTCTGTGTCAATACAACTCTTTTGTTTCATAAGCATCACACAACTCTTTGTTATATATAAGCAGAATTATGCATAATATAAAATATTGGTATTTTAAAAACCATTTTACTTGTAAGAATGTATAACTTTCTAACCTTCTTAGACTCTGGAAGGCTAAAAATATCACAAAATGTCTTACACATTTTTTCAAAAATTTCAATGATAATTTATGGTAATTATAACTTTTATCAGAAATTGACACAAAAGGTTAGGTTTTTGAGACAATGTCACATTTGCCTGACACTCTCCTAGAATTACTTTGTCTCCTAAATTATGTGGGCTCCAATCCCAGCATTTTCTGAGGCTGACATTAATGGGACTAATGTAGAATCAAACTAATTCTGACTCTGAGAAGAACAGAGATGACTTTTCTGCAAGTCACTGTGGCTGTTTTTCCCAGCTCTTCCTTTTACATACTTTCTGCTGAGACTACCATTTTTATGAAGTTGTTCATTTACTTGGCAATAGAGCTTCACTTCAGACTCTTTATGGTCTCCTGTTTGTATCCTGCCTCTACTATGATTTATGATATAGTCACAAATTCAAAAATGTACTGAACCAAAAATTTGAAATAGCCTCACTGTGCCTATTCTAATATTTATATCAACTAATTACTTAGATGAAAACAACTTCCTGTTGAAGTAATTTATAACTGGCTAAGATCAAGCCTGAAATCCAGCATTGCTTGACTTCACACTGTGGACACATAGTCCTGAAAACGATATTATAACAGAATCACAGACCTGAAGATATGCTTTTAAAATTAACAAAAAATGTCTATTTTCTATACAGAGTAATTGGGAAGTATTATGAAAAAACATAGATGAAAATTCTATTCATTTTACATTGTATAAATATATAGGCCAGAAATCCAAACTAACTTTCTCTAAAGAGATAGCAGTTCTGCTTCTTTCTGGAGGCTTTAGGAAAACCAGTTCTGCCATTTATGGATTCAAGAGACCACATATAACATTTCAGCATCATGGCTCCATACTATGGCTTATTATTTCCAATAAAATAATTTCCAATATGAAAACAGATGGATTATTTCCTTATCTGTCTCTGCTTTCATAGAAGAAAGCTTAAGTAAATGTCAAAATTGTCATGATTCACATGGATACTCAAGAATAGTCTCTTAGTCTCAAATTATTCTATACTTATACATTTTTGTCACATAGGATAAAATGCATTTCTCAAGGAAAAAGATACAGCTGCCTTTTGAAAGAGGTGTGAACATCATCCATCCTATCATAAAACACAAGCAGAAAATTCTGACAGAAATGAAGGTTTCTTCCTTCTAACTAGAAGATATTTTCATCACAGATTTTGGAGAATTGTGGTATTTTCCCCAGGTGTCTTCCTATACCATCTTGTCTGTCTATAACCCAATCTCTTCCATTTCATCACAATTGACAAATGCATTTCATTCTTGTTTGTTATCTTAACTGCATACTATTGCTTGAACTTCTCCCCTATGTTTCATAGTTACATGATGATCACATGTCCTTCTGGTATGGGATTATAAAACACATAACCCTGGTTTTAGCTACTTTTGTCCCTCATGCTTTGGCAGTGAAAACTTGTTTGCTTCTTGGTCTGTTCCAGGATATTTGTGACCTACACTAATAACAACCTTTAGTAAGCAATGAAACAGAACATATAATTTCCTGATGTTGCTATGTATTTACAGATGAGGGTACATTGCATGGTCCCCTGGTCTTTTGCTTAAAGTTGTACATCTGCTTTTCAGACTACATTTTTCAGGAAGAAAATACCATTGCTTTAATATTTTTTTCCATCTCTAACTCTAATGTAAATACTAGAGTACTAAATATCATCATTATTCTAAACATTGAGTAATTATTAGTCTTTATTACACAATAGCATCATATTGAGTCTAATGTATTTCCATAAAAAGTTATCATCAATTTATAACCTATCAGATTATTTCTTTATATAATCTCTACCATCATTCTCCTTATATTTTATATTTTCATCTATATTTCTTCAATGGCTTCCTAGATAACTATTGAACATCTACACTCCCTTTAAGTGAATCATAATGGAGAAGAAAATGTATAGAAACACACTAACTCTCCCAAGCATAAATATCTAATTCTCTTTAAATTTAAATAGAGAAATACCAAAATTTCCTCAATTATTGAGGTGAAGTGGGACTTTAAAATCAGTTTGAAAGTATAGACAGAAAAGCATTATATTAAAAGCATAATATGAATTCCTTGCAGAGGTCTAGTCTAAACTTTTTCCATGACTTTCAGTGCAGTTTACAAATTTACCTTGCCAAGAGAAGTATGGCATTACCAAAATGATTTTGCTGTAATAAATCTGAAGTATCGAGTACTTTTGTAAAATTTCATTTGAGAGTCATTTTGGTGGCCTCAAAAGAGGGGGAAGAAAGATTACAAGCGTAAGCAGTAGTACATTTTTGCAGCAAGCCACTATTTCCCACACATGACACGCACATTGAACATATGAATTCAGGGCCTATGACCACATAGACAGGATCAAGCCAGCCAAAATGCCAAAAGGGATGAGTTAGGACTCATGAATTTCCATTTCTGGCAGAGGAATTATTGGCAAATAATGGTTGTTAAGAGATGGATAATCAGTTTTATTCACTGATGTACACCTAAGTGGTTTCTCATAATTTAGAACATTGTCCTGTTGCCCATGCATACATATGCTGCATCAGGTGGACCCAGGAGGTTTACAAAAGAGCACATGAAGTTGAGAGCTGAATGAGCTAAGGGACAAGTAGGGTAGTAATTGTAGAAGATGGAATAGGAGGTAAATCTTATATAAACACATTATATGTATGTATGAGCTACTCAAACCATTTTAAAATTATCATTAAAATTGGAATAAATATAAATCAAAATGGATAGGATTAATATGCTTAATATAGGTCTCTTAAATGTTGAATGAAATAAATGGAAACTCATGTTGCCTAATGTTAAAGCAACTTAATGTCTGCATATTTGTCATACCTGAAAAAATTTAGTGAAGGACAAGGCAAAGATGGCATGAGAAAAGCTTGCAGTAATTACTTTAGAAAATGGTCCTTCTGCTTAATCATGGTAAGAGCTGTCAAGCAGGTAGGCAGGCATCTGTTACTTAGAACCTTAGCTCAGGACCCAAAATTGAAACCAAAGAAGATAAGTAGAAGAAACTAGCAGAAATGGGAGCTCAACCTACAGTGGCTTCCAAATATGTTGACATTTCAATGGTGATAGATGGTCAGTATTTAGGTGTGCTGAGAGAGATGAAGGTAAAAGTTTGCATGAATACAAACATATTTAAACATAATTGAGGGGTAATTATAGTCTTTACCTAAATACATAGTGGAAATGTGTTTCATTAGGGGATGTGTAGCATAGTGCAGAAAACAAACATGATTGACTGCCCTAAATAGAAATATTCTACATGTTTGAATCTATAAGGATTACTAATTATTTTGTGTAATAATGTGTGGAGTGTGGAACACGGTACATAGCAAAAACCTTTGAATGCTACCAAGAAGCAGCACTAAATGATACGTTTTTTTTTTCATTCATGGTACCTGTAAGATGAAAAGATCCCCAATTTCAAATTCAAGAGGGCAAACAAAAACATGATACATTTAGTCAATTAATTTTTATAAGTAGACTTTATGTAAAAATTTATGCTTATAAGTTTGCTTTTGTCTATGCCACTAGTTTGCAGGTTCCTGCAGAAGCCAGATACCTTAAAACTGGAGTAGCAGGCATCAGTGCTGGGAACTGGGTACTCTTAAAAAACAGGAGCCACTCTTACCAACTGAGCTGTCTTCCTATATATAGCTATCAAACTTAATTCATATTTGTATAGGTATCTGCAAAATTTCTACTTTGGGGTCTAAAAATAAACTTTTATATTTGTCTTTTAATCGTCTATGTATTATTCGTCTTTATTTATGATAATTGTATGGAGTTTATAGCTTTTACATCCTGTTCTGGAAAGTTTCTGACACAACCTGGGATTTTAAAAACCATTGAGCCAGGTGTGGTCATGCATGCCTTTAATCCCAGCACTCAGGAGGCAGAGGCAGGTAGATCTCTGAGTTCAAGGCCAGCCTGATCTACATAGGGAGCTTTAGGCCAGCTGAGACTAAAGGGAGGCTTTGACTCAAGAAGACCCCCCAAAAAAATTCATCGGAAAAACTGTTTTCTTAAACACATATACCACATTCAAACAATTTAAGTTATTGATATATATTTTGAGAACTCATATTTATTTCTTGCACTTGAATTTTATAGCCAATCAGTTGTTTTTATTTGAATCCCTACTTTACTTTGTCTTCCTAGCACAGTATCCTTTGTCAAAGTTTAGTTCTCCTTACATGGACTTTTAAAATAACTAACATAATACCTCGTAAAACAAATTTTTAGGCCTATAACGATTTCTTCTATGGTTCCAGAGTTGCTGAAATGGTGTCTATTCCAAGCTATTGTGTCTTTTCCAGCTCTGCTGCCCCAGTCTCCACCACAGTTGTGTAGCAATTTCATTCTTCTATGTCAATAAAAGGGGTTGAATTCTAAATACTTTTAACCACCAGAGCTCCAGAATTTAGTTATGTCTTCAATTTTATATCTGTAATGAACAAAGGCAAGGACAAATTTTGGATAAAAGTACATAGTCTCTCTGTGACGGCTCAGGGGTTAATTGCCCATGCTCACTAAGATGCACAAATAATCTCTTTTCTGCTATTTACTGAGAATAACCATAACCTAATTTTACTTTATAAACTTGGCTGTTTGCTTCTCCGATTGCTTTAAACTGCTTTCTTCCTTGCCATGTTGCTTACCTTCTGTTTTACCACTAGATGGTACTCATATATTTTTTTGTATATTTAAAGTACACAATTTTCATGCTTTAATAAGCAGAATTAAAATATTTCAGAAATATAAATGTTTCAAAATATCTTCTTTAAGTAACTTATATTCTTCTGGATTTAATCAAATTTAATGGCCACTCTGTATCATGCACAAATCAAATGCCAACTTGTGTCCAGACACCTTATAATTGATTTTCCACTATACATCCCAGAATGTCAACATCTTAGAACAAGAAATATATTTATTGAATATTAAACACATAAATATAATCATTCTTCAAACTATACCAATTTGTTTTTACATAGCTCATATTCCCTATTATATTTTCTCAATTAGTTCTATCCAGTTTATTGCTTGTTTATTTGTTACTTATCTCTCTAAAATTTTGGCTTTTACATATGATAAAACTACTGTGGATTATTGCATTTTCAGCATTATTCTAAATTTTGTGCAATTATCAAAAAATCTATTATTATAACAAAAACTGAGGCAGTTATTGCATTGATTCTAACCACATACATATGAGGAAATTAAGAATTAAAGAAGGCAGGTTACATCCCAAATTTTCATAGATAGTAATTTCTATACATTATAGGATTTCTCTACATCATAGGTGATGATTGCTGAAAAACTACATTACTGTGATTCCCTGCACTGATTGTAAGCAGTGGCTCAAGTGAAGAATCTTGTAGTTCCTAACAATTCTTACTGATTATATAATCTCAAAGAACTGTTCAGTTTTCTGAATCTCATAGTTACATGAGTTTCTAGAGTCTTATAGATTTCTTGTGAATTCTATGAACCTCTTCTCTCCTTCATTCCATTAGGAATGATTCATTTAATCCAGAATAAAAAGAAATACATGTCTTAGTTTGATTTAACGGCCAACTTGACAGCATAGACTCTTCTGGGAAAGGAGAAAAATTCAACAGACTCCCCAGATGAGATTTATCTATGGATTATCTTGATTATTACTGATATAGGATGTCCTAGCAACAATAGGTGCCAGCATCCCTGGGCAACTGGACTGGAGGAATTATCTTGGTTGTTGACTCATGTCAAAGGGGCTAGCCCACTGTGGGCAGTGCCACCCCTGTGCAGGTGGGACTTGTATTGTAAGAAAGTAGGTTGAACATGGTCCAGGGAGCCAGCCAATAAGCACAGTTCCTCCATGATCTGTGCTCAAGGTTTCAGCCCTCAGTTCCTCTGTTAGATTATCTTAATTATGGCTTTGATTATATTGAGGAACTTTCCCTCCAGTCCATTTTCTGCTAGGACTTTATACATGAAGGGATGCTGGATTTTATTGAAAAGTTTTTCTGCATCAATTGAGATGATCATGTGGTTTCTGTATTTCAGTCCATTCATGTGCTTTATGATATTTATTTATTTATTTACATATGTTGAACCATCCCTGCATCTCTGTTATAAAGCCAACTTGGTCATGATGGATGATCTTTTTGATATGTGCCTGTATGCAGTTCGCAAGTATTTTGTTGAGAATTTTGACATCTATGTTCATTAATGAGATGGGTCTATAGTTTTCTTTTTTGTTTATATCTTTGCCTCATTTTGGTATTAGAGTGATGCTTGTTGATGCTCTTTTCACAATATCTAAAAATGGAAATAACCAAACTGTCCTTCAAAAGATGAATTGATAAGGGCTGCAGGGATGGTCCAATGGTTAAGAACACTTGATGTTCCTCCAGAGGACCTAGGGTTGATCCTCAGCACCAGCATGGGGGCTAACGGCCATCTGTAATTACAGCTATGCCTTGTTCCTTAAGACAGGGCAAACAGTGGACACAGAACTTGGACTTGAACTGGAACTGACTTGGAAGCCTATTCCCTGAAGACTAGATTTCATGGTACTAGAAGTTACTATAAAAACTGCCAAGGGAGAAAACCAACCAATGGTCCTATCCAGCTGTGAAAAGTGATAAAGAACAGTGTCTGGCCCAGAAAATTATTGTATTGGTTCAGTAGTGGCACTTTTATCTTGGGGGTAATAAGCAGCTGTCTAATTAGAATTAAAGCCTATTAAATGGAGGGAACTTATATGAGTGTATAATGAACATAGCCATATACATATGAATGGAGAAGTCATGGATTCTAGAAACAAAAACCTATTTTCCCATCCCTAGACCACCATAATTTCTTATTTTATTCTGAATATGCATTCTCATATTTATAGACAAGTGTACATTCTCCCCTCATCATAGAAACTTCTTTTTGCAACATATGAAGGCTATTACATAATTCCAGAAATGGTCAAATGCAGAGTATAAGTGCTTGTGAAATGGTTAGTCTTAAGTGATACATCTTCAATTCAACCTCTACACTGAGGATGAATGCATGCCCTAAAGTCACAAGAGCAACAGGTGGTGATTAACACAGAAGTTCACAACTGGACAATGTTCAAAGAACAAGACAGTACAATGTGCTTCTAACCAAATGGGATAAATTGAACAAAGTTTTGTCTTCCAAGGCTCAGGGATCACCACAGAAGAGAAGGTCAAAAGATTGTAAGAGTCTTGGGAAATGGAAGACCACGAAGAACCAGAGTCTTCCAGACCATTTCTCATTTACTAGTATAACCGTAATTGGGGCTGGAGAGATAACCTAGCGGTTAAGAGCACTGACTGCTCATGTAGAGGACCTAGGTTCGATCCCCAGCACCCACATGGCGGCTGAGAGCCGTCTTTAACTCCAGTTCCAGGGGAATCCGAAACCCTCTTCTGACCTCCACAGCATTGCACAACACGGTTGCACAGACCTGCATGCAGACAGTACATTCATACATTAAAAAAAATAATAATAACAGCAAGTGTAACAGCATGCACATGTTCTATGCAGACTCAAATAAGACAAAACCCTAGCATAGATGAGGGAAAGTGGATAAGGAATCCCAACAAAACTAAGGAACATTTGGCAATTGATAGCTGCTGGGAATGACTCACAGGGTGGACTCTTGGAGGGCCCAGTGGACGGATCCATACTGTAGGAAGTTTGGGGACCCGTGTCAGAATCTATAGATGGTATTTCACACACACACACACACACACACACACACACACACACACACACGCGCGAATATAATTTAGTAATATAAATGGAACATGAGGCCAGATGTCACTGTGCTTTAAACAGACACCTTAGACAGAATAGAGAGATGAGGACTATTCAGCAGGGAGAGTGACATTCCCACCAAAAGTCTAAGTAATAGGTAGGGTTTTTTTAAAAACAACAGAGAATTCAACATCATCTCCAACACACTCTAATATGAGTGAGCACAGAAGCCCCTGGGCCAATTAGCCTGGGTTGTCATACACAGGTTTGTGTGATCAGGGGGGTCTCCAAGGGTCACAGGAGATGGCATGAGCTGGAATTTCACGTGGGGAATTGCATTTGGAAAAGCAGAAGATAGGGCTAAATATATACTTGTTTTCTTAAACAAGAATAGTCATTATATTGGGTAAACAGGCAACTGTTTTCTCTGATAATCAGGGTGTTCTAGTTTGTCTTCCATTGCTGTGACAAAACACTCTGACCAACACCAACTTGGGGAGGAAAGGTTTTATTCACCTCACATCTCCTGGGTCACAGTTCATCACTCAGGGAACCCAAGGCAAGAACTCAGGGCAGGAACCTGGAGGCAGGAGCTGAAGCACAGGCCATGGAGGAATGAATGCTGTTCACTGGCTTGCTCCCCTGGCCCATGCCCAGCCTCCCCTCTTATACAGTACACAACAACCTGACCAGAGGTGGCACCACCCATAGTGGGCTGGGCCCTCCCACATTGCTTGACAATCAAGACAATATTCCACAGATATGGCCACAGGCCAGTCCAATGCAGCCAATTCCCCAATTGAGGCTCCCTCAACCCAGGTGTATCAAGTTGACACTAAAGCTATCCAGCACACAGGGATAGTATTTTCATTTGTTTTATACCTTTGAAAACTGCTCTGAATTTTCCACAATTAATTTTAGTTTTCCTTCTCATTGTTTAGTTTTCTTTCTCAATAGATATTTTTACCAGTGGAGATTAGAATTTAAACCTATATAATATCAGGTTTAGGAAATGAAATTACACTGTTTACAAGTACTAGATGGTCTGAGCCGAAGTGGGTACAAATAATGTCTAACCTTATGAAATTTTGTCTGGGAAAGGTGATTAAATAAGACAAAATATCAATTTTGAGGGGAACCAGGAAGAAAATGGCTCTGAAGAAATTAAAAGAAAATAAACCCAGAAATAATTATATGGTCAATAAGAACTTAGTAAATTGGATGCTCTAAGATGAGATAATTGATGAAACAAAAAGCATATAATTTTTTCCTAATATTCAGAATTTCAAAGCATAGCTACATATATGTTTCACTTCTTTTTTTTTAATTTTATTTATTTCTGTATGTGTAGGAATGTACTGTCTGCATGCAGGTTTGTGCACCCGTGTAATGCAATGACACGGAGGTCAGAAGAGGGCGTCGGATTCCCCTGGAACTGGAGTTCTCCTGGAATTGGAGTTTCAGACGGTTCTCAGCCGCCATGTGGTCGCTGGGGATCAAACCCGGGTCCTCTGTAAGAACGGTCGGTGCTCTTAACCACTAGGCCATCTCTCCTGCCCATGTTTCACTTCTTAAAATGAATATGAATATCCACTAGAGGGAGAAAATTTATATATATATATATATATATATATATATATATATATTATTCTAATGATTTAGTACATTATGGCAACATAATATGTATAATCCATTACGATATTTTTGTAGTAGAAATACGGACATAACATTTGCTTTTGATTTTATGTATATGAAAATATTGCCTGCATGTGTGTAAGTGCATTCATGTTATGCAATGCCCATACAGGACAGAAGAGTGCATTAGTTCCCCTGGAATTGGAGGCAGTTAGGTTCCATGTGGGTACCGGGATTTTAACCTGGGTTTTCTCCAAGAATACTAGTGTTCTTTTTTTTAAAGTTAATTCTTATTGAACGCATTTCCTACAACATCTCTTAATCAAATTTAGACTCATTCCCCCATCCATGCCCACCCCTCATGCCCCCTGCCCTCCACCAGAGCTCATGAATTCTGTCATACATGTTAAGTCCTGACTTGCATCTTTTTCTCAGTCTTTTATAACCTTTTCAATGCACAGTTTTACTGTTTTGGTCAGTTTTTTTGAATAGGTTTTTCTCGCTCTCTTTTTTGTTCCCTTTAATTTTATATTATTCCAAAATATGCATATATACACTCCACACATAAATCAACATTACAAAATCTGAAAATAAACTATAGGTTAATTCCAAAACACATTTAGAGATTCACATTTTAACAGTAAATTTGCATGCAGGTTAAAAAAAAGTATAATTTTACATTCTTTTTTTAGAATATGAATACATATCTTCTACCCATATATGGGAATTACAATGTGTGAATACAAATGGTAGGTCAATTCTAGAGCTTATTAAGAGATGCACATTATAATAGCACAGTTGTTTTCAGATACAATGAAATATAATAATAAAGTTGCTCAGTTTGCCTGCCAACTGGGGATTCAGTGTTAGCACCCATACCATCACAAATGAAGGAAACCATCTGCCTTTTTTTTTTCTGGGACTGTGTTACTTCACTTAGCATAATGGCTTTGAGTTCCATCCATTTACCTGCAAAGTTCATGATGTCATCTTTCTTTACTGCTGCATAGAACTCCATTGTGTATATGTACCACATTTTTTTATCCAGTCATCAGTTGAGGGACATTTGGGTTGGTTCCAGCTCTTCACTGTTGTGAAGAGAGCTTCAATAACATAGATGTGCATGTATCTTTGCAGTAGAATGAGTCTTTGGGGTATATATCCAGGAGTTGTATGACTGGGTCAGGAGGTAGGTTCATTTTGACTCTTTTAAGGGTTCTCCATACTGCTTTTCAAAATGGTTGTACAAGTTTACACTCACACCAGTAGTGGATGAGTGTCCCTCTTTCCCCACAACTTCTCCAGCATTTGGTGTCTTGTTTTCTTGATCTTAACTAGTCATGTCAGAGTGAGATGATATCTGAGAGTGGTTTTAATTTGCATTTACTTAACTATTAATGATGTTGAACACTTTTCAGGAGGGGACAGAGTTTTGTCCTTACAGGAATAGATACTTATTCTGGTTATGGATTTGCCTTTCCTGCATGTAATGCTTCTGCCAAAGCTACCATCCAGGGACTTACAGAATGGCCTATCCACCATCACAGTATTACTCACAGCATCGCTTCTGACCAAGGAACTCACTTCACAGCCAAAGAAGTGCGACAGTGGGCCCATGGTCATGGTATCCACTGGTCTTACCATGATCCCCACCACCCAGAAGCAGCTGGCTTGATAGAACGATTGAATGGCCTCTTGAAGACACAGTTACAGTGCCAATTAGGTAGCAATACCCGGGAGGGCTGGGGCAAGGTTCTCCAGCAGGCAGTATATGCTTTGAATCAGTGCCCACTATATGTTACTGTTTCTCCTATAGCCAGAATTCATGGATCCAGGAACCAAGGGATGGAAGTGGGAGTGGTTCCACTCACTATCACCCCTAGTGACCCAGTAGGAAATTTTTTGCTTCCTGTGCCCACGACCTTGTGTTCTGCTGGTTTAGAAGTCTTGGGTCAAAAGGGTGGAGTGCTTTTGCCAGGAGACACAGCAAACGTTCCATTGAACTGGAAGATAAGACTTCCCCCTGGCCACTTTGGGCTTCTACTGCCCTTAAGCCAACAGGCTAAGGGAGGAATAACAGTAGTAGGAGGAGTGATTGATCCAGACTACCAGGAGGAAATTGGACTTTTTCTCCACAATGGGGGCAAGGAAGATTATGTCTGGAAGGCAGGAGATGCTGTAGCGTGCCTTCTGGTGCTACCATGTCCTATGATTAAGGTCAATGGGAAACTCCAACAACCCAAAGCAGGCAGGACATCAAATGGCCCAGATATTTCAGGGATGAAGGTCTGGGTCACTCCTCCAGGGAAAGAGCCAAGACCTGCAGAGGTGCTTGCTGATGGTGAAGGAAATACAGAATGGGTAGTAGAAGAAGGTAGTCATAAATATCATCTGAGGCCACAGGACCAGTTGCAGAAACATGGATTATAATACATATTAACTTTTGTCCTATTTGGTTAAGAATGTGCTTGTTCATATATATACATATATTAAGCAGATACTTGTGTTGTTCCCTTTTGAATGTGCAACTGAGATAAGTGTTAAGTGTTGTCATATTTAGGTTATTAGATACTGAAGGACTAAGTGTTCCTCAAGGACTTTACCACCTACTCTAAGATATAATGCTTTGATATTGCACATGAGACACTTGTAACATGTTAGGTGGAATTATGACCCTGCCACTGTTTGCAATTGACATTTAAGCATAACATAAGGAGATGCTATTTATTGGGTGTCAAGTTGACAAGGGTTGGACTTGTGATGGTTAATCCTAGGTGTCAAGTTGACTGGACTAAAGAACAAATAAGAGAAAAGCATCTTTGGATTGGACCACCTCAACCCAGATGGCCCACCCCAAATGTGGGTGTTACCTTCTGCCGGCAGGCAGTATAAAAGGCCCCAGCAGAGGGAGCTGCTCCCTCTTTTCCTGTGGCTTGCCTCTCTCTCACTGGTGAGTTTGTCTTGCTGCTGTGATCAACTCTTCGGATCCCAGCGTGTACTGAGACCTGCAGATCTCCTGGAATCCATCGGGCCTTCAGCACCAGAATGGGACTACTGAGACATCCAGCCTTTGGGACTGAGCAGTTCCCTGGATTCTCAGCCTCTCCAGTGTGGCACAGCTACTGTTGGACTCCTTGAGCTCTGTCACGTGAGCAAATCGATTAATTGTATATAGCTATATATTCATCCTTTTGCTTCTGTTTCTTTAGAGAACCCTGACTAATACAGTGCCCATTAATATCTAGTTCTGATAAGAGTGCTCTTTTAGCTGTAGATATCTGTACTCTCTCCCAGTCCTCTTGGTTTTTTTTTTTCCTTTGGAGAGAGAGAGAGAGAGAGAGAGAGAGAGAGAGAGAGAGAGAGAGAGAAGAAAGAACAAGATGTCTAATATTGTTTGTTTATATAAAACTAACAATATTGCATTAAAGATCTGTATTATAGCTTCATTTAACCTCTTTTTACTTCCATCTTTAGATACAATACACAATACTGTTCATTCTGTGTGAGAATTTAAGGAATAAACACTAATAAATCTATACAAATAGCCAATATTATAACATTAGTGAATATTGTGATCATGGTCTCAACATATTTCATTTGCATTTAAGTTTGTTATATGAGCACAATCAACATGCCCAAAAGACCAGAATAGTGAATAAAATATTCTCTAAGTACTTAGAAAGGTTTTTCAGAAGAAATGTTAAGTGCAAGATGATAAATCTTTGTTTAAATACGTAGCTATTTCAATAAGAAGTAAACAAAATTCTTTCTTTATCTTCCAGCAGCATTCCTATGGAATCAACCTACCCCATGTAGCTGATATTCCATGTAATAGTATATCAATACTGGAAGTCTGGAACACTCAGTTTATTTAATGTGGACTCTCAACCTGCTTCAGACAACCAAGCAAAATCTATTAGAAGAAGGCATTAAATGTAGTTCCATCTAAGAGAATACACATAAAATTGCCTTTATCAAAACTTAAGCCTATCCCACAATTATTTCATGCCTTAATTAGATATCCATTCTCACAAATGGTTTGCAAGTTTCTGTTTGGAAACAGAGCATTTTTTTGTTGGAGTGAAGTATACCCCTTTATGGGTGACATTTAGTTGGGGAACTTTAATCTAATACCAAACAGGTGAAATAGAGGAAGAGAAAGAAGAAGAAGAAGAAGAAGAAGAAGAAGAAGAAGAAGAAGAAGAAGAAGAAGAAGAAGAAGAAGAAGAAGAAGAAGAAGAAGAAGTGGAGGAGGAGGAGGAGGAGGAGGAGGAAGAGGAGGAAGAGGAGGGGAAGGAAAGAGGAGAAGGAGGAGGAGAGAGGGAGGAAGATAGATGGAAAAAAACAATGATTTTGGAAGAAAATAATCAGTGTCTTACAAGATAACTGTCCCAGGAGCAGTCATTAGAGTTTACTAAGAAAGATCAAGCTTAATAATTACAGAAGGATGCAGAAGATGCTTCCCTTTCTAGGAATAATCACAAGGACAAGGCTGATGTTCAATGTCTCCATCTTCATTGCAGTTTTGTCACACATGCCTATGCCAGCTTTCACCATCCTGTTTCTTCTAGATCAATGTTTAACTTTCACATATAGAAATATATATTTAATATAGAGACTTCTTTTTTTAATTGAGTTTTATGTATCATACATAATACATTTTAATCAAATTTATATCCCTTGTCAATGACCCATCCCCCATAATCTCCCCATCACCATATTTCAGGTATTCTGCCATATATGTTAAGTCCTGTCTGGTCAAGCACCCAGATGTCCATCAGTGCAGTTTTTGTTTGGCTTTTAGCAACATAAGTCTGGTGACCATGAAAACCACAGTCTGCCTTCAGGACAGAAATAGATTACTTTAATCATTTAGTGTGGTGCTGGTAATTTAAGACCCTGAGTTCATGTTTCTTTTTCTCTCTCTGTCACTTTGTCAATAATTTTAAGGAAAACCAGAAATACACACTAGAATTATTCATTTGACAAAGTATTTAAAGTCATCTCAAATATGATCACTCAGATTTTTGATTCTTATGTTTGATTTGTAGTTATGCTGGTTATGACAATATTTTACTTATCTGTGTTTCCACTTCACAGCATGGATGAACTGTCAATATTGTCCTTAGTGCTAAATTACCTTTGTTGGTATATCTAAATTTAATAATTTTATAAAGCTAAATCCAGGAACACCAGAAGAAAATTTACCTATGTGTTCCTTCTAGTAATGCTCTTGTTACCAAACTTTGTCACTCGGAAATCTATGGCGATGTACATCCATATATATACAAAGGTCCATTTTAAATAACTGTCTCATTGGGGCTGGAGAGATGGCCTAGCGGTTAAGAGCACCGACTGCTCTTGCAGAGGATCCGGGTTCGATCCCCAGCACCCACATGGCGGCTAAGAACTGTCTATAACTCCAATTCCAGGAGAACTACAGTTCCAGCGGAATCCGACACCCTATTCTGACCTCCGCGGCATTGCATGACACCGGTGCACACTGCATGCAGACAGTACATTCATACACATACAAAAATAAATAAAATTTAAATAAATAAATAAATAAATAAATAAATAAATAGTTGTCTCAGATGATTATAGAGGCTGGTAGGTACCCAATCTGTAGGGTGTGTTGATAGACTTATGTTTGATTTGTAGTTATGCTGGTTGTGACAATATTTTACTTATCTGTATTTCCACTTCACAACATGGATGAACTGTCAGTATTGTCCTTAGTGCTAAATTACATTTGTTGGTATATCTAAATTTAATAATTTTATAAAGCTAAATCCAGGAACACCAGAAGAAAATTTACCTATGTGTTTCTTCTAGTAATGCTCATAATAAGGGTATAAAGGTAATTACTTTTTTAATACTTTTTTTGGTCTTTTTGAGACAGGGTCTCTGTAACTCTGGCTGTCCTGGAACTCACTCTGAAGACCAGGCTGGCCTTGAACTCACAGATATTCACCTGCCTCTCCCAAGTGTAGGATTAAAGTCGTGTGCCACCACACCCGGCAAAGGTAATTACTTTTTAAGAATTCCTTCTCATCTATGCTTCTCATCTATGCTTTGTTCTACTCAGCCATTCAGCCCATGGGATTACGCCACCAAACGCTAAGTAGAATAATCTATTGTACACAAAGTCCATAGACTTAAAGTTTAATCTCATAAATATCCCCTCCTAAAAAATTCCAGAAAAGCATTCCATCAAGGAGTTGATAAACTAACCTATGAAATAAATCCTCATATTGACAGCCAACATAAAGTATTATACTTCTCAGATATGCGGAGCATCTTTTTAGTGTCAAACACATTACAGTGGTTAGCCTTTTTACACAGGATATTAATTTTAATTTTTTCACTTGGTATTTACATTGTCATTGTTCCTTTTCTGTACAAGATAGTGGAATAAAACAATGTTTTATTTTCATCTAAATTTAATTGCCATATCAATTAGTTTTCACTGTGGTAATATGTAATCCTTAACATCATAATTTAGAAATTAATATTTCTTCCCCAAGGAATTGCATAGTTTTATGTGCTCAGTTGAATACCACAGGCTTTTATTTTTGTTTTTGCTTTGTTTTGATTCTAGGACCCTGGCCTGAAGTGGTCATACTGTTACTGAAAAGAGTTCAAAAAGGACAAACACATTTTTACTCCTCCTAAACTTTCTCTTTTAGTGTGTTGCTGCTACTCTGCCCACATTCTCTTGGTTAAAGGCATCCACATGGATGAACCAGTAATAAAAAGGGTTAGATCTATAGAAAGATGTGTACAATTCCCAATCAACTGGAAATACTAAAGAGTCACTCAGCAAAGGACAAGGAAGAACACCATGATGTCAGTGGGAAGGTTCATCAATATATGAGAAGTTACTAAAGAAGTATGCTTTATTCACAAAACACAGTGTTTGAGTAGGAAGGAGGCATGGTACCTCCTGAAACTCACAGTGGTTATCTGATGAAGCAGATATTATTTCATATCTGCAAATATTGAAAACATTCATCATGAAAAATGACACTCACTTTAATATTCAACAAAATAGATCTAAAGTGAGATCATAGAAATCTACAGTAAAACTGGAGAATAATAAAACACATGTATAATTGATATCTGACAAATATGTGATATAAATAATAAATAATAATGATAATTCCATTGAATACCTAATGCACCTAAGTCTTTCTTGTATGCCTTATTTTCTTGCTATTTTATGAGACTAATAAAATTCACCTGAAGTATGCTTTTTCATTTTACTGGATATAAAGAAAACTAATGTTGCAAGACTTTGCTTAAACTTTATTGATTTAGAAATTAGAAGAATATGGGCTCCATTTCCAGCATACAAAACCTATATCATAACGTTGTAAATTAAATACAATGTAAGAAAATAAAGCATTCCATCTTATTTTACATACTCTTACTATATTACTATTTTAAATAACTGCTGAAAGGTAATATTATACATTTGACTTACATTATTCTCAAAAACAGGCTGATAAACTGTATGCATAGATCCTCTGATAAGTTTTTCTAAAGAACTTATGAATTTACTTTACAAGGATGTGTTGTTCAGAAGGATAAGATGCTGGAGTGATGGATTTTATATTCACAGATTTAAATTTAGGCAATAGATAATTTGTCTTAATCAGAATCCACAAGAGTTATTTTTAAAGACATCTCTATCACTCATCTCATCAGATTCTATCAGGAATTCATGTTGTGAATTTCTTTCTGCCATGTAAATTGATTAACAGACAAAAACATCAGTCCTAAATGTGTTTTCAAGATTATCTTTAGAAAGGTAAATTTCAGCACGTGTGTTGATGAGGCTGTTTTCTTAAAGATACAGTTTTCTTTAAGAAGCTAAAAGCAAGATACTTAAATATAGGTTCAAATTAAGAATAGCATGTGATAAGATATTCTGTTTGCATTTCAGTTTGCTAAATTAAATAGAAGATGCTACGTGAATTTTATTTTTCTGGAAATGCGAATATAACAACTAGAATCCTTTTTCAGTTGGAATGAGAAAATGCTAAGAGATTTGAGCTACATTTAGAACAGGGTTTCTAATCCATGAACACTTTACAAACACTCTATTGTAGAAACTTGCCATTTGTCTTATCACACATATTTGCTATCATTACTCAAATATCACATCAAGCAAACAGCTGTATCTAGGGCAGTTTCTTTCTTCTCTACTCCACAGAAACTCACTCCAAAGCACACAAAACAGAAACAAGAATATTCTTGAGAATTCACAGTGCCTAACATAGCATAATATCCCAAAAGTGATTGTGTGTCTGGATTTTGAAAACAGAAGTTTGAAGAAGCAGCTTATGTGTGGAGCTATTCTATGAACACTACAAAGATGACTTTTTTTTTCTAAATTTTTGAAACATGTCTTAAAGTATTCTTGTTAATGAATCAAACTTTTAGAGTTCTTAAACATTATGTAGTTACAGGCATAAACTTGAAATTGATTTAGGAAAATCTGCAAAACATCTCAATCTTGTGTCTATTCAAAATGATGAAGCATTGTTGCACGCCTAAAAAGGAGTAACAATGAATTATTTTGATTTTCCCCAAGTCATAGAAAAGCTAACATATGGAGAAATCTTGCATTAACTTTTATTATGCCAGCAAGTTAAATAAGTACCTGTAGAAAGAATTCAGTTGAGAACTGTTATGCATGCAAAGACCTTTATAGAGCACAGAAGCCAATGTTCTGTCCATTTACTTACCAGGAATCAGTATTATTAGTTACAAATCAGAAATGACTTTATATCTATCTATCTATATTTTTTTCTCACCAAATCTAGACCTGTGTGTTACCCCCCATCCCCCCACCCCACCAGAGCTCATGCATTCTGCCAAACATGCTTTTCATCTCTTTCTCAGCCTTTCTCAATATTCTCCATGTGGAAGTTGACTGTTTTGAGCAGAAGTTCACTGTTTCAGTCAGTTCTTTGATGCAGTCCTTTCTGTTGTTGTTGTTGTTGTTGTTGTTTCCAATGTGCATAACCCCCAACTGCTTTGGACAAAAGCTCAAAGGGCCCTGCAGGAGAAATACCTACAACTAGGTAACTGGCACTAGCATCCACAGATGAGGGATACCATTCATCGTTTGTTTTTCTGGGACTGTGTTAATTCACTCAGCATGATGTCCTTTAGCTCCAGCCATTTTCCTGCAAAGCTCATGATGTCTTCTTTCTTAACTGGTGTATAGAACTCCATTGTGTAGATGTACCACATTTTCTCTATCCACTCATCAGTTGAGGGGCATTTGGGTTGGTTCCAGCTCCTTGCTTTTGTGAAGAGAGCTGAAATAAACATGGCTGTGCATGTATCTCTGTGGTGGGGTGAATCTTGAGGGTACATGCCCAGGAGTGGTATGGCTGGGTCGTGTGGCAAGTTCATTCGAAGTCTTCCAAGGGTTCTCCACACTGCTTTCCATAGTAGCTGCACGAGTCTACATTCTCACCAGCAGTGCATGAATGTTCCCCTTTCCCCACAACATCCCCAGCACTTGGTATCATTTGTTTTCTTGATCCTAGCCAGTCTTATTGGAGTAAGTTGATATCTTAAAGTGGTTTTGATTTGCAGTTCCTTAATGATTAGTGTTGTTGAACACTTCTTGAGGTGTTTTTCAGCCATCTCTAACTCCTCACTTGTGAAGTCTCTGTTCAGCTCTTTGCTCCATCTATTGAGTGGGTCATTTGTTTTCTTTCTTCTTTGTTTTTTGAGTAGTTTATATATTCTGGAAATCAATGCTTTGTCAGATGTTTCTGCAGTGAAGGTTTCCTTGTCAAATATGAGATGGCTGAAATTGTACATCCTCAGGTTTGGATTTTCAGTTTTCTTCCATTGGTCAACAGGTCTGTTTTTGTGCCAGTACCAGGATGTTTTTATGACTATAGCCCTGTAGTATAGTTTGAAGTCTGGTATAAAGATCCCCCCTGTGTAGCTCGTTTTGCTCAGGGTTGTTTTAGCTATTCGGGGTCTTTTGTTTTTCCAAATGAATTTAAGAACTTTTTTTTTCCAAGCCTGTGAATAAACTCCTGGGGATTTTAATTGGGATTGTGTTAAATCTATACAAGAGTTTCAGTAGAATGGACATTTTTACAATGTTTATTTTTCTAATCCATGAACATGGGAGGTTTTTCCATCTTCTGATGTCTTCTTCAATTTCTTTGTCTAAAGGTTTAAAATTATCGTTGCAGAGGCCTTTGGTGTCTTTGGTTAGGTTTGTTCCTAAGTATTTTATTGTTTTTGATGTAATTGTGAGTGTGAAGGTCTCTGTGAATTCTTTCTCCAGTTGCTTGTTCTTGGTGTAAAGAAAGGCCATTGATTTTTTTAGGTTAATTTTGTATCCTGCCACTTTGCTGAAGCTGTTAATCATTTCTAGGCATTTTCTGGTGGAGTTTTTATCATCCCTTAAGTAAACAATCATATCATCAGCAAATAGGGATAGCTTGACTTCCTCTTTTCCACTTACTAGTCCTTTAATTTCCTTTTCTTGCCTTATTTCTCTAGCAAGTGTTTCAAGCACTATATTGAAGAGGAGTGGTGACAGGGGGCAGCCTTGCTGAGTTCCTACCTTTAAAGGGAATGTTTCTGTCATTTCGCCATTTAGGATGATATTGGCTGTGGGTTTCCTATATATAGCTTTGATTACATTAAGGAATGATCCCTCCAATCCAATTGTTCTAGGACATTAAGCATGAAGGGATGCTGGATTTTGTCAAAAGCTTTTTCAGCATCAATTGAGATGATGATGTGGTTTATGTCTTTCCTTCCATTTATGTGTTTGATGATGTTTATTGATTTTCATATGTTGAACCATCCCTGCATCTCTGGTATGAATCAAACTTGGTCATGATTGATGATCTTGATGTGGGTCTGTATGTGATTTGCCAGTATCCTGTTTAGAATTTTGGCATTTGTGTTCATTAGGGAGATGGGTCTATAATTCTCCTTTTTAGTTGTATCTTTGCCTGGTTTTGGTAATAGAGTGATGCTGGTTTCATAGAAGGAATTTGAGAGAATTCCCTCTGATTGTACCTTTCTAAACAGTTTCAGTAATAATGTTGTAGGTCTTTTTGAAATGTTTTATAGAATTCTGCCGTCAAACCATCTGGGCCTGGACTTTTTTTGGTTGGGATGTTTCTTATTACATCTTCAATTTCTTCATGTACTATGGGTCTGTTTAAGCTGCGGATCTCTTCTTGGTTGAGCTTTGGTGATTCCCAGGATTTCAGATATTCATCCATTTCTTCTAGGTTTTCAAACGTGGTAAAGTATAGGTTTTTGAAGTATTCCCTTATGGTTTTCTGGATCTTTTCTTTGTCTGTTGTGATATTTCCCTTTTCATCATGGATTATATTCATTTGGAGTTGTTCCTTCTTTCTTTTGGTTAACTGGGCTAGAGGTCTGTCTATCTTATTTATTCTTTCAAAGAACCAACTTTTGGATTCAATGATTTTTTTGCATTATTTTCTTTGTTTCTATTTCACTGATTTCTGCTCTGATTTTTGTTTTCTTCCTGTCTGTTGCATTTAGAGTTCATCTGTTGTTGCCTTTCAAGTGCTTTTAGCTGTAGCGTTAGATCACTCACTTGTTCTCTGTTTTTCTAATGTAGGCACCCAGAGTTATAAACTTCCGTCTTAGGACTGCTTTTCAGGTATCCCATAGGTTTTGTTGTGTTGTATTGTCATTGTCATTCAGTTCCAGGAATGCTTTTATTTCTTTCTTATCTCTTCCTTGACCCATTCATTATTCAAGAGTGTGTCCTTTAGTCTCCATGTGTTCTTGTAGGCAGTAGGGCTTATCCTGATGTTGATGTTGAGCTTTATTGCACTGTGGTCTGATAGAATGCATGAAATTATTTCAATCTTTTTGTATTTGTGCAGGTTTCTTCTGTGTCCCAGTATGTGGTTGATTTTGGAGAATGTTCCTTGGGGTACTGAGTAGAAAGTGTTTTCCCTGGTATTAGGGTGGAATATTCGGTAGAGGTCTATGAGGTCCACTTGGTGTATCATATCGTTCAGCTCAGATGTCTCTCTGTTTATTCTTTGTTCTGTTGACCTATCCAAAGGACTCAGTGGGGTATTGAAGTCCCCTACTATGAGTGTACTGGGGTTAGTGTGTGACTTGTGGTCCTAGAGAATTGTCTGTATAAAGTTTGGTACACCAGAGTTTGGGGCATATTCATAATTCTGAAATCTTCTTGGTGAATTGTTCCTTAGATAAAAATGTAATGCCCTTCTTTGTCTCTTCTGATTTCTTTTACTTTGAAGTCTATTTTGTCTGATATTAAAATAGCAACACCTGCTTTCTTTTTGGTACAATATGCTTAGAATTTTTTTCCATCCTTTCACTTTAAGGTGGTGCCTGTCCTTGAAGGTAAGATGTTTCTTGTAGACAGCATATGGATGGATTCTGTTTCCTAATCCAATCTCCAAGTCTTTGTCTTTTGATTGGGGAATTTAGTCCATTAATATTTAAGGTTATAACTGATAGGTTTGTGTTGCTTCCTTTTGCCTTATTATCCGTTTGTGGTTTGGGTTTAGTTTTCTACTTCTGCAGTTATGCTTTTATTGATTTCTCTTTCTAGATGCTTGGGATGGTTGCTCCTTTCTTCTGTCCTTTGAATTGCTTCAAGTATTTTCTGAAGGGTTGGTTTTCCGGACATGTATTCTTTCAACTTTTTTATGTCATAGAAGGTTTTTCTCTCTCCTTCAATTATAATTGACATTTTTGCTGGGTATAGTAACCTGGGTTGGCACCTATTGTCCTTTAACACTGGGAATGTTTTGCTCCAGGTTCTTCTTGCTTTCATAGTTTGCACTGAGAAGTTAGTTGTAATTCTGATAGGTTTCCCCTTATAGGTCACTTGTTGTTTTTCTCTTGTGGCTTTAAGGATTTTGTCTTTGTTTTGGGTGTCTAGCATTTTAACTATGATGTGGCGTGGAGAATTTCTTTTCTGATTCTTGTCTGTTTGGAGTTCTATGTGCTTCTTGTATTTGTATTGATTTGTCTTTTTTTAGTTTGGGGAAGTTTTCATCTATTATTCTGTTGAAGATCTGATCAATACCATTCTCTTGGGATTCTTCTCCTTCCTCTATTCCTATGATGTGGAGGTTTGATCTTTACATAGTATCCCACAGTTCCTGGTTGTTCCGCTTTTGTGTATTTTTAAACTTTTCATAATCTTTACTTGAGGTTTTTAGTTGTTCTGTGTTATCTTCCAGGTTTGATATTCTTTGTTCTGCTTCCTCCATCCTGCTTCTGAGGCTTTTTGCATTCCTTTCCTCTGGATTAAACGAGTGTTTGATTTCCTTTTTCATTTCCTCTTCTGATTTCTTTAATATTTCTACTTTTTTTGGAGCTTCTCAATCTCTGATTTCTTTAGTATTTCTACTTATTTTGGAGCTTCACTATTTGGTTTCCTTATCTTTTTCAGCATGGGATATTTTCAGTTTTTCTACTTCCTTCTGGGATTTGTCATTCTCTCTCTTTAGGTCCTTCTTGAGTTGTTCTTTCTCTTTTCTTATTTCTTTGATTTGCTCTTTATAATCTTGTAGTTCTTTAAATATGTTCCAAATTGTTTTTCTGATATCTGTGTCCTGGGCCATCTCTAGGTGGATCCCACTGTAGCAATCTTCCATAGGGTTGGTAGAGCTTGGTGTGGGGTTATCCTGCCCCTTTCCCATGTGCGTTGTCTCTTCTTCGTGTTCCTGGCATATGGGATTCTCGTTGAATATATTCCAATGTGAATCCTAAATGCCTCTTTACTGTGTTTAAGGCTTGCTTTGCTTGCCTCCTTCAGATGCCTTAGTAATCTCAGTTTGCGGGCAGGGGTGTGCTCTTTAGCCCTCACCCAGGTACCTGCGCTTCAGCTTGTCTCAGGAGATCTCAGATCTCAAAACTCACACAACCCTACCTTTTGTACCAGCTGGGAGGATAACTCCGCCCCCACAGCCACAAAAGCCAATTAAGCCAAAGACAACTGGATTAATGGATTAACTAGATTAAGTCAATCAACAATCAGTCATGCTGAAGCACCTACCTTCCTGTGCTTCAGCTGGTCTCAGGAGATCTCAGATCTCAAGGCTCACACAACTCTACCTTTTATACCAGCTGGGAGAATAACTCTGCCCCCAGAGCCACAAAAGCCAATTAAGCCAAAGACAACTGGATTAACGGATTAACTACATTAAGTCAATCAACAATCAGCCTTGCTGAAGCACCCAGCTCCCACCTACCTTCCTGCACTTCAGCTGGTCTCAGATCCCACTAAACTTTTATCTTCTAAAAACCCCAATCTTCAATTTGTGTTCATAAGTTTTATGAAAAAAAGATATGCTTGCTCAAATAATAAATGTTATCTTTATATAAAATGTGTGTAATTATTATATTCATCCTCATCGGTGGCTTTATTTTTTATTCAATGAGAAATAATAGTTAAGAAACAATAGGCATAAAAACAGAAAGAGTAATGAACATGAGTATCAATACTCAGATCATCGATCCTGATAGCTATTTAATTTTCCTAGGTTTATCCAACGCATACTATCTATGTTTATGACAAATTCTTGACAATAAAATGGAAGACAAAAACTGCAGCACACCTNATATATATATATATATATAACCTGTCTAGGTATTTTTCATCCTGGGAAGTGGAACCAGTGCCTTATGAAAGGTAGGCAAGAACTCAAGAAACTGAGTTTCTCCTTGCCCTGTGAACTATTGGCTTCTTCCTGTGTTTCCCCATGATCCTCCTTCTTTACATATCTATGTATCTGCTTAGAGAAACAGGAGTCACATTAAATTAAGGCCCACCATTCACCTCATTTAACCTTCATCATTTCTTTGCAAATACTATCCAAATTCAGTCAAATAGTGTAGTTACAGAGAGTAAGATTTTAAAGTATTAATTTTTTGATATATACTTTATTCAATGTGCTTTTCATATAATACATCTTAATCATACTTTAGACTTCCTTCCCTATCTGCACACTCAGTTTCCTGCACACAGGATTTCTTGCATGCTATCACATATATGAAGGCCTATCTAATTAATCTTATGTACCCAGATGTTCCTCATGTGAGTTCATCCACTGGAGCCTATTCTGCCTATCTCGAATCACACCCTAAAGATCAACTCTCCTTCACCCAGCAATGATCAGCTACCAATAGTTATTCCACTAAGGGAGGGGCTCTGGTCCATTTCCCCAGCTCTATGAAGTTTTTGTCTGTAGAGTTTGCCTGGGTCTTGTGCATGCTGTTACCAATGATTTAAGTTTTTATGAGCATGTTCTCAGAAGCTGATATTTCTTTTGCGATTTCCACAATCATCTTTGAGCTCAGGATGGGTGAGGTTTGATAAAATAGTCTTATCTAGGAACATGACTATAAAGTCTCTTCTATAGTTTGGCAAACTGTGGACTTCTGTGTTGTTGCCCTCTGTTGCATGAAGAAGCTTCTCTGGTAAGAGTTTGAATATGGATTATTAATATCTCTGCCCCCTGTTCCATTACGTTCCCTGTGCCTTTGGTGTCGAGGTTCCACTATAGATATGCCACTTAAGGCATCTCACAGACACATATTCTCTGTGTGTGACTAGTTATAGAATTCTGTAACAATCTGTCTGTTGAAGAAAAAAGCTTGTTTGATGACTGGTGACTAATATTCTTGCTGTAAAGGATCCATGTCTAGCATTCAGTAAAAAATTACATTTGCCTAGAAATGTGACAGATGTAAGATTTTTCTCTATGTCCTATGACCTCTCCAGCCATGTATATTTGGCTATGTTTGATTTGTCACACATGATTTGCTTCCTATTGAGTGAAATTTAAGTACAATTAGATAGCTGTTGATTGTCCCAAGATCAACTTGCAAGCAATACACTAATGCAGTTTACTGTGCAGAGCATGCTGGCTTTAAAGCTGGGGTTTTGTCACTGATTGATTTGCTCCCTTAGCAGGTTGCATAGTATACTCTAGACATATGAGAGCCAGTCTTCAGCATGGAGGTTTCGAAGTCAGTATCAGCTCCATTGTTCCAAGTCCTGTGTCTGAAGTATGTTTTGTCTTCAGCAATAGGGTCTTACGTTCAAGTTCTGGGAGGCAATCTAGGGCTACAGCAATAGGTTGTGTAATTTTGGGAGTCTCTAGGAATACTTTTATAAATAACTCAAAAGGAAGTTCCCCTGTCTGGTACTGTGTTTTGTGTTATATACCTTTCAGCTATACACATGCACTTCATTTCTTCTTTTCAAACAGTATACAAATATAGTCATATACAGTAGTACTAGAGATTAAGATTTTTCAAGTATGAATTTTTATGCATTATGCTTTATTTTATAATACTGACGTAGATAGTAAGTTAACTACAATCTGAAAATAAAATTTATGAAACAGTATTGTATAATTATACTTAAATTTTTTAATTAAATATTTAATATGATTATATGAAACTCTCAATGAAAAAGCATAATGTAAGAAAGAAGTGAATGTAATTATCCTTTAGCTAGTAGACATTTTATAGTGAGTTCAGTATGTAGAAATCGAGCTGTTCTTTCTGTTTCTCATTAGACATATTCTTTGTGTTTATATTAATATTTCCATGTTCATAATTTCTTTTATACTGCATATTTTATTCTGCTTCAATGTTAAATCATTTTTTTAAATTTTCAGACCTATTTTATATATTTTCATTTAAGGTGCTAGGCTGGTTAATCAAATAGGTTTAACTGCAAATTTGAATTTCTGATCTTTCCTCTGATGGGCAATATAATTTTCTCCTATTTTACCTATTTCTCTTTTATAATATCAAATATAAAGGATTATATTTGTGGTAGTTTGAATGAGAAATGTCCCATATATGCTCCAAGTAGTTGAAACCTTGGTCAGCTGGTTGCTCTGTTTGGACGTTTAGGAGTTGTGGTCTTGCTGGAGGAAGCCTGTCACTGGGAGAGGGCATTGACAGTTCATAGCCCAACTTCCCCAGCAATTTATTTTCCTGTTTCCTGTCTGTGTTTGATGAGGGTTCTCAGCTTTCTGATCCTGCAAGCTCCTGACACACATCCCCTCTGTAATGAACTCATCCTTCTGGAGCTATGAGACCAATCATCTCGTTCTTCTGAAGTCACCATTGTCATGGTGGTTTAACTCAGCGGCAGAAAAGTAACAATACAATATTTCGTGGAAAGTCCCCAAAATTTTATTTTATTCTTTTCTCCATTATAGAATCAACTTCTATATTGTAACATGAAATTTTATTGCAACTCATTTATTATCATTGTTGCCTTAAGTATAGCACATGCTCTTATAACTTGCCTTTCAATTGCTTTAAAAAGCTCCTAAATACTTTCCTTAATTATTATATCTTTATTAAATTGGTACTGAAATGTCTGTTATTTTATCTTATTTCTACCAACTTAAAATGCAATAAACATTCTTCACATACACACTACTTATAGAATAGTCCAAATGATACTATAATTAATTGTCCTCCAGATGTTAAGACTATTGTAAATAACAATTTTATATTTGTCTGATAGTTCTATCATAATTTTTATTTTAATACGCAACAAGTTTTTAATCTTTAGTGTCTATACTTGTGTTATATTTGATGTAGAAATATTCCAATAGAATTACTCGTTTAATACAATCCATTTTATTGGTCCTCACATTTATATGACTTGCTAGGTCCTCTGCATCAGCGGCTCACAGACTTATTGTAAGTGTTAGATTGCTTTGTGGTCTTGTCTAAAGTTATTCTGAGGAAATACATTCTAAGCTTACTTGGACACTAACAACATGTACTACTAAGAAACTTGATTTATTGACTGAGTTCCTAGATGGAAGCAACTTTCAACTCCATGTGATTTTGTCCTTTCTATAAAATAACTCACACCATGAATCTCTCAACTCTCATCAGAAAAGATTCCTTATGTAACAAATGGTGATTAACATGGAAAACCACAACTGACCTATGTATAGAAAACAGAGGCTCCTGGGACTGTGTTACTTCACTCAGCATGATGTCCTCTAGCTCCAGCCATTTTCCTGCAAAGCTCGTGATGTCATCTTTCTTTACTGCTGCATAGAACTCCATTGCGTAGATGTACCACATTTTCTCTATCCACTCATCAGTTGAGGGGCAGAAAAACAAACAACGAATGGTATCCCTCATATGTGGATGCTAGTGCCAATTACCTAGTTGTAAGTATTTCTTCTGTAGGCCCCCCTGAGCTTTTTTCTAAAACAGTTGGGCATAATGCATATTGGAAACAACAACAACAACAACAACAGAAAGGACTGCATCAAAGAACTGACTGAAACAGTGAACTTCTGCTCAAAACAGTCAACTTCCTCATGGAGAATATTGAGAAAGACTGAGAAAGAGATGAAAAGCATGTTTGGCAGAATGCATGAGCTCTGGCGGGGTGGGGGAATGGGCAGGAACACGCGTCTAGATTTGTTAAAAAAATAAAAATAAATTAAAAAAAAAAGAAAACAGACGCTTCACAGTGCTTATCTGTGATTAGAACATCTATTTCTTTTATTTCTTGTTTTTGATTTATTTATTTTTATTTATTTGTTTGTTTGTTTATTTTTTTAAAGCTTCAACAAAAGAATTCCCAGTTCTAAATGACCATGATACCAACCCCAAATACTTTATTCAGCAGAATTATCTATTTTGGGCAAAGGAAATGGAAAAGTTTTCATGACACAAATAAGTTGAAAGAATTAATCTCCACCAAACCAATACTACAGAGAATAGACAAAACGATCCAAAGAACTGAAGATAGGAATGAGTATAACCAAGAGACTACAGGAAAAAAAGCAAAGAAAGGTGAATAATGGGAACACAAAATAGAGCCACAGACATAATAAAAATCCCAGCATCCACTACACATCTTCCAATAATAATAGTAAATATCAATGACCTCAACACCCCTGTCAAAAGACACAGGGTAGTGGAATAGATCAATAAAGAAACCCATCTTTTTCTTGTCTCAAGAAACTCATCTTAGCTTCAAGGATAGACACTAACTGGGTGCAAGTATGGAAAAAATATTCTAAGACAAGGTTTCTAAAAAGGAAGTAAGTGTTGCATTTCTAATATCTGAAAAAAATAGATTTTCAAATTAAAGACAATAATAAGAGATTATTATAGTTACTTTATTATAATCAAAGGGACAATTGATCAACAGAATATTATAATAATGAGCATATATGCACCAAACTCTGGATGACCCAATTTAATAGTTAAAAAAAAAACAGTGCTCCTCGATTATAAAATACAAACTAACCACAACTCAGTAATAAGAGGTGACTTTAAGTCACGAATATATTCAATAGATATATCAACTGGAGAAAGAATAAACAGAAAGACATCTGAATTAAATGATATCTTGCATGAAATGGACCTAATGACATCTATAGAATTTTTTTTTTTTTTGGTCTTTTCAAGACTGGGTCTCCCTGTAGCCCCAGCTGTCCTGGAACTCACT
Source organism: Rhizomys pruinosus (assembly GCA_009823505.1). Classification (NCBI taxonomy): domain Eukaryota; kingdom Metazoa; phylum Chordata; class Mammalia; order Rodentia; family Spalacidae; genus Rhizomys; species Rhizomys pruinosus. The sequence goes on along the minus strand of VZQC01015396.1, from coordinate 180,519 downwards.
CTGTACACCAGGCTGGCCTTGAAATCACAAAGATCTGCCTGCTTCTGTCTCCCAAGTGCTAGGATTAAAAGTGTGCGCCACCACGCCCGACATCTATAGAATATTTTACCCAAGCACCAAAGAATACACTTTCTCCTCAGCAGCCCATGCAAGGTTTTCTAAAACAGAACATACTCTGTAACATGAAGCAAATCTCAACAAATACAAAAATTGAAATAATTCTGTGCATTCTATCAGATCACAATGTAATAAAAATTATAATCAACACCAAAAGAAGCTCTAGTAACTATACGAAGTCAGAGATTAAACAAAACACTTGTGAATGATGAATGGGGAAGAAGAAACTAAGAAAGAAAAAAGTATTCCTAGTACTAAATGAAAATAAAAATGCAATGCAGTAAAACCTTTGGGAAACCTTAAAAGTAGTCTAAGAGAGAACTTTATAGTTCTTTATGCCTACATAAAAAATCAGAAAGAGCATATGTAAATGACTTAACAGTACAACTGATGACTGTGGAAAGGAAATTATAAACCAATGCCAAACCTACTAGATGAGAAGAATTAACAAAATCAGAACAGAAATTAATGAAATAGAATCAAATAAAACAGTACAAAAATCAATTAGTCTAAGAGTTGGGTTTTTGAAAGGTTTAAACAAGATAGACAGGCTCTTGGCCCAGTTAACTGAAAGGAAGAAAGAACGGAAGAAAGAAGAAAGAAAGAAAGAAAGAAGAAAGAAAGAAAGAAAGAAAGAAAGAAAGAAAGAAAGAAAGAAAGAAAGAAAGAAAGAAAGAAAGAAAGAAAGAAAGAAAGATTGAAATAGGAAAATCAGAAACAAAAGTGAAAACATCACAACAGACATAAAAAAATTCCAGAACATTGATTTTTTTTTATTTTTATTTTTATGTATGAGTGTATTGCCTGCAGGTATGTAACTGCACCAGTGTCTTGAGGTGACAATGGGGGACATAAGAGAGGATTGGATGCCTGGAACTGAAGTTACATGGTTATAGCCACAACGTGGGTGCTCAAATTTGAACTTGAGGCTTCTTCAAGAAAAACCAGTCCTCTTAAGTGCTAATACATCTCTCCAGACCCTGCATATCTGTTTCAAAGATCTGCCTCCCAAGGCTCATGGATCATTACTGAATAGGAGGAAGAATAAAGACTATAAGAAAGAGAGGGGTGAATGCCCGTAAGGAAACAGACTCTTCTAGACAAATGTTCAGTTATTCTAATAACTCACAGCAACTGTGACAATATGCACTCGTCCTTTGCAAGCTCAAATCCAAAAACAAAAACAAAAAACTCCCAGAACAGACATGATGAAATGAGTTAGAAATCTCAACCCTTCCTAACATACTTTGGGGAATAGATGACTGTGGGGTGGAGAAAAGACAGTGTCTTACACAGAAGGGACTCTTGATGGGCCCAATGAAGGAACCCACAGATCTCTCTCTCTCTCTCTCTCTCTCTCTCTCTCTCTCTCTCTCTCTCCTTTCTCTCTCATACATGTATGCATATAAGCATACATTAAATCTGGCAGCCACCAGTAAGGAGTGGGGCAGAAGGGGGAGGAGTTCTAGTACCATCTCATCAAAATATGGTGTATAAAAATGCAAAAGTTCAATTATAAAAGATAGCTCGTTGAAGGATAGCTTGACTCTTTAAAGCAAGAAACAAATATAAAAACTTCTAACAACTTCATTGAATATGCGTTTAAAAGCATTTAAACAATGACTCCAACTAGTTCGCATGTGCAGCGATTTTCTGTGTTGTTGAGAAGCAGATCTCAGGTTAACGGTAATAAAATGGGAAGTGCCACACAATGGTATGCACACTCCAGCTTGGGTGTCCCAGAAGCTATCTCAGAAATTGTGTAACATATATGTCTTTAGATAAATCATGCTATTTCTTAATTATAATGCTTTACTCCCAATGTGTACTTAAAACATTTTTTTATTTCCTTCAGTAATGATAATATATTTACATCTTTATCATTGAGAAGATTATTATGTTATTATTTTTTTTTTTTTACTTTTTTGGTCTGTTTTCGAGACAGGGTCCCTCTGTAGCCCCAGCTATCCTGGAACTTGCTATGTAGACCAGGCTGGACTTGAACTCACAGAGATCCACCTGCCTCTGCCTCCAGAGTGCTGGGATTAAACTTGTGCACCACCATGCCCAGCTGAGCAGGTTTTTCTTACAAGCATGATAATCTTACTACAATTAAATGAGATCTTTTTGCAAACTGCCAAGTGATAATTTAACATTTAAATGAACACAATTATTAGTTATTTTATTATGTTTCCTGTCAATTATTGGCCTTAATAAGAGAAGAAAATTTCTTATAGATTATATGGAAAAAAAAGTCTTGCAGCTACACTATTTTAATATACAATTTACACTCATTTCACGGTGTCTTATATAATCAGCTATATGTGAATAAAATAGAAATTATATGTGTGTTTACATATAAGTACAGAGAAGCATTTTATTTGATATTAACAGTAATTCAAAAATATTTATGATTAGTTGAGCCATGTCTGAATAATGATAATTGGGCATGGAATGCAAAAATATTTTAACCAAGTAATTTACTACTATTTCAGTTCATAAAATCTGCATAAAAACTAAGTTAGAAAAATGAACATACTAAGCGTTGCTTTTGACATAAAGAAATGCACTACTCTGTAAATATTTTTCTGAATAAATGTAATTTTAAATTAAACTCAATATCAAGCTGCACTATCGTTTCCTCATAATCTTCAATAGTAATTTACTCTAGTTTATTAGATATTTTGAATTGCTGTTGAAATCTAATCTAAGCTGAGAGAATAACATATTAGAATATAAAATAATGACACATAATATGAACTTGGCAGTTAAACAGAAAGTCCTTTCAATGGGAAAAATCTTCACACTTAGTAGCATCCAATATGAAGTAAGAGGATGGCTGCCAGACAAATTATTAACACTTCTGTGATAAACAGAGATAGTATTCATGAATATCTGCCAGTACATACTTATGCTTATGCACAGCTTTGAACGTTTTATTATTGGAAAAACTGTTTTTAATAATCCAGTCTATATTTATTATTAAATATGTGTATTTGTACATGCTCAAAATTGTAAGTAGATAAATAGAATATGTTTTTAGAAATGTGATGAATAGAATCTATGATTAAAGTGATCCTTTACCTGGTTAGAAACCAAAATGAAATTCTTACGATAGTAATACTTCATTTCTATTGGTTTATAAATGTCATGTTAGCTATGAGGCAATGAATTGTGTAATGGAGTTTTAGAAATCTTTCTACCTAGTCATGTAAAACACTTCAGAGGTGAAGTTCAAAGTCATGTAAACTTTATACCAGAATAGTATTAGTGAATGATTACAAAAATTCACGCACATTTTTATCATTTGTTGACATTTCAAAATTAAATTTATATAAAAACCTACAGGATTTTTATGTAGTAAATGTTAACTTTCAGATATGTATTATGAATGTTAAGTTTTTATTTCAGTATCTATCCAAAGTATGTGAATTTAAAATTTTAATTCAATTAGATTGTTGTTCATGAACAGAGATATCATTAAAATATATTAATAGTTACCAATTATTGGGCTGGAGAGATGGTCCAGCAGTTAAGAGCACTGAATGCTATGGCAGAGGACTCAGTTTTGATTCACAGCATCCACATGACAGCTAACAACTGCAGATAACTCCAGGGTGAACAAAACCCTCTTCTGACCTCCATGGGCATTACATGATGTGGCTTCATTTACACATATGCAGGCAATACATTCATACACAAAAAAGTAAAAAATAACAAAATATAATAAATAAATACTATATAAACTGTTACCAGTTATTTTTACTACAATAAAGTGGATTATATACTCTACTGTTGAAATAATACATTTATGATTATAATGCTCATTTGTTCTTTCACAACTTAAACAACTGGACTTAAATAATTAAAGACGGATAGCTTCAAAGCCATAGCAATTATATTCATATTAGTAAAAAGAATAATATAGTTAAGGATTAGGAGAGCAAAATAGAATTTCTGTCATGAACTAAGGTAAATTTACATAGACAAAACTGGATTAGTATTGTAGCCAGAAAGTTATAACATTAATTTGAAAAAAACACAAGTGTTCAGGACTATTTTAGAGAAATCATACTCAGAACCATGAATTGAAACTGAATTCATAAATTGTATTTTTATCTTGCTTCGCAATCTTTTATGTATCCATACACTTTGTCATATGTGAGGCTTTGAAGTTCTTCTCAACAAAGGTGTTGTTCACACTCTTGATGCTGGTTGTTGACATTGACTTATTTTTACTTGACTTCTGACATACTACAATGTCAGAAGAACACGTTTGGTCAGTGATGTATAACTCAGATGAGGGGTGGACATTCTATATAGCCCAAAAGTACTGAGATAAACACACAAAGACCTGTGCATCCAATATGATGGCTAATATTGATTGTTAACTTGACACAACTGGGAAGGAGAAATCACAAGTGAAGAATTTCCTCCATCAGACTTCAACCTTGGCATGTTTTCAGGACATTTTCTCCATTGTTAATTGACTTATATGGATGGTTTGAAAAAGTCACTGAGCAAGCTGGTATCTGCTACAGTTCCTGCCTCCAGGTTCCTGCCCTATATTCCTGCCTTGGCTTCCATTGATGATGTGCTGTAATTTGCAGGCCAAATAAGCCCTTTCCTTCCCCAAGTTGGTTTTGGCTAATGTTTCGATACGTGAGCACAAATCTTACTGGAATATCTATGTAACCTAATTCTAAAAGCAGCTGTGTCAAAACTGATAAGCAGATATCTATGCATGAATCCATCTGTGATTCTTCAACTGTTCACTCACCCTAGTTCCTATAGTTCTTTCTGTTGACCTATGGATTTTAAGTGAAGTTGAATGACTGTTCTTCTCAGTCTTTCAATTCAGTGAGCATTTGAGAGATATATAGCTGTGGATAGTGAACCTTAAAAAGTGAAAGTTGTCGAGCAACAACAAAAAGAAACTATGGGAGTTCGAGAGATGGCTCAGTGGTCAATAGCACTGAAGTGTTTTTACAGAGGACCACCTTTTTTTTGCACAGCACACACATGGGTGCTAACTCACATTTATAACTATAGCTCTAGGGAACTGATTGCCCTCTGCTGGCCTCTCTGGGCTTTGCATGATACAGATGCATTTACAAGTATGCAATACAGAGTTTTTCCCTGCTGTGCATAGAGGCGGCTGGGCTATGCCAGACCAGCTCAGGTGCAGGAAACCAGGCCACGTGTGTCATCCAGATGGATTGTGGGAGAGAGTGGGAGTTGCTGACTGCCATGCATAGAGGCAGGTGGGTTCTGCCAGACCAGCTCAGATGCAGGGAACCAGGGCAGGCTAAGCAGGCAACTACCCCCCTAACCCCCACCCAACTGGAATTCTGGAGGAAGTGTCCAGTAACTCCCACACCTAACCTAGAGGAACCGGCTAGCAACAGTGGGAGAACAGTGCTCAGAGGTTGGATCTGGGTTACCTACTCAGTTCTTGCAGAACAGAAAGACCTATACCTTCCAATATATAACCAAAATTGAAAGCCTAAAATCTAGAGAACTCAACACTCCATAAACAAGGAGAATACAACAAAGGCATCTGAAGGAAAGAAATTCTTCAACATGGTGAAGAGGCACTTGAGATTCACATCAGAAAACAGGCAAAAGGAAATCCACATGGCAAGACCACAAGAAAAGAACAATATGAGAAAAGCCCAGGATAATTCCACACTAAACTCTACTGAGCCTGTGGAGGAGTCCCACAATGGAACCTCCTTGGAGGTAGCCCAGGACAAAGATAGTAGAAGAACAATCCCAGTTATATTCAAAGAAATTATAGAACTAAGGGGAGAGAAAGAAAAACTCAGAAAACACTAAGAGGGAAAGAATGATAAACTTCAGAAAGAACTCAAAGGAGAAAATGACAAACTCTGGAAAGAGCTAGATGGACCTCTGCATCATAGGGATGGAGGAAAGAGAAGAATCCGAAGAACATGGTATTGATAAGATCTTCAAGAGAATAATAGATGAAAATTTCCCTGGGGCTGGAGAGATGGCCTAGCAGTTAAGGGCGCCGATCGCTCTTGCAGAGGACCTCAGTTCGATCCCCAGCACCCACATGGCGGCCAAGAACCGTCTGAAACTCCAATTCCAGGAGAACTCCAGTTCCAGGGGAATCTGACACCCTCTTCTGACCTCCACAGCATTGCACGTCACGGGTGCACAAACTTGCATCCAGACAATACATTCATACACATACAGAAATAAATAAAAAAAAATTAAAAAAAGAAAGAAAATTTCCCTAAACAAATTAAGACAAACTTATACAAATACTAGACGCACATAGACAAATAGACAAGACCAAACAAGAAACTCCCCACAACATATCATAGTTAAAACACTAGACACCCAAAACAAAGATAAAATTCTGAAAGCCATAAGAGAAAAATAAGTTTCATATAAGGGGAAACCCATTAGAATTACAGCTGACTTATCAGTGCAAACTATGAAAGCAAGAAGAATGTGGACCAAAGCATTCCTAGTGTTATACCCAGCAAAAATGTCGATTCTAGTAGAATTTCAGAGAAAAGTCTTCCATGACATAAACAAGATGAGAGAATACATGTCCTGAAACCAAAACTTCAGAGAATACTTGAAGCAATTGAAAGGACAGAGTAGAGGAACAACTATCCCCAGGTGCATTGAAAGAGAATTTAATAAGATTAAATGCAGAAGTAGAAACCTAGACCAAAACCGCAAATGGATAATAAGGTGAAAGGAAGCAACACACATCTCTCAATTATAACCTTAAATGTTAATGGACTAAACTCCTCAATCAAAAGGCATAGACTTGATGTAAAACCAATTTGCCAGCAGTTGTACCCAAACCCACACAGCTCATGGGTCCCACCATCCTGAAAGGGGGGGCTTGTGTGTTCAATCAAGTTGATCAAATGAGTGTCCAGTCTATATTGTTGTAGTTTCACCATTCACCCCAATCGTAGCCCTTACATTCTACCACGCCCCCTCTTCCGCAGATTGTTCCCTAGGCTTAGAAAAGGGGCACAGGTGGACGAGAAGCAAAACAGTCTACTTTCTCTGGAGCTGATGTCTTGGTCTCTAGTCAATTCTGGCTGTTTTCTTTCATGGGTTGCCAGCTTGTCCAGGCACAACCTTTCGATCCTACTAATGAAGCACATGCAATTAGATATATAGATATTTAAACAGTATAATATATAGCCTTTTGATCCTACTAATGAAGCACACGCAATTAGATATATAGGTATTTAAACAGTACTAATTGTTATGGTAGGTTACTTTGGTATAGACACAGATGTTTGGATGGTATGTTAATTCATGAATTACATTTTCTTCTGTTAAGTATGGCAGGGTCTTCGTGTGGTTTATAACATCTCATAACCATTAGAGGATATAAGCTTGGTTTTACATGAAGGATGCTTGTACTCACAAATTATCACTTATTGTTAAAAAAATGAAAACAAAACAAAACAAAAAAGCAGAGAAAGATGCAGAAAACTTATGGCAGAATGCATCATCTGGGATGGGTAGGGTTGGGGTGGGGGGAAGGGAAGGGGATATATGCCTGAACTGAATTGGAAAATGATGTATGAAATACACAAAGCATCAATAAAAAAAGTACAAAATTAAAAAAAAATAACAAATAAATAAAATTATGTTTAGAATATTTAAAAAAAAGGCATAGACTTGGAGAATGAATTAGGAAACAGAATCTATCTATATGATGTCTACAAGAAACCCATCTCACCCTCAAAGGGAGGGAAGAACACTTAAAGGGAAAGGATGGAAAAAATATTCCAAGCAAACGGTACCAAAAAGAAGGCAGGAGTTGCTATTTTAATATCAGACAAAATACACGTCAAACTAGAAGCAATCAGAAGAGACAAAGAGGGCCATTACATCCTTATAAAGGGGAAAATTAACCATGAAGACTTCACAATTATGAATATATATGCACCAAACTTCAGAGCACCAATCTTTATAAACACAACTCTACAGGACCTCAAGGCACAGATTAACCCCAGCACACTCATAATAGGGGACTTCAATACCCCACTGAGACCCTTGGGCCTACCAACCAGACAAAGAATAAACAGAGAGACATCTGAACTGAACAAGACAATAAAGGAAATGGACCTCACAGATATCTTCTGAATATTCCACCCAAGCAAAAATAAATGAGCTAACACTGCAGCTAAAAACACTTGAAAGACAACAATAAATGAACCCTAAATGCAACAGACAGGAAGAAATAACAAAAATCAGAGCAGAAAACAATGAAATAGAAACAAAGAAAACAATACAAAAAAATCAACGAATCCAAAAGTTGGTTCTTTGAAAGAATAAACAAGATAGACATACCTCTATCTCAGTTAACCAAAACAAAGAAAGAACAACCCCAAATCAATAGAATTCATGATGAAAGGAGAAATATCACAACAGACAAAGAAAAGATCCAGGCAATCATATGCGAATACTTCAAAAACCTATACTCTACTAAATTTGAAAACCTAAGAAAAATGGATGAATATCTGAAATCCTGGGAGTCACCAAAGCTAAACCAGAAAGAGATTGGCAGCTTACACAGACCCATAATATATGAGGAAGTTGAAAATGTAATGACACCTTCCAACTAAAAAAAGCCCAGGCCTAGATGGTTTCACAGCAGAATTCTATAAAATATTTAAAGAGGTCTTGAAACCATTATTCCTCAAACTTTTCAGAAGACTAGAAGCAGAGGGAAATCTCTCAAATTCCTTCTATGTAGCCAGAATCACTCTAATACCAAAACCAGGCAACAAAAAAAGAGAATAGACCCATCTCATTAATGAACTCAGATGCAAAAATTCTCAACAAAATACTTGCAAACTGCATACAGACACACATAAAAAAGATCATCCATCATGACCAAGTTGGATTCATACCAGAGATGCAGGGATGGTTCAACATACAAAAATCAGTAAATATCATAAAACACATAAATGGACTGAAAGAGAAAAACCACACGATCATCTCAATTGATGCAGAAAAAGCCTTCAACAAAATCCACCCTTCATGCTTAAAGTCCTACAGGGAACTGGACTGTAGGGATCATTCCTCAACATAATCAGAGCCATATGCAAGAAATCCACAGCCAATGTCATCCTAAATAGATAAATTTAGATAGATTCTCCTTAAAGGTAGGAACTCAGCAAGGCTGACCCCTGTTGCCACTCTTCTTCAATGTAGTGCTTGAAACACTGGCTAGGACAATAAGGGAAGAAAAGGAAATTAAAGGAGTACTAATTTTAAAAAGAGGAAGTCAAACTATGCCTCTTTGAAGATGATATGATAGTTTACCTAAGGGATGCTAAAAATCCACCAGAAAAATCCACAAAGAAAACTTTCAGTAAAGTGCCAGAATACAAAATTAATCTAAAAAAATCAGTTGCCTTTCTTTACACCAACAACAAGCAATTAAAAAAGGAATACAAGGAAATCTTCCCAATCACAATAGCCTCAAAAACAATGAATTACCTAGGAAGAAACCTAACCAAAGATACCAAAGATCTCTACAGCAAAAATTATAAACCCCTGAAGAAGGAGATTGAAGAAGACATCAGAAGATGGAAAGACCTCCCATGCTCATGAATTGGAAAAATTAATATAGTAAAAATTTCCATTCTACCCAGATTAATATACAGATTCACATGCTTGGAAAAAAGCCCTTAAATAAACATAGAAAAACAAAAGACTTTGAATAGCCTAAGCAACACTGAGAGAAAAGAGCAATACAGGGGCGATCTCTATAGGAGGTTTCAAACTATACTACAGGGCTATCTTCATAAAAACGGCCTGGTACTGGCACAAAAACAGACCTGTAGACCAATGGAGCAAAGCTGAAGATCCAGACGAGCACAGACAATTTCAGCCACCTCATATTTGACAAAGGGTCCAAGAAGATTCAATGGAGGAAAGACAGCATCTTCAGCAAATGGTGTTGGCAAAACTGGATCACCACACATAGGAGGATAAAATTAAACCTCTCACCCTGTACAAACATCAACTCCAAATGGATCAAAGACCTCAATGTGAAAGCAAAACCTCTGAAGGTGATAGAAGAAAAAGTTGGGAACAACCTACAAGACATCGGCATATGAAAAGACTTTCTAAATCAGACATCAGCTGCACAGGAAATAAGGTTGACATCCACAGATTCATCTTTTGTTTTTCTGGGACTGTGTTACTTCACTTAATATAATATCTTCTAGTTCCATCCATTTACCGACAAATTTCATGATACCATCCTTCTTTACTGCTGCATAAAACTCCATTATGTAGAGGTACTACATTTGCTCTACCCACTCATTAGCTGAGGGGCGCTTGGGTTGGTTCCAGCACTTTGCTATTGTGAACAGAGCTGCAATAAACATGGCTGTTGTGGTGGTTTGAATGAGTGTCCCCCATAGGCTCTAGGTATTCAGACGTTTGTCTCCAGTTGGTGGCACTGTTTTTGGAGGTCTTGAGGTGTGTGGCCGAGCTGGAGGAAGTGTGTCACTGGGGGCAGGTTTAGTGAGTTTTAACAAGCCTTGTGGTCTACAGTCGCCCTCTCTCTGCTTCCTGTGCTCTTTGCAAGATGTGACCCTCGGCTTGCTGCTCCAGATCCAGCCGCCATGCCTCCCACCACAATGGACTCTAATTCCAAGGAACTGTCAACTGTAAGCTCAAATAAACTCTTCCTTTTATAAGTTCCTTGGTCATGGTGCTTTATCAAACACAGCAACAGAAAAGTGACTAATACAGCTGTACATGTATCTCTGTGGTAGGATCAGTCTTGTGGGTATATACCCAGAAGTGGTATGGGTATCTCAGCCACCATGTGGGTGCTTGGGATCAAACCTGGGTCCTCTGCAAGAGCAGTTGGCACTCTTAACCACTAGGCCATCTCTCCTGCCCCAATGACTTTGAGCACTTTTTAAGATGTTTCTCGGCCATGCCTATTTCCTCACTTGTGAAGTCTCTGTTAATCTCTTTACTCCATATTTTGAGTGAGTCATTTGTTTTCTTATTTCTTTGCTTTTTGAATAGTTTATATATTCTGGAAGTTAATGATCTCTTAGATGTATCAGCAGTGAAGGTTTTCTCCCACTCTGTGGGTTTTCTCTTCACATCCCTGGTTGTTTCCTTTGTTGTACAGAAACTTTTGAGTTTATTAAGTTCATCTGTGGATGCTAGCACCAAGTACCAAGTTGTAAGTCAAACTGAGCAACATTAATGTTATATTCCTCATGATCTGAAAACAAATGTGCTCTTATATTACAAATCCCTAGACAGGTTCTAGAACTAACCTGTGGTAATGAAACTTTGTGTGTGGCTTGAAGCAAGAACTTGTAAAACCTGTCCTGGAAGAGCTCCCATTATCTAATATCTCTGTGGGCATTCAGTTGCCTCTGTGAGCTATCTATCTGTATCAGGAAGGTTCAGGATAGTACAATGATTCTTGCTTCGCCCTATCTCTTCAAAATTCTAGGCCCCTTCCCTTGAGGCATTGAGCAAAATGTCACACCTCTAGTTACCTGTTGCACAAACCAGAGCTCTGCAGCCCCCCAATTAGAGCCAAGGTGGCTCACTCCTCCTTTCCACCTGCCTCCCACTTCCCTGCCCAGAGCAGAGTAGCCTTTAACGGAGTTCCTATTCACCCTGGCTCTCCATGTGTGTGAGTTCATTCATTTCCACAGGTGATCTCCTGCAGTTTTCCCTCCCCCCTTCTTGCAGGAGCAAAGCCTGGAGACTGTCATCCTGCAGGCAGGAGACAAGTCCTGGAGCTGAGCCAAGAAGGGAAGGACAGCATGTGGAATGCAGTCATGCATGACTCAAAGACATTGAACAATGACACTAATCTACCATTTATTTTCAGACTATGGATTTTTGGTATAGGATGGTGGGCATTTATACATATTTTAGAGTAACATAAAGTTAAAATGGAAAAATGTGAATCAAGAAATATGATATGGAAAAAGCACAATTTGTTTTCAGAAGATACAATTTTAGTATAGGTGTGATGTATCAGGCTGGTGTAACTTAGCCTTTCTGGGTGCTTAATGATCATACTTAATGCCCATACCAATTTGGCCAGGGGAACCTAAGGGATAACTTTGTTCCTTGCACTCAGAGGTCAACTAACTCTCAGGAGACTATGCATGGGTGTATCTCTTGAAATGTCCTGTAAATGTGTGTCACCAGTCTTCCTGTGCAGGGAAGTCTTGGATAGCCACTAATGGAACTTCAGCCAGTGTCCAGTCTATGAAAAGGAATGTCTGCTCACACTTCAAAAAAGGGTCTAACAAGACCTGATTTTATCCTCGAGTGGGTGGAAATGGTAAATGAAAAGCCAAAAGGATCCAGGGGCACCCCTCCAAAAAAAAAAAACCCTAGTGAGCGCTGAGGACCAGATCCTCAACTGACCTTGAGAAAACCAAAACCCTGGTTAATCTGAGCTAACTGTGTGGTTTTAAGCATCCAAAAGGAAAGTATAACCAGAAATAAGTAATCAGTAAAGCCTGAGAAATTGCACTTCAGATATAAAAATAGAGATCTTAGTAAATAGACAAAAGGCAGAGAGAGAGAAAGAGAGAGAGAGAGAGAGAGAGAGAGAGAGAGAGAGAGAGCACTGTGTTTTGGCCTGTCTTCGGTTATTACTGGCAAGTGCTTCTACTCTGTCTGCACTGCTCTTGACATTCTTCAAAGACATGTGATAAAGTTTTTTAACCCTCCAATATGGATTGAAGACTCATGTCTCTCCAAGAATCCTCCAAACTTTCAATGCTAGATAGGGACTGCTGAGATATCCAGCCTGTGGACTGAGCAGCTGCTGGAATTTCAGCCTCTTCAGAGTGTGGACTGCCATCATTGGACTACCCAGGCTGTATCATGGAGGCCAGCACAGGGAGATCAGGAAAGGATGTGTGCTTGCTGGACCTCATTTGGGTGACCATGGGAGGGAAGGACTCCAGTGTGAAGCACGGGGGCAGGATTGATGGTTGTTTGGGCTTACCAGGGAGTAGACTTCAACAACTTCCTTAAGGAAAATATGACATCTTTTAGCAAAAAGAAAAGAAAGAAAGAAAGAAAGAAAGAAAGAAAGAAAGAAAGAAAGAAAGAAAGAAATCCTGACCCTCAGTTGTATGCATTGGTTAAGTTAAAAAGAAAGTATGCAATACATTGATACAGAAAAATAAAAGACTTTTTTTTGAAGAAACTGTTTTATATCATCACCATTGTAGACAAATGATAAATAGATTATAGGGAAATTAATAAATTGCTTAAGGATAAATTGACTTTAAAAATTTTTATATGTGGATGGGTATGGAGCTATCCATTAGAACACAGCTGCTTATGGTGAGTTGCAGCAAAAGAAATTGGAATCTCCCTTCTCCAACTGCCATCAGTCTCCAATAGCTCCTCAGCTATCAACCTGATCAATCTGCCTTGGGACTTTTGCTAGATCATTCTTTCCTTTATTATCTGGTTTTTTGAATTATTGTTAAAATTAGTACCACAATTGTAAACTAATTATAAAATGAAAAATGATATATTGGGTAAAACGTGACAAAGAAAGTGTAGAATTTAGGGAGAATAATGAAATTGAAAGGTGGCCTTATAGTCATGACATAATGTGCAATAAGACTGATATTTTCAGAAGAAACTAGATGGCTCATAAAAACAAACCAAGTTTTCATAAACGGTTCAATGAGTAAATTACCTCCAAATGAAGTTAAATCTTGCGACATTGGGTTGAATCCACCAGGTTAGTACTCATTAGAGTAGACAGGGTCCCTGAGAGTGAGGGTGAAACTTCTTGCTGGTTGGGCTGGGTGAGAGCTGGGAAAATGAAGCCCTTAGGGCAAAGGAGACTCATGGGAAACAAAATCCATTGCAGCATGATGGCCTCAGCTTTTGCCATCCAGAGCCTCAAGCTCACACTAGGGCTGTGGAGCAGGGGGCTGCGTAAAGGCATTTTGCTCTCATGCTGAGTTGCAGGCAGGGGGAGGGAAGAGAGAAAGGACTCATCGGCAGGTCAAAAGAACAGGGAATTGACCACAAGAGACCAAAACTCGTTTGTTTGCAGGCATTTGGGGTCTTACATACTGGCATTTGGCAGGCATCTGACATGAATGGGGGTGCACAGGAAATCCACAGTGTAGTTTTTATAAAGGCTTGTGTTTCTGAAAGCCACCAGAGGCTCCAGTTGGTTTTCAAAACCAAGATGTACTCTTTAGATATTGAAGGAATGTGGTGCCCTTTGCCAGAATCCTTAAAGCAGGGCTGTATGGCTGGTTTTATCAATTGGCAAGCAGGGGCTATCTTGCATCCCCGACCTTTGTAGGTTATGGGGCAAAAGCTGGCTCCCTTAATCCTCCAGCCAAATGAAATACCAGGTCACACATAGGCCTACCAAAGTAGCAGTCAGTGGCCAGCAAGGACTGCCATAGTAACCTGAGCAGATGGTCTCACTGCTTTTCCCTCACATCCTGGATATGGATAGAGATCCAGGTGATCAGGATTCAACTGCTGCTCACTAAATTTGGTTTCATATCCCTTTGAGATATGTTTTCACTTAAAAATTTGATAGAGGAGAAAGACAGGAAAGATTTCAGAGTCTGCCTCCCTGTCACACAGGTTCTGATATAAGATCCAGAAATGAAATTTGCTAGAGATGGAAAAGGCTCCCACTAGCCTGATGCTTCTGCTGTGCAGTGACAGGCTGTTAACTTCAGGAATAGACCAGCTGCTGCAAGCAGAGAGTCTCACACCTGCCTCAGCTCCCAGGGACTGAGGACTCCTGCTTTCAAGCCTGCTGGAGACAGGAGACATTTTGCTGCTACTACTGGAAGAGATCTGCAGAGTTGCTCTACAAGAGACTTCTTGTAGCTAGCATCAGAAAAAGACAGAATTTTGAGCTGTATTTTCCCAGAATTTCAGCAATTTTCAGAGCTCTAGGTTACCACTGCTATCTAGAGACCAAACTTCTTTCATTTGAATCCCATATTGCAAACATTTAAGGTTTATTTATTTATTTATTTAAAGGTTCTTGATCTGAGATTAACAATGAAGTATATCCATTGTTGCTCTTTCCACATCACTCTGGAAGAAGGTAAGACAAATCCCTGTTTTGAGACAAAAAAAAAAGGTCTTCATTTACCTACAACTTCATTCCCCTGGAGGAAACAAAGCTGATTGCTGTGTTCTTTTAAGATATTTTAAATTGGGTGGGGGAGTCAGCATACTTTTATTGCATGAAATAGATTTTAATCAAATTTAGAGTCCCTCCCTGATCTATGAGTCCCCTAGACCCCATAGGACCTCATGGATTCCATCACACAGGCTAAGTCCTCTCCTTTCATGCAAATTCATCCAATGGAGTCTATTCAGTTTATTTAAAGATCATAAGTAGTGCCTAATATCCCTCACCCAATAGCAATTAGTCTCCAGTAGTTCTCAGTCTTGGGTCAGCCCACCATCCATTTCTCTCCCTTCACTCTGTGCTCATCTGACTGAGTTGGCATGCATCCTGAGCTCAGTGCCACTATTCCCACAAGTTTCTGTATGCAAGCTTACAGTGGTTTGAGAGTCCCTGCTTCCCTAACTTCATAAACCAGCCCTAGATCTTATAATCTTTCTGCCCCTTCTTTCACAATATTCCCTGAGCCGTGAGTGGGTGAGGTTTAATATAGGAGTCCTATCAGATCACACACAATCTACAGTCTCTTATTCTTTAAGACTTGGCCAGTTTCGGCCTTCTGTGTGCATTGCACTCTGTTGTAGTAGGAAGCTTCACTGGTGAGAATTGAGGAATGCATTCATTTTCTCTCTACCCCCTGTTCTAACATGTTCCATGAGCCTTAGGTATACAGGTTCAACTATACATGAGTCACCTAGTAATGGATAGTTCTCACATGTATATTCTCTGTGTATGACCAGTTGTTGGATTCTGCACCAGCCTCCAACTATAGAAAAAAAATGGTTTCTTTGATGAGCAGTATATGCTATGCTTGTCTGAAAATATAAGGATCTATCTTTTTTTTATTTATTTTTATTGATGCTTTGTGTATTTCATACATCATTTTCCAATTCAGTTCAGGCATATATCCCCTTCCCTTCCCCCCCACCCCACCCCTACCCATCGCAGATCGTGCATTCTGCCGTAAGTTTTCTGCATCTTTCTCTGCTTTTTTGTTTTGTTTTGTTTTCATTTTTTTTAACAATAGGTGATAATTTGTGAGTACAAGCATCCTTCATGTAAAACCAATTTGCAAGCAGTTGTGCCCAAACCCACACAGCTCATGGGTCCCACCATCCNGAAAAGGACAGGGAAAAGATTCAGGAAAGATTTCAGAGTCTTGGCCTCCCTGTCAACCACCTGTTATTTTGATTATAAAGATCCCAGAAATGAAAATTTTGGCCTAGAGATGTGAAAAGGGCTTTACCCTACTAAGGGCCTGATGCTTCTGCTGTTGCCTAGTGGAACAGTGTTATTTTGTTTAACCTTTAAGGCCTAGACCCAGCTACCTGCTGCGCAGCAGAAGGGAGAGTCTCACCAACCCTTTTGCCCTTCAGCTCCCATGGGACTGTAGGGGGGGGGACCCTTTCCTGCTTTTCCAAGCCTGCCTGGGAGGACAGGGAGGGAAAACATTTTTGTGCTTTACTACTGGAAGGAGCATTATGAAAGGAGTTGCTTTCTACAAGAGGGCACTTATTGTAGGTTTCAGCATCAGAAAAAAAAGACAAGAATTTTTGGAGCTGTTGTATTTTTTCCAGAAATTTCAAGCAATTTCAGGCTTCTAGGTTACCCATTGGCTATCTATGTAGACCAAACTTTCTTTCCCATTTTGCAAAAATCCCCATTTTATTGGCAAAAACATTAAGGTTTATTATTTTATTATTTATTAAAAAGCGTTCTTTTGATCTGAGATTAAAAACAAGTGGGAAGCGAGTAGACGCTAGATCCATTGCTTGCTTCTTTCCCCAACACCCACTCTGAAGGGAAGGTAAGAAGGGGTTAGACCAAAAATTCCCCTGTTTTTGGAGGGGACAAAAAACAAAAATGTTCTTCATTTTGACCTCAAATCTTCATTCCCTGGAGGAAACAAAGTTGATGCTGTTGCTTTCTTTTTCAAAGATATTTTAACAAAAATTGGTTGGGGGGGCGTCCAAGCACTATTTTATGCATTGAAAATAAGGTAAGATTTTAATCCAAAAATTTAGGAGGGTCCTCCTCCCTTGATCTATGAGTGGGTTTCTCCCCTAGGACCCCCAAATAGGGGAAATCCCTCATGGATTCGCATGCAGCTCCCCCCACCGGCGTTAAAGGGCCGGCTGGGTCCTGTCATGCCAAAATTTCAATCCAAATGGAGGGGGTCTATTGCAGTTGATTTAAAAAGGGATTCCTTTTTAACACGTAGTGGCCCTTTATAACTATCCCTCCAAATACCCACTTAGCAATCTAGTCTCCAGTAGTTCTCAGTCCTGGGGTCAAGCCCCCCATCCAGTTCCTCTTCCCTTCAAACTCTTTTGCTGGCCTCATTTTTCTTGGTACTGCTTTGTTGGCATGGCCTTTTCCGGAGGCTCTCCAGGGCCCACTCGAGGTTCCCACAAGAGTCGGCGGGAGTGGCCCAAGCGTGATCCAGGGGTGGAGAGGTCGCCGTGGTCCCGGGAACGTCAGAAAACAAGCCCTTAGACTTGTGCTTAATGAATCTTTCTTGCCCCGTCTTGCCAAATCAATGATTCCCTGAAGCTCCGTGAGTTGGGTTGAAGGTTGTCTTAATTACTAGGGAGGTTTTCCCTCAGATCCCCAAACCCACACAAATTGTACCCAAGTCTCTCTTTCTTTTAACAGATATTTGGCCAGTTTTTTTTCGGCGCCTATTCTGTGGAATTGGCACTCTTGTTTGAGTAGGAAGCTGTTCAGGGTTGGTGAGAATTGAGGAATGCATTCATTTTCTCTTTCTTTACCCCTGTTCTAACATGTTTCCTATTTTTTGAAAAGCTTTAGGTCTAAAGGTTTCAAAACATAACACTAGACCATGGGTTCAACCTAGTAAAATTGCGATCGTTCCCACATGTATATTATTCTCTGGTGGATGACCCAGGTGTGATGGATTCTGGCACAAGCCGCCAACGAGAGTAAAAAAACAACAAATAAAAAGGGTTGCTTGGGGAGGAGCCAGGGACGGAGGGGATGATGGCAGTGGCGGGAAAATAATAAAGAGTGAAGGAAAGCTAGCGGGGGTTTGTATTTTGTAGGTTGATGGAAGTATTGGGTGAAGATGTGCACAACAGGCAAGTGGGCCCAATTAAAGTTTCAGGATATATTAAACTTGCAAATTCAACTTATCCACTAGGTAAAAAAACAAAAAAAAATAACAAATTCGCATGATAGTGCATTGGAGTTTGAAGCCGGATAAAGTTGTGCTGAGAAAGCTGTAGTTCTTTGCTTTTTTTTTGTCTTTGTTTTGTTTTTTCACTCTTTTTAAAAACTATAGGGGTTGATAATTTTTGTGAGTACAGCTTTTCCTCATTCATGTATTTTTATTTTTTCTTTGTTTTATTTTTTTTTTTTTTTTTTTTTTTTTTTTTTTAAAACCAATTTGCAAGGTATGTTGCAAACCCATACCGCTCATGGGTCTCACCATCCAGTAAGGGGGGCTTGTGTGTTCAATCAAGTTGATCAAATGAGTTTCCAGACCATATTTCCAGACTATATTGCTATAGATTCACCATTCACCCCAATAGCAGCCTTACATTACCACGCTTACCTCTTCCGCAGATTGTTCCCTAGGCTTAGAAAAGGGGCAAAAGTGGATGAGAAGCAAAACACTCTACTTTCTTTCATGGGCTGCTTCTGGTATCTTAGTTCAGTTATGGCTGTTTTCTTTCATGGGCTGCTGGCCATGATTGTCCCGGGCTTAACCTTTCGGATTCCCTAAAGAAGCACATACAATTAGATATTTAGGTATTTAAACAGTATAATACATAGCCTTTCGATCCTACTAATGAAGGCACACAATTAGATATATGGGTATTTAAACAGTAATAATTGTTTATGGTAGGTTACTTTGGTATAGGCCACAGATGTTTGGATGGGTTATGTCAATTCAGACTTTACATTTTCTTCTGTAAGTATGGCAGGGTCTTCGTGTGGTTTATAACATCTCCTAACCATTAGGGTATGTAAGCTTGTAGCATCAGCCATGGGTTATTCTTCCAATGAGAGAGCCAATAGCCCATTAGATTCGGGATATACAGAACTCTGGCTCGCCACTGTTGCACAGTATCTTCAGGCTGTTGAGTTGTAGCTGATACTGACGGAGGGAGTCTTGCTTGACCTCAGGGAGACCCATATCTGCTTTATTGGTATAGTTGGTCTTTGGTAACACTCTCGGGCATCCCAGAGACCATCTGTATACCTGCAAGTGTGGTTCTCCTACATCTTTCCCATGTTGTATCATGTCTTCAAACAGCAGGGCTTTATCGCCTCTATTCCTGCAGATATCCCAATTAGGAGGCAAGGAGCCTTTAACCCTTTCGGTGGGGCTTGGATCCCCTTGGCAACATTCTCCTTGGTAGAATAAGCCATTGTTAGTTGTCAGAGCTCCTCTATTAATATATTTGTTCTTAAGTGCTAGCTTAAGTAGACTTTAGCATCTAATTTGGTTAGCATATGGTAAGAATAAATGTTATTGTCTCAGAGCTAGTGACAGATGGAGATCAGGGTTTTCTCTAGGATCTATGTCGTCTCTAGATGTGTGTATATGGCTGGGTTTACATTGCCAATCATGAATGCACACCTACTGAGAGGGCTTTAAGTCCAATTTGATAGCTGTTGATCCCCACTCCCTAATAACAGTGTCACTACTCCACCAAATAAGTAGTTTTCTGTGCCTGTCCTTATGGTTATTAATTTTTAGGGCTGGGATGGACCACTGATTTGATTTTCTCCCTTAGAAGTTTGCATATTATCATCTAGTAATATGAGAGCTAAACTTCAGAGAGGAGGCTTCCTACCTGAAGTCAGTTCCTACTCAAATGTGCCATGTCCTATATCCTATCCTATAACCTAAGTATGTCCTGTCTTCGCAGTAAGGTTTATCTATCTAGTCGGGGCAGAAACCAAGAGCGATTGGGGCAATGCCTGTGTTATTTTGGGGGGTCTCTTGGATACCTATGACCAACCAGCTTGCAAGGGAGCGTCTCTTTTTCCGGCAGCTGTTCTTGTGCTAAGCCTCATGGTATACTGAACTTATGCTTGAATATTGATATGTGCATTTCTCATGGGAGATTCAGGAATATCACATTTCCTCTGGATTCACTATCTCCCTAACATCCATTTACCTCTACTCTTTTTCCTCCATCTGACATCCTTCCTTCTTCCAGAGTCCCCCGAACACCCATTATCTCCACTCTCCTCTCAATAACACTGCTCAAAACAGTCAACTTCCACATGGAGAATTTTGAGGAATAAGAAAAAGATGAAAAACATGTTTGGCAGAATGCATGAGCTCTGGTGGGGTGGGGAGGTAGGGAGGGGGACACAGGTCTAGATTTGATTTGTAACATAATCTTGTAACATATATATATATATATATATATATATGAAAAAAGAAAAAAAATAAAGAAAAAAGAAAATACGTGTTTCTTCTAGCAGTTTTAAAGTTTCAGGCTTTATATTGAGGTCTTTGATCCATTGAAGTTGGCTTTGTCCAAGATGAAAGATAAGGGTCTACTTTCATTTTGCTGCAGGTGGAGGCCCAGCTTTGCCAACACCATTTGTTGAAGATGCTGTCTTTTTCCTCCATCGTGTGTTTTTGGTAAAATTGTAAGTAACAGGTGGCTGAAAGTACATGTACTCTTGTTCGGGTCTTCCATTGTGTCCCACTGATCTACATTCCTATTTTGTGTCAATGCAATGTTGGGTTTTCGCTATAACTCTGTAATATAATCTGGGATCTGTTATGGTGATCTCAGCATTATTCTTCTACCCAAGATTGCTTTTGCTATCTAGAGTCTTGTGATTTCATATGAATTTTAGGATGATGTTTTTCTAGCTTTCTGAAGAATGTCATGGGTATTTTGATGGGCATTGCACTGAATCTATAGATTAATTTTAACAAAGTATTCATTTTCATAATATTGCTAGCAATCCATGAGCCTGGCAAGTCTTTCCACCTCCTAGTGTCTTCACTATCTTCACTATCTCTTTCTTTATAGAGTTGAAATTTTCATTGAAGAGATCTTCAATAACTTTGGTTCAGATAATTCCAAATATTTTATGTGTGGAGGGTATTGTGAATGGGAATGTTTCCTTGAGTGCCTTTTCTGAGTACTTGTTGTCATATAGAAAAGAGACTGATTTTTTTAAGTTGATTTATTGATTTATAATCTGCCACTTTACTGAAAGTATTAATCATTTCTTTTTTTTTTTTTTTTTTGGTTTTTTGGAGACAGGGTCTCCTTGTAGCCCCAGGCTGTCCTGGATCTCGCCCTATAGACCAGGCTGGCCTTGAACTCTCAAAGATCTCCTGTCTCTGCCTCCCAAGTGCTAGGATTAAAGGCGTACGCCACCATGCCCGGCAAGTATTAATCATTTCTAACAGTTTTATGGTCTCATTTTTGTGATCTCATATGTACAATGTCATATCAACTTCAAATAAAAATTATTTGACCTCTTCTTTTCCAAATAGTACTCCATTAATTTCCTTTTATTCTCTTATTACTCTTGTACGAGTTTCAAACACTAGATTGAAAAGGAGAGGAAATAATGGAAAGCATTTTCTGGTTTCTGATTTTCATAAGAAGGCATCCCGTTTTTCTTTATTTACAATGATGCTGGCTATGGGTTTTTTGTATATAGCTTAATTATGTTGAGGTGTATTACATACATATATTCCTTCCAGACCAATTTCTTCTAGGACTCTTAACATGAATACATGTTGGATTTTCTAAAAGTTCTTTTCTGAATCTATTGAGATGTGATTTCTAGATTTAATTTCATGTATATGGTTTATTACATTTATTCACTTACATATATTGAACCATCCGTGCATCTCTGGAATAATGCCAACTTGATTATGGTGGATGATCTTTTTGATATGTGTCTGGGTACAGTTTGCAAGTATTTTGTTGAGTATCTTTGCATCTGTGTTCACTAAGGATATGGCATATAGCTTTTTTGTTCTATTTTTGTCTGGTTTAGGAAGTAGAGTGATGCGGCTTCATAGAAGGAGTCTGGGAGTTCTCCCTCTGTTCCATCTTTTTGAATAGCTTAAGCAATATTGGTTGTAGATCTTCTTTGAATGTGTGGTAGAATTATGCTGTGAATAGGCCTGGTCCTCTGCTTTTAATAGTCAGGAGGTTTTGTATTACTGTTTTAATTTCCTCATTTGTTATGGACCTGTTTAAGCTGTTGGTCTCTTCTTGGTTTAATTTAGTGCTGTCCATGATTTTAGAAATTCAGATTTTAGATTTTAGACATTAATGGAATATGAATTTTTAAAGTATTCTCTTACAATGTTCTGGAATTTTTTGGTGTCTGTCTTTGGTGATATTTCCCATTTCATCTCTGATTTTGTGGATTTGCATTTGCTCTTTTTTCTTTTGTTTAACTAAATTAAGGGTGTACTTCTCTTGTTTATTATTTCAAAGAACCAGCTCATAGATTCATTTTCTTGTCTTTTGTACTTTGTTTTTATTTCATTAATTCCTGTTATGATTTTGTTATTTATTCTCATCTACTAGGTTTAAGTTGGTTTGTTCTTGACTTTCCAGAGTCTTGAGTTGTACTTCAAGCCATTTACATGTGCACTTTCTGACTTTTTTACTGTAGGCACTAAGCTATAAATTTCCCTCTTAGGACTGCTGTTAAGGTATTTACATTCTCATTTTTATTTAATTCCAGGAATATTTTTATGTATGTGTATGAATGTACTGTCTGCATGCAAGTCTGTGCACCCGTGTTGTGCAATGCCGCGGAGGTCAGAAGAGGGTCTCGGATTCCCCCGGAACTGGAGTTCTCCTAGAATTGGAGTTTCAAACGATTCTTGGCCGCCATGTGGGTGCTGGGGATCGAACCCGGGTCCTCTGCAAGAGCGGTTGGCGCTCTTAACTGCTAGGCTATCTCTCCAGCCCCTCATTCTTAATTTCTTCTTTGACCCATGCATCATTAAGGAGTGTGTCATTTAATCTCAATGAGTTCATGTAGTTACCAGACCCTTAGTCAGATTTTAAAAATGATTGTGGATTTTGTGGGGAGAAAGGGCAGACAACTTCCTTCTCTGGTCTTGTTCTTTTCCTTGCAAGACATAAATACCTGTTCACCAAAATTAGTGCATTATTGATAAAGCAAAGTGTTGACAGAGATGAGTTGTGGGAGATACACAAACACGTGGTATCCTGCCTCTGCAGGCAAAACAAGGAAAAGACTCACCAAATCTACAGACAGGGGAGTCAAAGGTTTACTCAGGCTTGCTCACAGAGTGAATGGGTGAAAGCACCACTTACAGGCCAAGCAACGATTCCTCACCCCTCATATCCATCCAAAGTTCAGGCAAGGACACCAAGATCTCTTACCAAGACTGCAATTTCAAGAGAGGGAGCAACCATGTATGGGGTCCTTTTATTATCCCCTGGCTCCTCCCCCTTATGCAGGCAAGGTTGTCTGTCTGATTGGGCAGAGTAATTGGCCTACTGGCTCCTCCCTTTCCTTCAGAGGAACCATAGTCAAGTTCATAGTCTTGGAAAGGTGAGCACTCTTACGAATGAGAAAGCATGCATGAGAAAGCATATGATGTTCGATGTGTGTCCTTATTTCAGAGGACACACAAAGAAATGGTGTCTCTCAAGTACTGTTTTGAGGAATCACTGAGCCCCCAATAGGGTAAGTGATTGCTAACGGGAGCATGAGTGCTCAAAGGCAGCTGTAACCCCAAGAGCCCAGTCATACATGTGTGTCTCCGAAAAGCTGCACCTCTAGAGCTCTGTGCCTAATCTGCAGGTGGTTACACCAGAGTGTCTCCTCCCCACTAGGAAGCATTCTCCATTTTGTAAATGTTATTAGGTTCCTGAACTTGGTAAATTGTCACATGCAAAATGTACTCACTCTAAAGAATCTCAATTCACTCGCCCAATGAAAAGTCAAAATTTAGAATATTGTCAAGAATATTTTATTAGAAAATGGTCCCTGTTGTTCAGACCATTTATGTAAATTTTGTGCAGCCATTTCCTGTAAATCGAAACATTCTCTCCTGGAAGCTAAAGTAACTTTCAAGTTAAATTTGCCTTAATACATACTACTATTCTAGATTAAATGTATTATTGTTGCTTAATGAACTGCATTTTACCAAGAAATATTAATCCCCAAAATTAAATTAAACACAACTTGCAAATGTAGACCTGCTCACTCTTTGTAAGCATACTGACAGTTTAGATAACCTTAAAACCCTTCATCGTATGGGGCTGGAGAGATGGCCTAGCAGTTAAGAGCGCCAACCAATCTTACAGAGGACCCGGGTTCAATCCCCAGCACCCACATGGTGGCCGAGAACCATCTGAAACTCCAATTACAGGAGAACTCCAGTTCCAGGGGAATCCAACACCCTCTTCTGACCTCTGCATCATTGCACGACACGGGTGCACAAACCTGCATGCAGACAGTACATTCGTACACATACAGAAATAAATAAAAAAAAATTTTAAAAATGTTAAAAAAAACAAAAAAACCTTCATTGTATGCCATTATCCTAGGAAAGGGCTAAAAGTTCATGCAGTTTACTAAGCCTGGCACATTAAATAAATATGAAAGGTAGTCTTTAAAGGAAGTGTTTATTTCAATTCCTAAGAAGTGATTCATTATAGATATACACGTATATACTGTTAAACATGAGCATCAAATAATTACAAATGTACATAATAATATATGCTAGTCCTAGCTGAATGGAACATACTTTCATTATTATTTAAGAAAGAAATGAAGGGCTGAGAGTGCAGCTTATGACTAGAGGATTGTTTAATATATGCAAGGTCCTAGGTCTAGCCTCTACACAGAAAAGGAATAAAAGAATAAAGAATGGAAAATGGAAAAATAGAGAGGGAGAAGGAAGGAGGTAGGGAAGAGGAAGAAGGAAAGAAGTTGGTCAGAGGAAACATTTGCGCAGTTGGTACTCCACTTCCACTTTTATTGGGATCAACTGTACGTCATTAGGTTTCATAACAAGTGTTTTAGCCACTGAGCTTTCTCCCCAGCCCCATTGCTTACTTTAATAGTGTGTCTTATATTTTTCTGCCCATCTTTCACAAATGGCTCCTCTGTAGCATGGAATCAAATCAGTGTTCTTTGGTTTACCCTTGGCAAAAAGGAGATAGTAAATTACTTCAGTAAGAATAAAGTTACCATCTGTTTACAAAGTAAAATGTCTTCATATATAAGCAAAATAAATCCCAACTCTAAAGTATTTAATCATCTCCAAACATAAATGATTATATTTAGTCATGATTTATATTTGTTTGATTTGTCTAGATCAATGGGACTCATATGTAGAAAGTTTGTCTAAATATTCTTTAGCTAAAACAAGTTATATTTCTGATAAATGTTTATTTATCTACATCAAAAAAAAAGTCCCATTTAGTTCTACATTTAGATGGGTTAAAATATGCTTTGCTGCTTTGTATTTTCAATGTATTTCTGTATTTTGCAAAGAAAATAGTGATTTACAAAAGATGACAAGTTGCAAAATGGGATTTGCTGGAATTTATGTTTTGCAAAATGTTCTCTTGATAGTAATCAATGTTAGAATCACTGTTTAAATTTTCTCATTTATTTTCAAGCTCATACATTACAAATATGAAATAGAAACACTTCCATCTAAAATTCCCATATTAAAATATATCTTTATTACAAAGAATTCAGTTAAGTGCTGAGAATTGTAAAGTTTTGAATTAGAAGCTATCCATTATGTGGAGATGAAATGAAAGGACTTTTTTCTCTTCTTTTAAAAGGAACCTTAGGAAATGGCCAGTGTAGGGAGAGCATGCACAGCCAATCAGCTCCTTTAATGTGCGTCCCACATACTCATAATGAAACCACCCTCATTTTCTCCACTCCACAAATGCCTCCTTGAAGCAAGTTCTCAGTATGTACCCCAAGTTGATCTTCAATTTTATATCATCTTTCCTCAGTCTCCTAAATTGTAAGATCACAGACATCAGCCACCACACTTGGCTTCCTATGCTGGATAGCTTCAGCTGCCCTTAGCACATGCATGTGAGAAAAGGAAACTTTGGATTGGCCTGTGAACATGACTGAGTGACATTTTCTACATTATTTACTGATATTTTGAGGCCCCATCACTGTGAGTGGTGTCACTCTGGGCAAATGGTCCTGGGTATTTTGAGAAAGCAGCTGGACGTGTTGGCACGCCTTTAATTCCAGCAATCCGGAGGCAGGGACAGGCAGATTTCTATGAGTTCAAGTCAAGCCTGGTCTACAGAGCGAGCTCCAGGCCATCTGGGACTAAAAGGAAGACCACGTCTCAAAAATACAGAGAGAGAGAGAGAGAGAGAGAGAGAGAGAGAGAGAGAGAGAGAGAGAGAAAGGCTAGAGGGGCAGGGGCAAGGAAATAAGAAGTATTCCTCTGTGGTCTGTTTCAGTTCGTGCCCAGGCTCCCACCTGGAGTCTTGCCCTCGTTACCATCAAGGATCAACTGTGATCTGGACATATAATCCAAATATACCCTTTCATCCACAAGTGCATTTTATTCAAAGTGTTTTTTGCAACAATTGGTAGTTAACCTGAATATTTCCCTAACGTGTTAGATCCCTTCTTTCTATTCATGTCTCCCATTAGTGTTCAAATTTAAGTAGCCTTCATAATCAAGTTTATTCTACTGAAAATAGTTTCATTAGTTTTATGTATTTTTAAGAGATTCCCCATTGGATAGTTCTAACCCATTCCAGTGAATCCCAACAGGTCTCTATCATTTAGCAATTATCATCAAGTGAAATTTTTAGGTGCTCCTTCTAGTTTTTATTGTTCTTTTACTATAAATATGTTGCCTTCATCTTTCTGAAAAAGGATTTTAATAGAAAATTTGTAGGTTTCATCGCCTCTATTCCCCTGCTGTTGAAGACCTGATGTAAACATGGGAAAGATGTATGGAGACCGCACTTGCAAGTATACAGATGGTCTCTGGAATGCCAGAGAATGTTACCAAAGGCCACTAAACCAATAAAGCAAATATAGGTCTCCTTGAGTCAAGCAAGACTCCTCCGTCAGGACCAGCTACACCTCACCTGCCTGGAAATTCTGTGCAGCAGTGGCAGCCATATGTCTGTATATCCCAAATCTAATTGGCTATTATCTCTCTCCTTGGAGGAATAACCCATGGCTGATGCCACAAGCTTACATCCTCTAATGGTTAGGAGATGTTATAACCCACAGGAAGACCCTGTCATATTTAACAGAAGAAAATGTAATTCATGGATTAACATACCATCCAAACATCTGTGTCTATACCAAGGTAACCTACCATAACAATTAGTACTGTTTAAATGCCTATATATCTAATTGTGTGTGCTTCATTAGTAGGATCGAAAGGTTATGCCTGGACAAGCTGTCAGCCCATGAAAGAAAACAGCCAGAATTGACTAGAGACCAAAACAACAGCTCCAGAGAAAGTAGACTGTTTTGCTTCTCATCCACCTGTGCCCCTTTTCTAAGCCTAGGGAACAATCTGCGGAAGAGGGGGCGCGGTAGAATGTAAGGGCTGCGATTGGGGTGAATGGTGAAACTACAACAATATAGACTGGACACTCATTTGATCAACTTGATTGAACATACAGGCCCCCCCCTGCTGGATGGTGGGACCCATGAGCTGTGTGGGTTTGGGCACAACTGCTCAGAAATTGATTTTACATGAAGGATGCTTGTACTCACAGACTATCACCTACTGTTTAAAAAAAAAGGAAAAAAAAAAAAAACAGAGAAAGACGCAGAAAAGTTATGGCAGAATGCATGATCTTTGATGGGTAGGGGTGGGGTGGGGGGAAGGGAAGGGGATATATGCCTGAACTGAATTGGAAAATGATGTATGAAATACACAAAGCATCAATAAATAAAAAAAGAAAATTTGTAGGTCTCAAAGTATTTGGCTTATCATATATCTCAATTTTTGCCTTTGTTTTTCCACACACATTTATTGTATTTCACTGGTCCTACTGATAGGAGTGTATTCATATTACAAATTATATTATATTATTGACAAACCACCTTTCCATTCAACTGAATGAAAGTGTCATCCATGTGTTAAGTTATATGAGGAACTTAAAAGTGAAAATTTACTTCCTTCCAAATTCTTTTATATTTATTATTTTTATTTTTCTTTACAAGGATTTTTGCCTGCATGTATGTATATTCACTACATGTGTTCAATGCCTACAGAGGCCAACAGAGGCTGTCAGAGCCCATGAAATTTGAGTAATGGTTAATAACCACTGTAGGTACTGGGAGCTGAACTTGGGTGCTAGGTGAGTACAATGGTACTCTCAACCTCTAAACCATCTCTCCAGACACCTGGATGTTTCTTATCATTCCAGCCACATACAATTTCATTTCATAACTTTTTGGATATGAAATTCAATATTCACATTTGTATTGCTAAGTCCAAGGGTTGATTTTCATTCCTTATCTGACATTATCCAATTGCAGTGCTTGATAGAGTTTTTCTGTTCTCAGTTGTACATTGTTTCCATTTGCATTTACTTTATATGTATGTGTGTATGTATACACACACATATATATGCACACATATATACATACTATCTCTACCTCATGACTTGATTCACTTTCATTTCCATAATTTTTCTCCTTTGAGTTTCTGTTTTAGAATATCTCAGTTCTCCTTTTCTGTCATGTAAAGACATGAAACACTTGTGTGATTTCATTTGCCTCATGGTTCAGAGTGCACCTGTAGCCAATGACCCTCAAAATACAAACTCAAGATTATAGCCTGAAATGCTCAACTACCTACTCTATATGCTTACTGATATATCTAGTAAATGTCTCAAAGTTAGTTTATAGGAGCTAAATTTACCCTATTCTTCTTAAAATGCTTTAAATGCTCATGGCAAAGCAGTCTTTAGAATTAAAGTAAAAGAGTGCTGTCTATTTAACTCCACCTCTTTAGTTGCATTAATTAGGGAACTAACTGGAAGAGGTTGACCTGTTTGAATGTCTGTGGCACATTTTCTTGATAGCTAATTGATGTAGGCAGGCTCAGCCCACTGACAGGTATGGACAATATGCATGCTCCTATGTGGTTTCTGCTTCAAGCTCCTGCCTTGAGTTCCTCCCTGACTTCCCTCAATGATAGATGTGACCTGGGAGCACTAGCCAAATAAACCCTTTTCCCCCTAAGTTGTTTGATAATTATTATTATTCTCATCTCCTTTTTTTCTTTAATTAACTGAGAGTTCAATACAATGTAATTTAATTACGTTTCTCCTCCCCAAATCCTCCCAGATCCACCCTTACCTCCCTGCTTTCTTGTTCTGTTTTTTGTTTGTTTGCTTCTGTTTGTCCCATTGCATCTAATTTGTGTTGCCCAAATACCCTTTAGTGTAGACCCAGCCAGAGAGCATTTTCAAGCTACCAGTAACTACAGGCTTAAAAAAAAAAAAAAAAAAAAAAAAAAAAAAAAAAAAAAAAAAAAAAAAAAAAAAAAAAAAAAACCTTACTTTATCTCTCCCAGAAGCTATTGTGTCCCAATAGCTCTTTCAATAGGGGTGGGTGTCATGTCTATCTCCTCCCTCTATTCTGAGACTCTCTAGATTTAGTATGAGCCTGTCCTGTGCATGTCTGTGACAGTTGATGTCTGTTCATATATACAACTGCACTTCTGTATGAAAAACACTATTACTCTGGGTTGGGTTTTGGTTGCTGTTTTATCGGAGCAAAAAAACAACACTGACCATTCAAGAAGCTGTACTATTATTATAACTTAGAACTTCTTTGGTCAAAAATATGCCTTTGGTCTGATAGTACTGTTTGTCTTTCTGTACTATTTCCTGATTCACCAGGAATATCTGAAACCTTTATTTCTAAACTCCCTTAAAATTCAAGCTGCAAATTCAGTATTCCTTAAGGAAATCACTAGTATAAAATTTGGCTCATACCTGAAATCTCAGCACTTAATGGGAAGGCTGAGAAGCGAGGGTCACTATGAGTTTGATGTAAGCCTGAGATATAGAGTAACAGCATTTCTCCACAAAGGCTCTGGAGAAATGGCTCAGCCATGAAGAATACTTGCTGCACTTGTAGGGGTCCCAGGTTTGTTTCTCAGGTCCTTAATGGTGGCTAACAACTTTCAGTAACTTCAGTTCAGGAACTATGAAACCTCTCCTGCCCTCCATGGACACTGCACACATGAGGTATATTTACATACATATAGGAAAACTCTAACAGAGGTAAAATTAAGTTTAAGAAAAAGTCAACTTGTGGTGCATGCCTTTGAGAGTTCAAGGCCAGCCTGGTCTACAGAGCAAGTTCCAGGACAGCTGGGGCAACAGGGAGACCCTGTCTCAAAAAGACAAAAAAAAAAAAAAAATTCAAAATAAATTGAGGTAAAATGAATGAACCTAGGGCTGTGGAGATGGCCCTTAAGATAAAGTGTATGCTCAGCAAAATAAAGATATCAGTTGGATAACTCTCACTAACCATTCAAAGGGAGGTATTCTCTGTCTTGCACTCTGTTCCCTGCCACACACCAATCAGGTTATATTCCACAAATGAGAGAGAACATACATTTCCTGGTTTTCTACCTTTGTGTTACTTCATTCAGAATAGTTCCATCCATTTACCTGTGAATTTCATAATTTCATCTTTTCTTACTGCTGAGTAGTGCTCCATTTTGTAGATCAGTTTCATTATCTAACGGTTGTGGAACATTTAGGTTGTTCCATTTCTTCGCTATTGTGAAGAAACCGGCAACAAGCATGGATGTCCGGATATCTTTGCAGTATGATGAGTCCTTTGGGTGTGTGCCAAGGACTGGTATAACTGGGTCATCTGGTAGGTTGATTTTCAGTTTTTTGGTAGTTCCCCACACTGCCTTCAATAGTGACTTCACTAGTTTGCATTACCACAAACAGTGAAAGAGTGTTTACCTTTCTCCACACCCTTGCCAGCATCTTGTGTCCTTTGTTTTCTGATCTTAGCCAGTATGATTGGTGTAAAGTGGAGTCTTAAGATGTTTTTTTACCTGCAGTTGTTGACCTACTAAAGATATTGGGCATTTTTTAAGATGTTTCTTAGCCATTTTCATTTCTTCATTTGAGAATTCTCTTTTCATATCTGTAGCCCATCATTTTATTGTCTTGCTTATATTCTTGCTATTTTTTTAGTTCTTTGTATAGCCTGGATATTAATCCTCTATTGGATGTGTAGTTGTTAAAGATTTTCTCCCACTAAGTGGGTTTCCTCTTCACTTCCTTGGCTGCTTCTTAAGTTGCACAGAAGCTTTTAAGTCTAATGAGGTCCCATTTGCTGATTGTTTCTTTTAATGCCTGAACAGCTGATGACTCATTAAGGAAGTCCTTTCCTAGGCCTACATCCTGGAGGGTAGGTACTGCCTATGTGCTGTATCAGTTTCAGGGTTTCAGATTTTACATTAAGATCTTTGATCCACTTGTATTTGACTTTTTTACTGGGTGGAAGATAAATTAAATACCTATATTAAATTAAATACCTATATATCTAATTGTGTGTACTTCATTAGTAGGATCGAAAGGCTATATATTATACTGTTTAAATACCTAAATATCTAATTGCATGTGCTTCATTAGTAGGATCGAAAGGTTATGCCTGGACAAGCTGGCAGCCCATGAAAGAAAACAGCCAGAACTGACTAGAGACCAAGACATCAGCTCCAGAGAAAGTAGACTGTTTTGCTTCTCATCCACCTGTGCCCCTTTTCTAAGCCTAGGGAACAATCTGCGGAAGAGGGGGCGTGGTAGAATGTAAGGGCTTCGATTGGGGTTAATGGTGAAACTACAACAATATAGACTGGACACTCATTTGATCAACTTGATTGAACATACAAGCCCCCCCTGCTGGATGGTGGGACCCATGAGCTGTGTGGGTTTGGGCACAACTGCTTGCAAATTGGTTTTACATGAAGGATGCTTGTACTCACAAATTATCACTTATTGTTAAAAAAAATGAAAACAAAACAAAACAAAAAAAGCAGAGAAAGATGCAGAAAACTTACAGCAGAATGCATGCTCTGGGATGGGTAGGGTTGGGGTGGGGGGAAGGGAAGGGGATATATGCCTGAACTGAATTGGAAAATGATGTATGAAATACACAAAGCATCAATAAAAAAAAAAGAGTACAATTTCATTCTTGTATAGGTGGTGATCCAGTTCTGCCAGCAGCATTTGTTGAAGATGCTGTTTTCTAAGTGACTTTCAAAACAAAGCAGGCTATCTCCAAAGATCCTCATTATTTACTAGAAATAGAAAATAAGATCCTACTGTTCAGAACAAGACATGCTTCAGGGATAAGGCTTAGACTAATGGAAAGGGAACTGTCCTGGAACCCTTCTACCTGAAATTAAGCACTGATAATGATAGAAAATGCACACTGTTATGAGAGGAAATTGATAAATAGTACAATCCAGTGCCAAACTCTAACAACCATGATGAGCTGCTCAACAAACTACCTGTATTAGTGCAGTACAGGCACTGTTGTCTGGAAGATGGTCAACGGCTCTCTAATTGGACTTGGAACCCTCTCAATAGGAGTTAACCTATGAGAGCAACTATAAACTCAGCCAAAGGCACAGGGCTGGAGAGGACATAGAACCTAGAGAAAAGCTTATCAGGTCATATGTCTAGAGCAATGAAATTTCTTATCATACACTAACTATGGAATCTTAGATTTACAGATAAGCATATTGTTTGACACTCATCAAAAAATCTATTGTATGCAAAAGATGGAGGCCACTTCAGAATCCAACAACTGGTCAGATACAGAACATATGCATCTGAAAAATCCCCATTCTTAAGTAAACACATCTGAAATTGAACCTCTATACTCAGAATGAGGAGCAGAGGGATAACAACCACACCCCTCAATTTCTCATCAGTAATGTCTCCTTACACAATAGAGCGGAGCAAACAGAAGGCCACAACTAGTCAACCTCCAAAGAATGGCAGCCCCCATAGTGTGTATCCCTGGATGGGGCCTTATATTAAAACTCACCTACTCATGGCTCAGGGATCATTGTAGAAGAGGGGGAGGAAAGATTATAAGAGCCAGGGCCTGTGCATAATGTAGAAAAGCAGTGACATACAATCGACTACAAGCTTTCACATGTGAACCTGTGGTAATGTAGGCATCTGAACTGGGACAAGGTCTCAAATAGGAGCAACAGAAATAGGTGGGTGAACTAACCCTGCATTGAAAGCTGTAAGAGACTGATAACTGTTGAGTAAGGAAGCATATGCCTAACATAGGTTTCCTTAGATATGCTCACTAGACTCCAGCAAATCTACTGCACAGAGGCACGTCTGGGTTTGGGAGCTTGACTGGATAGGGGCTTAGCTCTGATGCTGTAATGCATGAGTTCTGATGGAGAGTTGGGCATGCGAGGTGGGTGGGGATGCTGGGTTTGCTTGGGAGCTCTTGTATGAGTTGTGCAAATACTCAATACAAAATAAATAAGGATGTCATTTCAATAACTAAGATCCATGTAAAAGCTGGGTAAGGGACGCCTGTAATGTAGACACTGGGGATATAAGCACAGGATATACAACCCTGCTGCCAAGATAGTGTAGCCCAATGATAAGCTGAGATTCAGTGAGAAATTCTATCTTTAAAAAAATTGAAAAGCTGAGGCTGGAGAGATGGCCTAGCGGTTAAGAGCACCGACTGCTCTTGCAGAGGACCCGGGTTCGATCCCCAGCACCCACATGGTGGCTGAGAACCGTCTATAACTCCAATTCCAGGAGAACTCCAGTTCCAGGGGAATCCAACACCCTCTTCTGACCTCCGCGGCATTGCATGACATGGGTGCACAAACCTACATACAGGCAATACATTCATACACATAAATAAATAAAAATTTTTAAAAAATTGAAAAGCTAATAAGGAAAACGTGCTGATGTCATATTCTGACCTCCACATCCACCTGCACAGGCAAGAACCTCTCTCTCTCTCTCTCTCTCTCTCTCTCTCTCTCTCTCTCTCTTTCTCTCCCTTTTAGAAGATCATACCAACATATGTATGTATTGACTGATGTTATTAGCTGTTCAATAAAATGAGAACCAGGGTTTTACATGTAGCTTGTTTCTAAAAATGTACCAGTTTAGTGTTGAAAGCAACTGACTCCATTTGTCAAATTTTCCTTTGGTTCCTACAGTATGTGAATGCTAGAAAGTTCTTCTGGCAACTTTTAGCCATAAAAATCCTTTTACTAGTTTACTCAAGAAACCCAAGAGTGAGGATGTACATTTCCTTCTAAATCCTGCATGATTATTTGGCATTTGAAATGTTTTCATATAATAGAGTATCATGGGAAGAATAAAATCTGTTTGGCTTCACTTTTAACATTGGTCCTGTACTAATTATACTTATTTGAATAGAATAACTCAGCAGAAAAGTGCTTATTTAAACTAGGATCTTTATTGCTGGAGCGAAGTTCTTGAAAACAAAATTCCGAGTGACAATGCTCCCCAGCTGATGTTGAAAATAATTAATTGAATAGGTTAGGAACGACTTCTAATTACAATGAAGAATTTAGAGAAGGTAAATTGCCACAATATTATTTATAATTGCCTTACCAGATCAGATAGAAATACTGAAGATTCTTGAAGATTATCATTTTTCATTACTTTTCTGAATAAAGTTTTGAATTTACTATTTTTTTTTTTGTTTTCTTGAGACAGGGTCTCCCTGTAGCCCCAGCTGTCCTGGAACTCACTCTGTAGACGAAGCTGGCCTTGAACTCACAAAGAACCACCTGCCTCTGCCTCCCAAGTGCTAGGATCAAAGGCGTGCGCCACCATGTCTGGCACAATTATTTTTATTATGAGTATATATTTGTTGTAGTGCAGGTACAATCATAAACCAGATTTTTCTGGAACTGGAGTTACAGGCAGTTATCAGGCGCTTGTCAAAGGTCCTGGGAACCAAACTCAGATGCTCCTGAAGAACAGTATGCACTCTTAACACTTAGCCATCTCTCCAGACAATTGCAAGATTATCTGGAAATGTTATTTTTTTTAACTTTTACAGATGTGGAGCCCATGTATTTTTTTCTGATATGAATATATATAACAATATTATAATGAATTTAAAAAATAAAATCTATAACTGAATATTATTATATTAAATTTAAGAATTTGTCAAAAGTTCCAGAACAGGAATATATACAGTTGGGGTCACTTTAATGAATAGGTGTAGTTTGAGTAAAGTTATACCACTGAGACTAGCACCAAAACAAAGCCTTCCTCCTCTCCACTATATGAAGAGGCCAGTTATCTCTCATCAAAATTTTGGTTTCCAAAAGTTTATGCCTTATTGTGAAACCTAACTGCCTGAAGGACCTACCTCATTGCTGATTATATCCAAATCCATAACCAGACTAAAATAAGAAAATTTCCAAAGGAAAGGACAAGACATTACTTTAAAGTGAAAGTGTTTACTAAAGAAATTACAAGCTTTATAATTGACAGTGAAAAACTTAGAGAACATGTGTGAACAAATTTGAAGATATTATACCATAAAGGCAATATGCAAAACCTAAGATGTTGGACAAAGTTGGACATACTAAAATGCTTACTGAGTTAGTTCAAATTCCTAGAAGTACCAATATAGTAAACTTTTTTTTTTGAGGCAGAGTCTCCCTATAGCCCCAGCTGTCCTGGAACTCACTCTGTAGACCAGGCTGACCCTGACGTCACAGATATCCACCTGTTTTGTCTCCTGAGCGCTGGGATTAAAGATGGTTCTTAGCCACCTTGTGGATGCTGGGAATTGAACCTGGGTCCTCTGCAAGAGCAGTCGGTGCTCTTAACTACTAAGCCATCTCTCCAGCCCCTATCATAAACTTTTAACATTATCCTGGAGTAAAGGTAATTATAGCATGTATTTTTATTTTTTAAAATTTCATAAATGAGTATTGTCTTTGCATTATTTCCATCTCCCTTAGTACCCTTCCAAATCATTTCATGTACTCCAGCCCTCTTCAATTTTATTTCTTCTTCTTTAAATATATATATATTGTACTGAGTCTATTTAGTAGGGATCATATGCACCTGTGTCTATGGCTGCCCCTTGGGATTAGATAGCTCTGTAGGTTTACTTCCTTGAAAAACAATTGATTCTCCCTCCTTCAATATCCATTTATTGACTGTAACTCTTAATCCTGAGGGACTTCATGAAGTTTCCTCCTTCCACCTTGACATGTCAACTGCTTTTTTTCATTATACACATCATGTTAGACTACCATGATTTCACTAGTGTGGCTTCTCTATCACATCTAGAATGCATTAACTAACATCAATTGTTTTATCCTTCTAGCTCATACATTTTTTTCACCCCTCATCTATGGTATTTCCTGAGACTTTGGTGTCGAGGTTGTGTTTTACACGTGTCACTTTGGGCTGAACATATCTCTGTGTTTGACAAATTTTGAAAGGATCAAGTTGTGTGGAACTCTAGGTTCCAAGACCTGGACCACCACTCTGATGTAGAACACAGACAACCAACTCGAAGGAAGGCTGACAAAGTTTTATTTCTGAATCTTAAGCTTTTATATCTCTCACAGGTTGCAGAGGTTTTCCAAGGACAATTACAGAAAGCTACACAGTGTATACGTGCTAGATGCAAGGAAGGCTTCAGGAGAGAAAGAGAATTCAAGGTTCAGCAGGCCTAGCTGTAAAAGTAAACAGGGAACATAGTGACATTGGGTTTCAGCAATAATATGTCTAACAATTTCTGTGTTTACATTCTAAGTATAAACAATCAAGGGCAGAGTCTTAGCTAAACTCTGCAAGCTTCAACCAAGCCCAAGCATTCAAACACAATCATACCAAGTCGGCCCTCTGCCAACTTTTTGAGAGGCTTCTTTCAAGCCTTTGACATTCATCCAGCCAGAGAAATCATAACTCCACATAAGTCACAGAAAGAAATGTGAGATTTGATTTATGAAGTCAAATACTCAGGGAAAAAAATACAGATTTGGATGGGTAGGGGGAGGTGGCGTCTATCTACAGAAATTTGGATATAATGGAATGATGATCAAGAATCATTATATGAAACCTTCAATTTTTAATACAAATCTTTTTTTTAAACATCAAAAAATAAACATCTATTTGCAACATCTCTTTTATACCTTTCTAAATAAAGGTATTTTTCAAAGGAAAGACACTAAAAGATGATCCACAGATCATTTTGACAAGATATTGAGAGCGAATTTGGAGCTACGATGACATAATCTCATAAATAGCCAAAATTATCAGAATATAATGACAGAAGGTTTCTTGAATTTGCTTCAATATATCTAACAACGTATATTGAGCCATTCTTTCTGTTACTGAACTCACACTCTGGAAACACCTGACATAATTTTAGCATCAGGTCCCAAATCATATATCATGGTTAATTACATTAAAATGGAAAAGCAGAAACCCTTGACACTTTATTTACTAACAAAATGATAAAGTGAAAGCAATACAGCATCGCTGACACATTGGTGATATAATTTTCACAGTCAGAGAAATGAAAAGATACAGAGATGTCTTTCCCAGAATTTTATATTTAAATTTTATTATTTGACCTCTCCAGAAAAATTGTTGAATGAATCTGAGATTTTTTTTTCAAATGTTGACTTTAATTCCACCTCACCCTATAATTATATGATCTTTACTGGAGGAAAACAACCTAGGTCTTGATTCTTATATACAGGAACTATTA
This sequence comes from Rhizomys pruinosus, assembly GCA_009823505.1. Classification (NCBI taxonomy): domain Eukaryota; kingdom Metazoa; phylum Chordata; class Mammalia; order Rodentia; family Spalacidae; genus Rhizomys; species Rhizomys pruinosus. Next base: position 142,397 of record VZQC01015396.1, on the reverse strand, counting down.
TATATGTTTTTTATTGAATAATAAATGCCATTGTAATTCTTATTATGTTGTAAGAACATCAGTACAATCTACTGTCTTAGCTCTTTGCTAGCAGAATTCAATAACTCTCTGTCACAGATAGGTTACCTACAAGCTTGATCATTTCTATTGTACATGATATCTTCTTTTTCCCCTGATATATGGAGCTCACAAAAAAAAGTGGACAGATGCTTAGGAAACCTGTTAATAAATATACTGTCAACCAGAGGATGAGATTAATTTGTAGGGGAAGTGTAGATATCCAATACCATAGAAAAAATTTCATTAAATACTGAGCCTCTTAGATTAATATATATATATATATATATATATATATAGATAATATATTCCTCCAATGTATATGTATAAATATAAAGTATATGTAATAAGCTATAAATGTATATATAAATAGATATATATATATCGCGAGAGAGAGAGAGAGAGAGAGAGAAACAGAGACATAGACAAACTATATAGTGAGAAAAAGCCCATAAGATTACTTTTTTTTGTCTTTTCGAGACAGGGTCTCCCTGTAGCCCCAGCTGTCCTGGAACTCATTCTGTAGACCAGGCTGGCCTTGAACTCACAAAGATCCACCTACCTCTGCCTCCCAAGCACCAGGATCAAAGGCGTGCACCACCATGCCTGGCTAAGATTACTTTTTTATTATCTTTTTAATACAGGGTCTCCCTGTAACCTCAGCTGGTCTAGAACTCACTATGTAGACCAGGTTGGCCTTGAACTCACAGAGATCTTCCTGCTAGGATTAAAAGCATCAGCCACCATGCCCAGGTTTTTATAAGGTTACTTTTTATAAGTGAGATTCAGAGTCAAATTATTTGTCTATAATAAAGCCTTCAGTGTCTTATAAATTTACATACAGACACATTTCTGATTAAATAGTTCCTGAAAATTACAAAGGTTTTATGTGAGTTCTTATAAGTTCAATATGATAATCATAATACAGTCTCTTAGGATTGGAAGGAAATTGATCCGACCTTGCAGGGTACTGGATTCTGAACACAAAATGATATGCAGCCAAGTGCACAAATATACCTCAGCCAAACTTCAAGCACTAGGAATTATCTGAGCCACTGAGTCATAAAATTGTGTTGTATAACTAAACTCTATAATCAGCTGGAATGGTGTGTACTCAATTGAGATCTACCAGGCTCTAAGAGTCACTTAAGTAGTACAGGCAAGTGATTCAAAATCACGTGACACTCACTTACACTTCAGTTTCATCTATCTCTCAGTTCACACCTATGGTATTATGAAATGTTCTTTGTACAGCTAATAATTTTAAAATAGAAAAGTAGAGGCTTATTTTATGATTCATTATACACAATATGCAAATACTAAACATGGACAATAACATTATAGCTCTAATTCGGGTGTGTTTATATGGAAAATGTTTCATGGGCATCTCAATATAAATGTCCAATTATCTGAATCATATTTCTTCTGTTTTTAGTATTTAGATTATATGGGCTTCTTTAGCTATTGTCTGTATAATGCAGTTATGTACAAAATATGCCAAATTTTTATATGCCATTTTCTTCCTGACATACTTACTTCTTAAACTCCATCTTACATTTTATTTTTATTATTCCTTTCTAATCTTATTCCCCTACATTAAGACCTTTCATAAAATGCCTTGATTTTTGGACAACTTATTTGTGTGCCTTTACAACCTACTCCTTTCTTTTCTATATATGAAATGATGTACTCACAGATCAAACTCTCATGAGGGCCTGTTACCACCATTAAAATCATAATTCCAATACCTGCCTTTTTGACAAAATTTACTCAGTTACTTTAATTTTGACCTTTTAAAAAGGACTTATCCTATTCTCTGTAATTGATCATCTATTTCTTTTTAACGATCTGTATACTAAATTAGATTATTCCCCTACTGTTGATTGTGGACCTTATTTCCTGTGCAGCTAATGCCTAGTTTAGAAAGTCTTTCCTATACCTATATCTTTAAAAGATATAAGAAAAAAGCCAATGCTTTTTTCTAACATTTTCAGAGTTTCAGGTTCAACACTGAGGTCTTTGATCCAGTTAGATTTGACTTTTGTACAAGGTGAAAGGTAGGGTTTTATTTCATTATTCTATAAGTGGTAATCCAATTTTGCCAGCACCATTTGATGAAGATATAGCTTTTCCTCCATTGAGTGTTCTTGGTCCCTTTGTCAAATATCAGGTGGCTGAAACTGCATATACTCAAGTTTGAGTATTCAGTTTTGTTCCATTGATCCATGGGTCAATATTTGTGCCAGTCCCATGTTGTTTTTTTAAATGATTATAGCTCTGTAATCATAAAAGATTGAAATCTCGTATACTAATACCCCTGAATTACTCTTTTTGCTCTGGGTTGCATTACAAATCCAGGGTCCTTTGTGTTTACATATGAATTTTAGATATTTTTTTTAATTTAATTTAAATTTTTTTAAATGTGTATGAGTGTAATGTCTGCATGTAGGTTGATGCACCCATGTCGTGCAATGCCACAGAGATCAGAAGAGGGTGTCGGATTCACCTGAAAATGGAGTTAAAGACGGTTCTCAGCCACCATGTGGGTGCTGGGGTTCGAACCCGGGTCCTCTGCAAGAGCAGTTGGTGCTCTTAACTGCTAGGCCATCTCTCCAGCCCCAGAATTTTTTTCTAATTCTGTTAAGAAACCCATGGAGATTTTGATTTCCATTGCATTGAATATATATAATACTTTGGGTAGGATGGTCATTTTTACTAGATTAATTCTTCCAATCCATGAGCATGGGAGGTCCTTCCACCTTCTATTGTCTTCTTCAATCCCCTTCAGAGAGCTAAAATTTTCATTGTCAAAGATCTTAATGTCTTTGATCCAGTTTGTTCTGAGATATTTTATTTTTATTGAGGCTATTGTGAATAGGTGGGATTACATGCGCTCCTTTTCTAATTGCTTATTATCGGCTTATAGAAAGGCTACTGAGGGGCTGGAGAGATGGCCTAGNCCAGCCCCCCCTTTTAAAACTTTAAAACAAGGTCTCACTCTCTTGCCCATGTAGATGTTGAACTCAAAATCCTTCAGTTTCAGCCTCCCACATAGATGAGATTACAGGTATGCACCACTACACCAGGCAGAATAACCTGTGTTCTAGATTTCACAGATAGGATCAGGAAGAGTCTGTCAGTTCATTTCTCATCCTTGCTTAGCCCTGTCTTCTTCTCTGACTTGTTTCCCACAGTCCTTCCTTCTACTGGGTATACTCCCTCAAAAAACTTCTTGAGCTCAAATATTCACTCCAGTATTTACATCCCTGAAATCTGACTTAAGGCAGAGTATATGCATGCAACAGAGTGTATGCAAGTACCATAAAACAGCCTCTACCCAAACATGGGCCTGAGCACAGGGCCTATATCAATACTCTCTGCACAGCATACATAGACAAAACTTGTAACAAATTATTGTTTTTATTCCTTTTTTTTTTAGAGCTGGGAGAGGCGACCAGTGAATACTAGGGCCCCGAAGGAAGTTTATTTTCCAAGGCCTTTTATACAAGCAAGATAAAAAGGGACTTTTCTGCAAATTTCCCATGGGGTAAAGGTACAGTAAAACTTTGTTTAGATTTCAAGGACAGTTTCAAAGGTACAGAAAAACACTATATTGAAAAGGAATAGAGATAGTGGGCAGCCTTGCTGGGTTCCTTACTTTAAGGGGAAATTCTAATTTTTCTCCCTTTAGAGTGATGATGGTTGTAGGTTTGTTGTGTATATCTTTAATTATGTTGAGGAATGTTCCCTCCAGTCCAATTTCCTCTAGTACTTTAATCATAAAGCCAGGTTGAATTTTACCAAAGGTTTTTCTACATCAATTGAGATGGCCATGTGGTTTTTGTCTTTGAGTTCATTTATATGATTTATGACTTTTATTGACTTATGTATATTGAAACATCCCTTAATTTTTGCGATAAATCTGACTTGATCACAGTGGATGACCTTTTTAATGTGTGCCTGTTTGTGGTTTGCAAGTATATTGTTGAGATTTTTGCCTCTATATTCATTAAGGATATGGGTCTATAGTTTTCTTTTTTGATTGTATCCTTGCCTGGTTTTTGTATTAAAGAGATGCTGGTTTCATAGAAGGAATTTGGGAGATTTCCTTCTGTTTCTATTTTTTTTAATAACTTAAGTATTACTGGTTATAGTCTTCTTTAAATGTCTGATGGAATTCTGACTTAAATCCTAGGCATGTTTTAGTTGGAACGTTTTGGATTAGTGTTTCAATTTCCTCATATGTTATGGGTCTATTTAAGTTGTTGATCCCCTCTTGGTTAAGCTTTGGCATTTCCCATGATTTCAGATATTCATCTATTTCTTTTAGGTCTTCAAATTTAGTAGAATATAGATTTTTAATGTATTCCCATATAATGTACTGGATCCTTTTATTATTGGTTGTGATGTTACCCCTTTCATCTCTAATTTTTTTTCTATTTGGAGTTGTTCTTTCTTTTGGTTAACTGGGCTTAGGGTCTGCCTATCTTGTTTATCCTTCCAAAGAACCAGTTCTTGGAATATCATTGCTTCTTTGTATTGTTTGTTTTGTTTCTATTTCATTAATATCTATTCTGATTTTGGTTATTTCTTCTTGGGATTCATTTACTTTTGTCTTTCAACTGTATTATTTTCCTTCTGGAGCTATTTAATGGTACATGCTCTTCAAAAATACTTAACAGGTCTTGAAGTCTCTGATGACCCTCAATAGAAAATGCTTCAGGTGTATATAGAACAATTATGTCCCTTCAGAATGTCTCATTTATATTTTTTCCACTGTGTGAGAATTTTTTCAGATTCATTCTGATCTAGATGGGACACTATTTTCAGTAATAACTTTACTATTTAATGGTATATAATAATAGTAATCTTACATGAGATTTTACTCCAGTTTTTACCTGAACACAACCAGAGTCTCCGTGTCCTACAATTTCTTCAACTCACCTAAAGTTTAACTCCCCTAATTTTTGTGACATATAGCAATGGTTTCTTCTGTTTCTGATCTTGCTTGCATTCATTACTTACAGTAATTTTTTAGATACTGTGTTGTGCTAGTTATTTAGAAATTGAATTTCATTTAACAAATCACTGCAGATAAGGAGAATATTAACAACATCATACCAATGTGCTACTGGATAAAAGCTATAGTAATCATAAAAATTTCAATTTTGCTAATGATCCTCAAGGAAATCACTAGAAAAAGTTATCATTGTTGATATGGTGAGATTATCCTGTAATCCCAGAATTTGAGAGGATGGAACAGGAAATCTGAGTTTGTGACCAGCCTGTGTCACATAGAATAAAAAGGAAGGAAGGGATGAAGGAAGGAAGAGAGGGAGGAAGGAGGGGAGGGATGGAGGGAGGGAAGATTCCAGATAATTTCAGAGATAAATATCATGCCAAAAATGACTTTAAATATTGACTTTTTCATTGTTTGTTATGAAGATATGTGCAGATTAACTAAATGGTTAAAATGTTAATAATCATTGAGGGCAAGTACTGGGTATATCTCAGTGTTTATTACACAATTTTCTGTATTTTTTACCTTAAAATTTCAGTGATACATTCTGTCATAATGTCAAATATGATTAGGATATATTACAATAATATCATATTTAATGCATAAAGAATTTGTGTTTGATTATAGAGTTTCTGAAGGAAATCTATTATCTATCTATCTATCTATCTATCATCTATCTATCTATCTATCTATCTATCTATCTATCTATCTATCTTCTATCTATCTGACATAAGTTTTCAGAAACAGAATTCCAGTGTCTATTGAGACAAAGAAAGAGGGAAAAAATGGAAAAGGAGAGAGGGAGGGAGGGACAGAGAGACTGCAAGAGAGAGAGAAAAAATGTTGAGAATATGTTATTTCTAATAAAGCTTGAATAGTGATAGTTAAGATTTAAGATTCGTTCTGAGTGTTTCAAAATATTGGACCATCCATCATCTAAAGACTTTGAAAACACAAGTGTCATTCAGTATGTGCCTAAAAGACAGAAAAGTAATTTAATGACTCAAAGCTACATTCTCTGTCATGTCAGGAGTGTACTGTTCAGAGTTCATTATGAGCCATGCATGACCTGACATAAAATCCAATATACTACATGCCCCAGAGAATTCAGTTGCAAGGCAAAAGGAGTCTATTTTACTTGTAAAATGACAAAGAAGGAGGATTGGTGGCAAGCAGTTAATTTGTTTTTCATGACCTCTAAAACTTTCCAATTACTCATTTTCTGATTTCAAATGGACATTAATTGAGCCACAGTAAGATATATAAATGAATAATTTTGGAGTTTTGGGAGTTGATTAGGAAAAAAAAGACAACAACAATTTTATTTAAAAACAACATAGAGTAAAAGAAAATAATATTAGAGAAAGAATCTATGAAATTAATATAAGTTACTCCAAACAAAAAGGTTTTATAGATACACATTACACAGGACATTTACATAATTGATTTACTTAATTTTATTCTATAGTAAGCATTGATAACTTTGGAAATCTAATACATTTTGTGAAATTGTAAATTAGTTTCTAACTAAAGTAAGACATTTTTCTTTAATCGCTCTAAAACATTTATCCCATCTACTTCATCTTCTTTACAAAACTATTTGCATTTATTGTCTTATATATATATATTATACTGTGAGAGATTCACATTTGTAACATTTAAATGAATTGTCAATATATAATATCAACTCAGGAATGAGGCAATTAAAACAAACTGCATCTTCTGTTAAATTATACCTTATGGAACTTGGAAAAAGTTTGTAATAGCTTCTTTTCTAAAGTGATTTCCAAACTTTCAAATTTCTTTGTTGTGAACATTGGCATATAATTGCTGATAGTGAATTTTAATTTTCATCCAAATGATGAATGTGGAAGTTTTACAGTTCTCTCAGCCTTAGTGGATTGACTCCAGTACACATTGCAATAAGATTCTGATGTTTAGATTATTCTTATGAACAAATCATTTGATATTAACCAAACCATAAATCCACATATCCATATAAAACCCATATTTTTTTTCTAGTAACAAGTACTATTTTTACCTGAATAATGTTAATTTATTTTCTAGTTAACCAGAGCGGTAATAGTACACTCACTGTTTCTGTCTGCATGGTGGCTTTAAAACTACACACACACACACACACACACACACACACACACACACACATATATTTGTTTGTTTCTTTTTTTATTTCTTTAAACAATTCTTTTAAATAAAAGTACATCATACTCTTCTAACCAAGGGTAAGGATAAACAAAGTATTTTAATTTTCAGCAAGTTTCTGCTCAGTGAAATAAAATTGCCATTTGATTGTAACAAGGAAAACCCCAAACAGAACATATAAATCAATAATATTGGCAGTTGGAAAAGACACATTACCTAGATTACTATTAGTGACTAGAGATATAAATGATCATTTTAGTGGTTTTCAAAGTACTTGGAAGAGTAAATTAAGATAGCTCCTGAAAATTGCTGATAGGTAGTCATCATAATGAAAAGCAGCCTTATATAAACAGCATTTACCTTCCTGATTTGATCATTCTAAAAGGGAATAAACCTCGAATAAAAAAAGTGTTCTCTCTGTATCAGAAAAGTGCTGAAACAGCATAAAAGACCTATAGTTTTCTGATGATATGAGCAGGTAGCAGAAAAAGTTTAGTTAATATCTGAGTTTAAAGACAGGAAAGTGGAGTCCCATGAGAATCCCAAAGGTCTTGAACTTTATGATATAATGTGCCAGGTGCAAAAGACTGACTGACACCTACGACAATCAGGTTATAAACATAAGCTGATAACTGCACTGAAATACTGACTTGTCCATCAACAGAACACCACAGCTTGCACACTTTCTATTTAAAATTATAATATACCCAAGAGTCTCATACATTTGTTGGGCATCTTCATATTCAGGGAAAATGATTATCTCAATGAGGAAAACCATAAACATTGAAGTAGTATGTGATAAATAAACCACAATGTATTAGGATTCCTTTTGTAGACAACTAAATTGCCTGTTATAACCAGAGACATATTAGTTTAGAGAGATAAATATCAACATTTAAACTGTATTACATTTCAGGAAGATATATGCTAAAGTTAGAAATTATTTACAGATTTAAGCAGAAGATCAATCAACATATGTTTAGCAATTTCTTCAGAAGTTGAATTCATAATGAATGAAATGCTGAAGAATCTGGAATGAAAGGAAGCAATCAAGAGAGGATTTCACCTTGGTTTTGCCCTTTCAATAGGTAATGCAAAGTAAAAGATTACGTGAAAAGGAGAGTGTGATCAATTGTATTAAATGCAATTATGAAGACACAGTAATGAAAGAGATGATAAGACTACTGAATTTGTGATTGGGATGTTTTCATCATTTTATTAAAATAGAGACTGACTAGTTTTCAAAATTAGTGAGCAAGGAGACTTTTGGTTTCAATTGTAATGTAAATGATGACACCTTAAGAACTCTTCCCTTCAGGGGGCAAGCAGGTCAGTTTCTTCAGCTCCAACCTGGGCCTGGCTTTGCAAGGTCTGGGTATATTCACCTTCAAGGAGACCCAGCCTGACCACAGCCCTGTGTTTGGAAGCCCACACTTCCTCATGACTATCGGTGGGCACTGGCAGAGATGGAAGGCTCAGGGCAGTCTCACACAACGACCTGGAGGAGCTCTGGCTCTGAAGACAACATCCTAGACTTAAAATAAAAGCCAGGGATATGAGGACCAGGAAGACTTGGGCAATGATGCAGGTGAATTCAGAGACACCTCCATTGTAGATGGGGACAGCCACACAGCGAAGTCCCCAAGTTGTGATCGGCTACCTGGCTATTGCCGCATCTACGGGAAGCAGTGTCTCTGTGTCTGTTTCTGTCTGTATGGAGTCCTGGTGGTTAAAGAGAGAAAAGGAGGTCCCTTCTATGTATGTGTATACATGTATACTAATCTCAAATGACATTTTTATTTAACATATGTGTTGTGATAAATACAGTGATTCTCAAAGATGACTGTAAGTGTTGGTGTTGATTGTCCTGTTCTTGGTACTCAAGTGAGACCATGAAGCAGCTAGTTCCCTGACCACCTGTGCCACCATCGATGGTGAAACCAGCCCTAGAAGCACTGGGGATCAGCACCCCCAACTCTCGCCATGCAGCCCCAGAGAACATTTGGGTGTAACCAGCAACACTACTAGCAGCCCATGTGGCTTTCTGCACCCTGCCTCTCTCCAGGAGGAGGATGGGCCTGCCTGGTGCTGAGGCTGGCCTGTCTGCAGCAACTCCAGATCCTGCAGATCAGGCTGAGTAATGTCAAGTGATAACGCATCGGTGCTGTGGTATCTATGCTACTGTGGAGACTGAAGCCATGCTGGACCTTGAGAGTCACTCTGTGCTGTGGTTATCCACCTGTCCTGAGTTCTGTAGCTTGGTGTCCTGGGTTGCCGTGGCTTGAGGTTGACATTGTAGCTGAATTCCATATGTATTCAAGTGCGGAAGTGGGTCTCTTACTTATGCACCTGGGTATGAACTGCAGTTCACATCTGTGCCCAAATGCAAACACACACACTCCCACTCTTCTCAGCACTGCCTTGTCGTTATGGTGCTCAGACCCTGTCGTCCTGTCACTCTCCTGAGCCATCTTGGCCAGCATATAACCTGTTTCCTGTGCTTATGCATTCACTTATGTGGTACTGGGAGAAACAGCACCGTTTCAGCCATGTTCCCATTTAAAATTTTATTGTGCTTTTAATCCTTGAAAAAAAAAAAAACTCCCCCTTCAATGAGCAATAACATAGAATAAGATGAAAGGCATAAGTGATTTTAATGATAGGGCAGACATACAGCACTTTGAATCTTGACTGGGGACACCTTCCAAACCATTTCTCAAGGCTATGTGGCCTTGTAATTTAGTTCGTTGGTCAGCTTTTGTCCATGCCATATTAGACATTTCAGTGGATAGAGATAATAAGAAGACTAAACCCAATACCAGAGAATATGAACTTTTAGAAATTTAGGAAGAAAATGAAAGAAATACACATGATTTTAAGTGTTTAAAATTAGAGCACTCTGACTTCATTCTTGTTACTATTTGTCCTACTAAAAGTATGATTTAAATATGATTAATACCAAAAGGAAAAAAAATCAGAATACTTGAGATATTTTGTGGAAGCTAATGGAATAGTAAAAATATTGATTGCCAATGGAGATGAAAATATAAATAATTAATAAAGCCATGGTGGCACACACCTTTAATTCTAGCACTTGGGAGGCAGAGGCAGGTGGATCTCTGTGAGCTCAAGGCCAGCTTGGTCTACAGAGTGAGTTTCAGGTCACCTATCTCAAAAAGACCAAAAGAAAATATATAAATTATTATTTCAGAAAGACTTGGGACTTGACTTCCATTAGTAGATGAAAATCTGAAAAAAAAAAAGGATTGCAATTTTATGTATTTTAATCAATGTATCCTCATCTCTAACATAAAGTAGACACAGAGAAGTAGGACATGAAAGAAGTATGTTTGGAAGTGATGTGTATGCTAAATGTAGAATCAAGAATGAAACTAGTAGAACCAGGGCATGCACAACTGTTAAGGTAGTCCTTCTTGCAGACGCAGTGTTCATCATTCTCTTTGTAATTATTATGAGAATATGTAGCTATTAGGATAAATTCTTAGCAGAAGTCATGCAGAAGTTGCTTAGAGAAAAAGGTACACTTCCAAATAGTAAATTTAATGGCTATTGTGTAATAATAAAAGAAGTGTTAAAATAAATATTAAAGAATCTTGTAGAAGATCTTGCTGATACAGAACATAAAGACATTTGCAGTTTACCTAGACTCAAACAAACAAAGATGACCTATTCTTGAGGTCTGTGTGACGGAATTATTCTGTGGGCTAAACAATTGCTAATGAAAAATATATAAACTAAAAGATTCTACCAAGGATTCAGAGAAATGAACATTTATGAACATAGCTGATTAAAATGCGAGAGGATGGGGCTGGAGAGATGGCCTAGCATTTAAGAGCGCCGACCGCTCTTACAGAGGACCCGGGTTCGATCTCCAGCACCCACATGGCGGCTGAGAACCGTCTGAAACTCTAATTCCAGGAGAACTCCAGTTCCAGGGGAATCCGACACCCTCTTCTGACCTCCGTGGCATTGCACGACACAGGTGCACAAACTTGCATGCAGACAGTACATTCATACACATATGGAAATAAATAAAATTAATAAAAAAAATAAAATGCGAGGGGATAGAAACTGATGACAGGATTGTTAAAGCATGACTTCAAAGATGTTTGTGGAGTATTTTGGTCCTAAGGAAAAAATAACACAAAGGAATGACGAGTTAAATTATTGGATATTGATATTGACTAACAATAATTGTGAGCAAAGAGAAAGAAAACATATTTTAAAATGTATTCTGCATTTTCTTTACATTTTTTATTTCGCTCCTGTATTAGTCAGGGTTCTCTAAAGAAACAGAAGCAACAGGACGAATATATATAGCTATATACAATTTATTGATTTGCTCACGTGACAGAGTTCAAGGAGTCCAACAGTAGCTGCACCACACTGGAAAGGCGGAGAGAATCCAGGGAACTGCTCAGTCTGCAAGGCTGGATGTCTCAGTAGTCCCAATCTAGTGCTGAAGGCCCGAATGGATTCCAGGAGATCTGCCGCTCTCAGTACACGCTGGGATCCGAAAGGTTGATCACAGCAGCAAGACAAACTCACCAGATGAGAGAGGCAAGCCGCAGGAGAAAAGAAGGGACCAGCTCCTTCTGCCGTGGCCTTAAATACTGCCTGCCGGCAGAAGGTAACGCCCACATTTGGGGTGGGCCATCCGGGTTGAGGCGGTCCAATCAGAAGACCCCTTTTCTCTTATTTGTCCCTTAGTCCAGTCAAATTGACACCCAGGATTAACCATCAAAGCTCCTTTAACTTATTTGCAAAGATTTAATGAAGAGAAATAATTATAAGTACAAAACAGCAAATTAATTCTGGTCATAAAACTACGCTATACTTAAACTCTTATGCATTTCATTATATTGTCTACTCTTAGATTTGTCTTTCCCAGTAGTGATGGTTTTAAAAGTGTTTTTTTTTTCTATTTATATGAAGAATTTCTAATACATTTAATGTACTAAATTGTTCTGGACAAATCTTTTTGTTAGACCTCAGTGTACATGGATTTGATTTAACAAAGAAAGATAAGGCCAATATCCTGTACAGCAAAACTGGCAACATTCAATATGTCAACCATTATGTAAACAAGTGGCTGGTTACTCCACAAGACATGTCACTGATGAGTCATGCCACTGTTGAACCAGGAGGCATAACTGCCAGGCAAGTTGTTGTAGCTACCAGGATGCACAGCTGGGTAAGATTGATATCAAATGTTCTGTTTAGGTTGCTTGCCTGTTCTCCATAATAAGTTCCAGGCTTACTGGTGCTACAGGAGACCCTGTCTCAACAACAACATAAAAACAAATTAAGGAAAAAAAAAACAAATATGAGAAGTAGTGTGTGGTGAGACATGCCTTTAATCCTATTACTTTGCACTGAAATGGGCAGGTAGAAAACAAAAGACAACAATTCTGGCATGTATATGGAGCTAAGAAACTGCTTTACTCACTGCAAGGGCATGCAATGCAAATTGTGCAGCCACTATGTAACTCAGTGTGGAGGTTCTTCTGAAAGCTGAAACAGATCTAGCTATACAATTTCTGTGCCTATTCTCCAAGGACACTTTATCCTACTGTATAGATACTTGTTCATCCACATTGAGTGTCACTCTAGTCACCATAGCTAGAAAATGTCAATAGCCTAGTTGTTTATCAGCTGATGAATGGATAATGAAAATGTGATACATATCCACAATGGGATAATATTCAACTATAAAGAGAAATGAAATTGAGGGCTGGAGAGTTGGCTCAGCAGATAAGAGCAGTGGCTACTCTTGCAGAAGACTTTGATTTGGTTCTCATTACCCACATGGTGGCACTTTTCTGACCTCAACAGACATTGCACAATATAAGAACACATACCTACACACAGACATTATACTCATACACATAAAAAAATAATAAATAAAATATGGTAAGAAAGAGAAATGAAATTACAAAATTTACAGATTGGATATAGAAATATCCAATCATTCTGCACTGTCTATGAATAATGCACTTAACAACCCATTAATAACCTAGGACACCCACATGAATCTAGCTTGCTCTATGCATACTCTACTCTAAAAAATATTGTAAACTTCTGTTCTATTTACAAATCATTAAACTTAGAATTTATTCAGTGGTACTCCAGTTATGTCTAGGTATGTGTTATGTTTTTGCCAACCTGTTTGAACTGGTTTGGAATACATGCATATTAAGGTAAATTATGTCCTCTAAGCAAACATGCAGGAAAAAATTATTAATTTTCTTATGCCTATGCATAATTTTGCATGTGTGTAATTAACAATAGCTACACTATGGGAAGAGACTTGTGCAGTTGAAAGAAGAAGCAATATAAGTTATGCACTGTCAATCAAAACCGACAACCACCTATGGTAGACTCCTTAGCAAACAAACACCTACTCTTGAATACCATAAAAGGAAATCCCAAACAATAATGGGAGACTTCCAAGACCATCACTCATTGTGGCCTTCTTTGTCTTGAAAGCATATCTGATCTTTTCTGTTGCTTAGCTTTGAATAAAGTTACATGGCTACTTGGCAAATCTGTTGCACATAATTCAGTTCCTTGAAAATGAGGCCAAGCCTGGAAACAAATGGCTCATATTCAGACCACAAGAGCCTCCATTGCTCATCTTAGCACAGTAGAGCCAGAAATTCAATCCAAATGTAATTTGCTGAAATCCCACTCAAATATTACATATACTTAATTTGACTAATACATTTGAACTGAAATTACAAAATGTGTCTCCACCATGAGTGTAGTTTCTCTATGAAAAAATTACAGAGGAGGGACAAATTTAAAGGCAGAATTAAAAGACAAATTAAAGACAAATTAAAAACGCTGTGACATCACTTACTAAAGTGATGTCACAGCCTTTTTAAATCTATTATAATTTTGAGTGATGATTTTGTCATTATTACTTACTTTTACCTTCAGATTTGCATAAATATTCTAATCGTGAGTATCAAAAATGTAAGTTTTTGTGTACGTATTTCAGGTAAATTGAAACATTCTTTCCTGGAGGTAGGAGAGAAACTTACTAAGGCTCAGTAAATGTGATGGTTAAACTCAATTGCCAGTTTCATGAGATCTAGAATTATCTGGGGTAGAAGCTTCTTGGAATATCTGTAGGAAATGCTAGAGAAGAATCTTTCACCAGACAAGGTGCCTGCAAGTTGGACAGGAAGTTGTAGGATGCAGCCTGCACTAGTACTCATTCATGTTGGAGTGAACATTTTGGTGATATAGTTGGCTTTGTGTCACATATTCTCCGGTAAATAGCTCCTCACCTGAACTGTAAATAATCCAACGCACTTACTAGCTCACTACATTAGAATGGGTTGAATTGGTTGGGGGGTCACTGGTATCCTATCTGGGTTGAAGAGCTGTTTATTCATTTCTCCTCACAAAATCTGTTCAACAGAAGTGAAGCCATTTACAATAGAAATTCCAAATGTTGAGGAATGTGAGAACACAATAGGATATGGAAAGATCTCCAATATTCATGGATTATTATAATGAATATTGTGAAAATAGCAATATTACCAAAAGCCACTTGCAGACTCAATTCAGTCTGTTTGTAGTGTTATTCTTCACAAAAACCAAAGAAAAACCTAAAAATTCATATAGAAGTACAAAAGATGCTAGATGGTCACTACGAAGTGTTCAGCCCAAAATGGGACACCTATACCACACCCTTTCTGCCACATTTCCAAATGACATTATGATTATATTGTAAAAAATAACAGCCTGACTCTTAGGATCCATTTTGCAAAGAGTGGGACTGAACAGCAGAGAAAGAGTTACTTCAGCTTTCTATCATAAATGTGCTCCTGTGCAAGGGCTTTATTCATTCTTCATTGAAACAACATCTCTAGCATGAAATAAGCAAGTATCTTATCTTATGAATGAAGAATTTTTCCCTTTGATCCCAATACTTAGAATACCACACACACAGTTACAAATAATTCTCAATTCTTTCATTGTTGGCAACAAGGAAAACACTGTCTGCAACGCTTTGATGCTTTTATATGCAAAATGTACATACATACATACATACATTCATTAGCTATCATGGATAGAGTGAAAAGAAAGCTCCCAAAGGATTAAGAGCTTATACCCAGGTCAAGAGAGAATCACAAAGCTTGTTTACATTATAAGCAAGATAAGAAAATCCAATCTCGGGGCTACAGGGAGACCCTGTCTCGAAAAGACCAAAAAAAAAAAAAAAAAAGGAAAATCCAATCTCACACCTTTTAGCTCATGGCTAGAAGTCATTGAAGAGGGAAGAGAAAGATTGTCAGAGCTGGAGGTCACAGATGAATAGAAGGAAAGTGTGTTGTCTTCACAATACAGTATAGTTTACATATGAACCCAGAGCACTTATAACAGCATGCAAAAGACATGTGTAAACACAAGCCAGACAGGGGTACCCAGAATGGATGGGAGAGATGGGCAGGAAGTTCTAGCCTGATCTGAGTATCTATTAGCTGTGAGAGAGGGAGGGACTGTTTTCCTTATTGGTATGATGTCTGGTGGGTTGACCAACCTCAAAAGATACATCCACATCCTATTGGGTTTGGGAAATACTGATTAGAACTGATAGGCTTTTGAGACAAAGACAAATATAAAAGAGGACATGAAGTAGGGGCATAGTAAGATGGGGGTGAGAGAGAGGAGGGTTTCTGAATATGATCAAAACACATTGTATGAAATTCTTGAATTAATGAAATAAAGTTTGTAGACAGCCCAAACTATCCTGTTCCAAAGAGCAAAGCTAGAGTTTTACCATATGTGAATTCAAGTTAAACAGATCTGTAGTTTAAACAATATCATTGCAGTGAAATAAAAACAGACATGGAGTTCAAGTGAAAACCCATAATAAACTAATGCAGCATTATCAAACCTGATGATGTTTGATGAAGTTGTCAAAAATGCATGGGGAAAAAGACAACTTCCTCAATAAATGGTGTTTAGAAAATTGGATCTTCTTCTTTAAAAGAATGATATTAGATTCTGTCATTTGCCAGGAAATCTAGGAACTGGCAGAGAGACAACAAAACTAATGATAAGAAAATGGAAAATTAGCTTATTTATTTATTTATTTACTTATTTATTTCTCTAAACCTCCTGTGAACTGTAGATTAAACGGCCCTAGTTTAATAGGTAACTCATAATTCCTTCCTCTCATACCATCAAACTGGACATGCCTCTTTCAGTATCAAATACATTATTACCACTCTAATTATAAGTAAACTGAGATTGCTTCTGACCACTCCTGATGCAAAACCTCAGCTTCCCTTCCTGACCCCTGGAATCCTGAGGTCTTCACTGCAACCAAGGCTGCACTCTGACCAGTGGCCCTTCCTGGCCTCTCATAGTGCCAGGCCTCAGCTGATCTTTGTGACCCCTTAATGCTTTCAACACTGGAACCATATAGGAGACTCTTACACATTACCAAGTCCTGCTTCTGACTTGACATGGAGTCTCAGGTCCCTTCTGGATCATAGCTTCTGTGTGCTGACCCTGAAGAAATTTTTTCCAGAAGATTTCATCACAGTGACGCTGGTCTCTTGTTACTTACAGCTGATTTTTCAGCCCCAGCTAACCAGCATCAATTGTCCCAGTACAACAAAGGTTTCACTTCAGGTTCTGGTCTCTTGTTACTTACAGCTGATTCTTCAGCCCCAGCTGACCAGAACCCACAGATTAAACAGTCCTGATGGTCTCTGCTTCCCTTTGAAAGTTCACAAGCCAGGCCTCCATCATTTACAACTCTTTCAGCAAAACTGTTCCAAGTTCCACAACAATGTTCTTTAGGCATTCAATGATTTTTCTAGCCCAAAGTTCCAAATGCTTCCACAATCCTTCCCCAAAACACGAAGGTCAGGCCTGTCACAGCGACAGCCCACTCTCTGGTACTAATTTCTGCTCTAGTTTGTTTTGATCAAGCCAGTAAACAGCATTCCTCCATGGCCTGTACTTCAGCTCCCACCTCCAGGTTTGTGCCTTGGGCTCCCTAAGTGATGAACTGTGACTGGGGAAATGTAAGCTGAATAAACCCTTTCCTCCCCAAGTTGATGTCAGTCAAAGTGTTTTGTCACAGCAATGGAAGACACACTAGAATGCATATCATAGTTAAAACACTAGATGCTCAAAACAAGGACAAAATACTGAAAGCCACAGGAGAAAAACAAGCTACATACAAGGGGAAAACTATCAGAATCATACCTGACTTCTCAGTGCATGAAAGTCAGAAGAACATGGATCAAAGTTTTCCCAGTACTAAATGACTTTAGATGCCAACCCAGATTATTATACCCAGCAAAAATGTCAATCATAGTTGAAGGAGAAAGAAAAAGCTTTCAGGACATAAACAAAATGAAAGAACACATGTCAAAAAAAAAAAAAAAACACTTCGAAAATACTCAAAGCAATTCAAAGGCAGAGGAAAGAGAACATTCTTAAGCAACCCAAGAGAAAAATTCAAAAAGCATAAGCAGAGTAAATAAATACCTAAAACAAGAATGCAAACAAAAAATAAGTTGAAACACACACATCTCTCAATATAACCTTAAATATAATGGTCTCAACCCCAATCAAAAGACATAGACTGGGAGAATGGATTAGGAAAACAGATCCATTTATATGCTGCCTCCAAGAAAACCCATCTCACCCTCAAGGAAAGATAGCACCTTAGAGTGAAAGGATGGAAACAATATATTCCAAGCAAATGGTTCCAAAAAAGCAAGCAGAGTGGCTATTCTAATATCAAACAAAGTAGACCTCACAGAAATAATCAGAAAGACAAGAGGGCCTTATACTTATCAATGGAAAAATTAACCAAGAATATCTCACAATTTAAATATTTATGCACCACAACTCTAGTGCAACAAAACTTTATAAAGCACAACCTTCAGGACATTAAGGCACAGGTAATCCCAGTACACTAATAGTGGGGGCTTCATTACCCACTGAGCCACTGGATAGGTCAACTGGACAAAAAATTAACAGAGAGACATCAGAACT
This sequence comes from Rhizomys pruinosus, assembly GCA_009823505.1. Lineage (NCBI taxonomy): Eukaryota > Metazoa > Chordata > Mammalia > Rodentia > Spalacidae > Rhizomys > Rhizomys pruinosus. The sequence continues at coordinate 124,102 of VZQC01015396.1, read as the reverse complement.
GAACAAACACAATACACCAAATGGACCTCATATAATCTTACAGAATATTCCACCAAACACCAGAAATATACTTTCTACTCAGCACCCCATGGAACTTCTCCAAAATTGACTACTACTGGGACACAAAAGACCTCAACAAAATACAAAAGGATTGAAATTATTCCAACATTCTATCAGACCACAGTGCAATAAAGCCAATATTAAGAACCAAGTAAGCCTACTAACTAATAAGAACACATGGAGACTAAACACACAAATACTGAACATGTGGGTCAGAGAAGAAATGAAGAAATAAAGAATGATAAAAGAATTCCTGGAACTAAACGAAAATGACAATAAGACAACAAAACCTGTGGGATACATTAAAGTCAGTCCTAAGGGGGAAATTTATATCCCTAAGTGGCCACATTATAAATAAAAAAAAAAAAGAAAGAGAACAAGTAAACGATCTAACACTGCAGCAAAAAAAAAAAAAAAAAAAAAAAAAAAAAAAAAAAACACTTGAAAGACAACAACAAATGAATCCTAAACCCAACAGACAGGAAGAAATAACAAAAATCAGAGGAGAAATTAATGAAATAGAAACAAAGAAAACAATACAAAAAAAAAAATCAATGAATCCAAAACCTGGTTCTTTGTAAAGATAAACAAAATAGACAGACCTCTAGCCCAGTTAACCAAAAGAAAGAGCAACTCCAAATCAATAGCATTTGTGATGAAACGGGAAACATCACAAGAGATAAAGAAAAGATCCAGACAATCATATGAGAACACTTCAAAAACTTATACTCTACTAAATTTGAAAACCTAAGAGAAATGGATTAATATCTGAAATTCTGGGATTCTCCAAAGCTTAACCAGGAAGAGACTGACAGCTTAAACAGACCCATAACACTTGAGGAAATTGAAGATGTAATAAAAAGCCTCCCAACTAAAAAAAGCCCAGGCCCAGTTGGCTTCACAGCAGAATTCTATAGAACATTTAAAGAGGTCTTACAACCATTACTACTCAAACTTTTCAGAAGGATACAGACAGAAGGAAATATCCCAAATTCCTTCTACAAAGCCAGCATCACCCTAATACCAAAACCAGGCAAAGACACAAACAAGAAAGAAAACTATAAACCCATATCATTAATGAACACAGATGCAAAAATTCTTAACAAAATGCTTGCAAATCCTATACAGACCCACATCAAAAAAATGATCCATCATGACCAGGTTGGATTCATACCAGAGATGCAGGGATGGTTCAACATAAGTAAATCAAAAAATATCATAAAACACATAAATGGACTTAAAGACAAAAACCACACAATCATCTCAATTGATGCAGAAAAAGCTTTTGACAAAATCCAGCATCCCTTCATCCTTAAAGTCTTAAAGGGAATTGAACTGGAGGGATCATTCCTCAATGTATTCAAAGCCATATACAAGAAACCCACAGCCAAGATCATCCTAAATGGAGAAAAGTTGGAAGCATTCTCCTTCAAGGCAGGAACACAACAAGGCTCTCCACTATCACCACTCCTCTTCACTATAGTGCCTGAAATGCTCGCTAGGGCAATAAGGAAAGAAAGTGAAATCAAAGGAGTACTAATTGGAAAAGAGGAAGTAAAACTATCCCTTTTTGCAGACGATATGATAGTTTACCTAAGGGTTGCTAAAAACACCAGAAAAGTCTTAGAAACAATCAAAAGTTTCAGTAAAGTGAGGGATACAAAATAAACCTTGAAAAATCAGTAGCCTTCCTTTACACCAACAATAAGCAACTGGGGAAGGAATATAAGGAGACCTTCCCTATCACAATAGCATAAAAATAAATCCTAGGAATAAACCTAACCAAAGACACCAAAGGCCTCTACAACAAAAATTTTAAAACCCTGAAGAAGGAGATTGAAAAAGACATCAAAAGATGGAAAGATCGCCCATGCCCATGCTCATGGATTGGAAAAATTAATATAGTAAACATGTCCATTCTACCCAAATTAATATATAGATTTAGAAAAAAAATCCTTAAATTCATATGGAAAAACAAAAGACCCTGAACAGCTAAAGCAACCCTGAGTGAAAAGTGCAATATTGGGGGAATACATTACCAGATGTCAAGCTATAGTACAGGGCTATAGTCATAAAGACAGCCTGGTACTGGCAAAAAAACAGAACTATTGACCAATGGAACAAAATTGAAGATCCAAACTTAAGCTCATATAACTTCAGCCACCTCATATTTGACAAAGGGGCCAAAAAAGCTCAATGGAGGAAAGATAGCATCTTCAGCAAATAGTGTTGGCAAAACTGGATCACCATTAGTAGAAGAACAAAATTAAACCACTACCTCTCGCCCTGTACAAAAGTCAACTCCAAGTGGATCAATGATCTCAGTGTGAAGCCTGAAACCCTGAAGGTGATAAAAGAAAAAGTTGGCAACAACCTACAAGATGTAGGTGTAGGAGGAGACTTTCTAAACCAGACATCAGCTGCACGGGAAGTAAGGTCAACAGCTGACAAATGGGACCTCATCAAACTCAAAAGCTTCTGTACCATGAAAGAAACAATCAAGGAGGTAAAGAGAAAACCCACAGAGTGGGAAGAAATCTTTACCAGTGACACATTTGACAGAGTATTAACATCCAGAATATATAAACTACTCAAAAAACAAAGAAGTAAGAAGACAAATGACCTACTCAAAAGATGGAGTGAAGAGCTGAACAGAGACTTCACCAGTGAGGAATTAAAGATGGCTGAGAAACATCTTAAGAAGTGTTCATCATCATTAATAATTAAGGAAATGCAAATTAAAACTACTCTCAGATATCATCTCACTCCAGTACGGCTAACTAAGATGAAGAAAACAAAAGACAACAGACGATGGAGGGGTTGTGGGGAAAGGAGAACACTCATCCACTGCTGGTGGGAATGTAAACTTGTACAACCACTGTGGAAAGCAGTGTGGAGAGCCCTTAAAAGACTTGGAATGAGCCTACCACCTGACCCAATCATACCACTCCTGGGTATATACCCCAAAGACTCATCCTACCACAAAGATATGTGCACATCCAAGTTTAATGCAGCTCTCTTCACAATAGTGAAGAGCTGGAACCAACCCATATGCCCCTCAACAGATGAGTGGATGACAAAAATATGGTACATCTACACAATGGAGTACTATTCAGCAGTAAAGACAGATATTATGAACTTTGCAGATAAATGGATGGAGCTCAAAGCCATTATGCTGAGTGAGGTGACACAGTCCCAGAAAGACAAACGGAGAATAGTTTCCCTCATTTGTGGATGCTAACACCAAATCACCCAGATGAAAGGCAAGCTGAATGACAGTTTAGTTATATTTTTGGTTTATCTGTAAGCAACTATATTGTAATAATGTGAATCCCTCAATGGTCTTTATAATCCACCCACCAATTATTTTCAGACTCTGTAATTACTGTATATAGGTGGAGAGTATCTATCCATATTTTAGAATAACATGAAATTAATGGAGGAAAATGTGAATTCCTAAGCATAAAAAAAGACTGAGAGAAAGATGCAGGACAGTTATGATGGAGCACATGATCTGGGATGGTTTGGAGTGGAGTGGGGGGAAGGCATAGGGGAATATGCCTGAACAGAAATGAAAAATGATGTATGAAATACATAAAACATCAATTCAAAAAATAAAATAAAATAAAAAATATTTATTATTTTTTATGTGTATGAGTGTACTGTCTGCATGTAGGTTGCTGCACGCGTGTCATGCAATGCCACACAGGTCAGAAAAGGGTGTTGGATTCCCCTGGAACTGGAGTTAAAGACGGTTCTTAGCTGCCATGTGGGTTCTGGGAATGGAACCCGGGTCCTCTGCAAGAGCAGTCAGCGCTCTTCACTGCTAAGCCATCTCTACAGCTCCAAACACAAATTTTAATATGATCTCCAATGTGCACAATTCTAACTAGTGATAGGTGACAAAGGGAGAGGAAAAATATAAAACCCTCTCTAACAACATGCTGTCTTTTATTTTTCAGTCTATTATAGAGAATCCAATTTAAAAACATATAAACTACTGGGCGTGGTGGCACACACCTTTAATCCCAACACTCAGGAGGCAGAAGCAGGAGGATCTCTGTGAGTTCATGTCCAGCCTGGTCTACAAAATGAGTTCCAGGCCAGCTGGGCTACAGAGAGACCCTGTCTCAAAAGATTAAAAAAAAATAGAAAAACCCACAAAATGAACAAATAAACTAACAACTCCCCCCAAATATATAAACCAAATAAATGATAACTTCTGGCAATTAAAGACCATGAATTTTAAAAACTATAAACATTTCTATATTATTGCATAATGGCTTCTTTACACAGTTGAAATTTTATTTCAAGTTATAAGCATCTTGAGATAGCCATGTCTTTTGAAATTTGAAAACAATGGAAATTATCTGTGTATTGTTATTGGCTACCTTGGTTATCAGGTCATCTTAAATTGTCCATATATCATGTAATATCGTACAGTCATAAAATCCACCAAATAGAAAATAGATGAAAATACAAGAACTTATCCTGAACTTTTCATTGTTCTTTAAATGAAAGATACCAAATCTCTCGGTCATATTAGTAACTAAAGAGAATATTAGTTTTATGTACACAGTGCTATGTTGAAAGTTGTAAACCTGGTTAGGAACAAAAAGGGATTTTATTACATGATTACTTCTCTCAAAAATGGCACATGAATATTAAATAATTTAAATTTTAAAAATTCATGAGTATGAATGATATATATATAAATAGCATTCAATAATTCTGATAGTAAAACACTTCTCAGGACATAGGATCAAAATTATCAATAAATAATTTTGTGGTGTCTCTTTCATCTTTTTGCATAGTCTTATAATATCACAGAATAACAGAACATTTTAAGAAGCATACAAAGTTTTTCTGTTTTATTTAGTTTAACAGTTCAGCCAATGATTGCTGACTCTTACTAAAACTGCATTGAGGGTTATCTGGTGTAAAGACATTAATATAATTCTATTTGAGGTTCATTTCCTGTTTTCTATTGTATGAATATTATATTAACTTCTTAAAGATAATTTTCTTGCAATTATTTGTCACTATAAATTGCTGAGTTGTTTTTTCACATGAAAAGCTTAATGGTGCTGTGAGGATAGCACAGCCGTTAAAGGTGGAAGCTAAGAACCGCAAAAAAAAAAAAAAAAAGGTTTAACGTAAGTTTCAGGTTTCTTTGCCTCTGTTGCACTTAAGTTGTGGTCATGAGAATGGATGCTGGTAAGTAGAATAACTGTGACCAAGCTACTGATAGACATACCCAATAATTAAACGTACTATCCTCCACAGGTTCTGGATTCCCTCAGCCTCATAGGAGGACCGAGGATGAAAGAACATTGAACATGATAGCAAGAGTTTGAGTCACTGAATGACTGGGTCCTTGAAATGAAATCACTCCAGTGGGAAAATTCTACAATATAGATATCAGTGAATTATTATATTCAACAGATTATAACCTACCTTTTAAACAAATGAACACAATTACAAATTTTAAAATTTAAATCTTCCTTCACTCATACATTACAAGGTTGAAGTAGGCATCTTTCAATTTTCCCTTTTTTTGTGGGGGGGATTTTCGAGTCAGGGTCTCCCTTTAAGTCCCAGCTGGCCTGGAGCTCACTCTGTAGACCAGGCTGGCTTTGAACTCACAGAGATCTGCCTGCCTCTGCCTCCTGAGTGCTAGGATTAAAGGCTTGCGCCACCATGCCGGCTCAATTTTACATTTTCACTTTTGCCTTGATTGTATTTTTTTACTTCAAATTACTAAACAAAATCAGTAGATTTCAAAAGGTACATCTTGCATGAAAGTGAAGTGTCCATATTTATTATTGATGCTCATACTACATTTAAAGTAGTCAAATTTTGAACAAGTGTTAATAATGTCCCATATTATATAAACTAAAAAGTGAAAATGAATTGAGAAAATATAGAAACTGCTGACTGGTTCTCTCTCCTTCACTAAAGGCAGCAGGAGAAAATATGAAGAGGAATTTCAGCATGGAGGATTCGGAATTACTTCCTGTCAACATGGGCACTAAAATATATGTTTTTTTGATTGAACAATAAACTTCGGTAATAAAGCAGTGAAAAATCCAATAAACTCTGATTACAGAAATATTTTATGTCCTGTAAGTGAGTCAATACACAATTTAAAGTGAAAACAAAACCACCAAAGTTAACTGTACTCTAGAATAAATATTTTGACCATTAAACTCACCATGAATTCCACATTAGTAATTGTTAATCACTGTGTAATATGGCTTATACAAAGGTTTTAAATGGTTTTATTTGCTCTAGGGCCACAAAATTCCTAACAGAAGTTAATTTAGTGCATGATTCTTCTACAAATTTTCATTAAAGGTGATGCCAAATCTCTATCTTGATAAAGTACTTAGCAATATATTCTTACTTATAAAACAATTATGCTTTCAATTAAAGAGCTGAAAAATGTTTTCTGTAATTATCATATTGTTTGATTTGTATTTGAACATAACTCCTACTCCCAAACTCAAACGAAATGATTCTATTTGTTTTCAGTGGAATCTAGGCTGGGTATTGAGAAAATGGTTTAGTCAGTGAGTAAAACATCTGCCACTCAAGCATGAAGATCAGAGGTTAGAGCATCAGAACCTGTGTAAAATTTGACATGGTAAGGTAGAGTGAACCTGTAATGTCAGTGCTTTTATGATGAGATGGGAGACAGAGGTAAGACTATCCCTGGAGGCTCCTGGGCCAGCAAGCCTGGAATATAGCAGCATACTATGGTTAACAACTTGTAAAATATGGACATGCTCTGGATAAATGATTTTACCTAACCTTACAACCAAATATCTTATTTTAGCTGTTTATGATGTAGACAAGCTCACTGAGCATTATGGTCCTATTGTGACCTGGACATTTTAACTTAATACCTCCTGACCTTTCATATCATTGACTTAAAATAATGAAACAATGTCTGAGTGTTTTTTTATATATCAGACACAACAAGCAGTGCTTATGGCAAACCATGAGAGAAATTAATAACATATGTTTATGACTGTATCTGTATGCAGGGTTCATTGAATCTCATAATCTTCTTTGGATGGGGAATGTTTGTTTACTTCTTGACTCTAAACTTGCTGTCTCTATGTGTGCCCTAATGTCTGTATTAAGGACAGAATCCTACAGGTTTTGAGGCACCTTTACATTTATTTTAAATTGATTTTTCCTATAAATATACAATCTTCTCTCTAAATGTAATAACGTTCTAAACTAGAGGTTATGACTTGAGCATATGAATTATTTGAAGAGTGATATAATGGTGGATAGTAATGTTCCCTTATACAGTAAGACTTTTTTTCCAGATTAATTAAATTTTGATTTCACAAACATTAATATAATATGATCGCTGTTTTCTGATTTTTTGTAATAATTAGCTTTTGTCTTTAAAATATGAATAACTGAACATGTAAAGCTATGAAATAATGCAGGTTGGTAATGCCATTCTGTTTAAATGGAACTCTATGAAATTTTAATTTTAATATGCACAAATAAAATATGAATATCTTATGAGTAAAATGAATATGCAATAAATTGTATTTAATGATGCGTTCTTCCTGTGTTTTGTATAATCATTTATTGTATTCATTATCAATTTTGAAACACTGAAATCACGCATACACTTTCTATTCATATCTTCAAGGTGCCTTAAAAGTGCATTTGTGGGGCAGGAGAGATGGCCTAGCGGTTAAGAGTGCTGACTGCTCTTACAGAGGACCCGGGTTCGATTCCCAGCACTCACATGGCGGCTGAGAACCATCTTTAATTCCAGTTCCAGGGGAATCCGACACCCTCTTCTGACCTCCGCGTCACTGCACGACACGGGTGCACAAACCTACATGCAAACAGTACATTCATACACATAAAATATATATATAAAATTTAAAAAAATAGTGCATTTGTTCCATCCTCAAAATGGAGGTAAAAGCGCAGCTGGGTCAACCCTAGCCTTACTCCGGCCACAGCCACTGTGCGGAGGAGGGTCATGATCCAAAGGAGTTAGAGCAGTTGAGGAAGCTGTTTATTGGTGGTCTGAGCTTTAAGACTACACATGATAGTTTAAGAGAACATTTTGATAAATGGGCCACACTTACAGACTGTGTAGTAATGAGAGAGCCCCAAACAAAAGGTTCCAGGGGCTTTGGTTTTGTGACATACTCTTGTGTTGAAGAAGGTGGGTGCAGTGATGTGGGCTCGACCATACAAAGATGATGGGTGTGTATTGGAACCAAAAAGAGCTGTTTCTAGAGGAATCTGTAAAGCCTGGTGCCCATTTAACAATGAAGAAAATTTTTGCGGGTGGTATTAAAGAAGATACAGAAGAATATCACTTGAGAGATTACTTTGAGAAATGCGGAAAGATCAAAACCATAGAAGTTGTGGAAGACCAGAGTGAAAAAAAGAGAGAATTCGTTTTTGTAACTTTTGATGATCATGATACAGTTGATAAAATTGTTGTTCAGAAATACACTATTAATGGGCATAATTGTGAAGTGAAAAAGGTGCTTTCCAAACAAGAGATGCAGTCTGCTGGATCACAAGCAGGTGGCAGAGGTGGGTCTGGCAACTTCTTGGGTTGTGGAGGAAACTTTGGAGGCAGTGGAGGTCATTTTGGTCGTGATGGAAACTGTGGTGGAAGAGGAGACTATGGTGGTGGAGGTAAGGGCAGCAGAGGTAGTTAGGGAGGCGGTGATGGTGGAGATAATGGATTTGGAGATGATGGTGGGAACTATGGTGGTGGTCCTGGTTCCAGTAGTAGAAGAGGCTATGGCGAGGGTGGACCCGGATGTGGAAACCAACATGGTTGATATGGTGTCGTGGAGGAGGATATGATTTTTACAATGAAGGAGGAAATTTTGGTGGAGGTAACTATGGTGGTGGTGGGAACTATAATGATTTTGTCAGTCTATAGTCTGAAGAGGCTGAAACCCAGTAGTAGCTCAGTCCACAAGCTGGATGTCTCAGCAGTTCCCATCTGGCACTGAAGGTTTGGAGGTTGTTTCTGTATTTTTTTTTTTTCTCCTATTACTTGTCTTCAAAATGGTTATAGCTTCCCCATTGTGCTTTCATTACTCTGTATATATTCAGGCCAATCTATTTGCTATACTTACATAGTTATGGCTTTAAAATGCCAATCTGATTTTGCATTTTCATGCTTGAACTATTCATAGCCTCAGGATAAAGTTAAAAATGCTTAGCTTGCCAGAAAACCCTTGGTGTCCTCTAGCAAACTTCAGTGGCATTTCTGTTGTTGCTCTGTTATTCCTAGGAATATGTTTTAGAGTGAGCATTTTCTTGATTCCCTAATAGGGTTCCAGTCTTGCTCTATTTTCAGAACTTCCTTACTTGATTAGCATGCTACTGAATTTGTTATTTAGTAGCTCATTAACTCAATGAGTGAATGATTGTCAAACAGACACAGGGGTTCAGTCAGGCTCCACAAAGGAAGAGATGTCATTTTTGTATTTACATAACTAGCCTGGATAAATACGATAATCATTCATTTGCATTTATAATGCCTTTAGTAGCTTTATATTTTAATGTGTGAAACAAACATTGAATTATGTCATTATATAGAAATTCACTAGTGACAGCTCTGCTCTCTTTTCCTGATCCATTCCCATCTTGGAAGCAAAATAACTAGCACTTCCATTCAAGGTCGTTCTAGGGATTCACCTTATTCTAGTCTCTAGTAGGGGATAATTTTATAGTGTTCTTAGATTCTCAGCTAAATTTGCTATGACCCTGTGCTGGATAGCTGTAGGTCAACTTCACACACCTGGGTTAAGCCTCATTGAGAATTTGCTTCCATTGTCCTGTCCTGTCACAACACCTGTGGAGTGTTGTCTTGATTTTTGAGTGATAGTGGGACAGACCAGCCCATTATGGGTGGTGCCACCCCCAGGCAGGTTGTTGTGTATTGTATAAAAAAGCAGGCTGGGCATGGGCCAGGGGAGCAAACCACAAAAGCATTCCTCCATGGTCTCTGGTCTTCCATAGCTCCTGTACCAGGTTCCTGCCCTGAGTTAGACTTGGGCCCCTTAGTGATGAACTATGACCAGGATAATATAGCTGAATAAACCTTTCCTCCCCAATTTGTTACTGGTCAGAGTGTTTTGTCATAGTAATAAGGAGAAGCAAACCAGAAGAGACCCACAAAAAATCGAATGAGAATGCATAAACCACATGGCAGTGATGACAAGGACAGTCAGGGATAGGAAGACCTGTGTTTTGTAAAAATACAGTGACAGTGGCGCATGCCTTTAATCCTAGCACTCGCAGCAGAGGCAAGGCGATCTTTGTGATTCAAGGCCACCTGGTCTACAGAGCAAGTTCCAGGACATCTGGGCTACAGGAGACTCTGTCTCGAAAAAAGACCAAAAAAAAAANTTTTTTTTTTTTGGTCTTTTTCGAGACAGAGTCTCCTGTAGCCCAGATGTCCTGGAACTTGCTCTGTAGACCAGGCTGGCCTTGAATCACAAAGATCCGCCTTCCTCTGCCTCCGGAGTGCTAGGATTAAAGGCATGCGCCACTGTCACTGTATTTTTACAAAACACAGGTCTTCCTATCCCTGACTGTCCTTGTCATCACTGCCATGTGGTTTATGCATTCTCATTCGATTTTTTGTGGGTCTCTTCTGGTTTGCTTCTCCATTACTATGACAAAACACTCTGACCAGTACAAACTTGGGGAGGAAAGGGTTTATTCAGCTCATATTATCCTGGTCATAGTTCATCACTAAGGGAGCCCAAAGTCTAAACTCAGGGCAGGAACCTGGATACAGGAGCTGAAGCACAGACCATGGAGGAATGCTTTTGTGGTTTGCTCCCCTGGCCCATGCCCAGCCTGCTTTTTTATACAATACACAACAACCTGCCTGGGGGTGGCACCACCCATAATGGGCTGGTCTGTCCCACATCACTCAAAAATCAAGACAACACTCCACAGGTGTTGTGACAGGACAGGACAATGGAAGCAAATTCTCAATTGAGGCTTCCTCAACCCAGGTGTGTGAAGTTGACACTACAGCTATCCAGCACAGGGTCATAGCAAATTTAGCTGAGAATCTAAGAACACTATAAAATTATCCCCTACTAGAGACTAGAATAAGGTGAATCCCTAGAACGACCTTGAATGGAAGTGCTAGTTATTTTGCTTCCAAGATGGGAATGGATCAGGAAAAGAGAGCAGAGCTGTCACTAGTGAATTTCTATATAATGACATAATTCAATGTTTGTTTCACACATTAAAATATAAAGCTACTAAAGGCATTATAAATGCAAATGAATGATTATCGTATTTATCCAGGCTAGTTATGTAAATACAAAAATGACATCTCTTCCTTTGTGGAGCCTGACTGAACCCCTGTGTCTGTTTGACAATCATTCACTCATTGAGTTAATGAGCTACTAAATAACAAATTCAGTAGCATGCTAATCAAGTAAGGAAGTTCTGAAAATAGAGCAAGACTGGAACCCTATTAGGGAATCAAGAAAATGCTCACTCTAAAACATATTCCTAGGAATAACAGAGCAACAACAGAAATGCCACTGAAGTTTGCTAGAGGACACCAAGGGTTTTCTGGCAAGCTAAGCATTTTTAACTTTATCCTGAGGCTATGAATAGTTCAAGCATGAAAATGCAAAATCAGATTGGCATTTTAAAGCCATAACTATGTAAGTATAGCAAATAGATTGGCCTGAATATATACAGAGTAATGAAAGCACAATGGGGAAGCTATAACCATTTTGAAGACAATAATATTAGAAACAGGTATGATGTAAGATGATAGCAATAAGGAGAAAGTATAGGGTTTTATTTAATCACAATGTAGAGCAAAGAATTTGATCAATATAATCATTACCCATTAGTAGTTGAATCATGAAACTTTAACTGTGGTATTATCACATAACCTTTGTTATATTGTACATATATGTTACAACTTTTATTTTAAGTAACTTGCAAGTTAATAAAGATGGTATTGGAGATTGTAGGTTAAGACTTTTTCACAGAATGAACATCCAACTGTAATGCAGAGCCTCTTTATTGATATGAATATGCAAAATACTGTAGTAACAGCAATGTTAACAATAAAACCACTTCCTATCATAAATAATTTACAAAAATCCATCCAATAATCTAAAAAACTCCCAATATAATGCATATATTCTAGACTTTTTTTTTCAAAAGTACCTATTATGCAGTTAGAACATTATTTTAAAAAACTTCCTACGGGAAGGTCAGCTAAGACATTGGGAAAGCTAATGTTTATATGGTACTCTTTTATGATTACTATTTTCTATTTATAAGTAAGATAATTTTGTTTACTCTTATTTAACTTGGTACTTTTTAGAACTAGGTAGAAGAAAATCCAAAACTGCCTGTGAAGTACATTCAAGATGCATAGTTACAAACATCTGTATATAGGGAGACAGAACTCCCACACATGTAGCTGGTTATTACTTAGAGATATCCAACAACAATAGCAGAGTGATTGACCCTGATCCTGTCCACCAAGGTGCAATGGAACTTGCACATGTTCTAGTATGTCTAAATGCACTGTCACTGAGGTCCCCTCTTAAACAGTCTAGGTTGGGTTTTTGCCATAGGGCTATAAGAATCTGGCAGTTAAAGTACTTAAGAACATTCTCTTCTGAGGATCCCAAAATAGAGCCTGGGAAATTATGGGTCATATCATCTGTCTTCAGGATCCTGCATTCCTGCCGTATTCTACTGTCATTTTTATGCATTACAAGCACAAGAGAGATGTGAGAAAAAAAGGAGGTATGCTTGATGGTTGGTCCAAAGCCATGGGATAAGTTGTCCTATACTTTCCTGCTAGAGACTGCTATTCCTCTATCTCCTCAAGAAGAGAGCACATATATTCATCAGATTTCCAAAAAGCAACAAGGTATGGGACAGCAGCAGTAGTAAGAAAATAGTGATAAACGATAAAATCCTTATAGCTGGCCAGACCTGCGATTATTCCATAATTAAAAAAAATATTTTCTTTTTTTAATTCATTTTTGTATGTGTATGAATGTACTGTCTGCGTGTAGGTTTGTGCTCCCGTGTCGTGCAATGCCGCGGAGGTCAGAAGAGGGACTCAGATTCCCCTGGAACTGGAGTTAAAGACAGTTCTCAGCCGGCATGTGTGTGTGCTGGGGATCAAACCTGGGTCTTCTGCAAGAGCAGTTGGAGCTCTTAACTGCTAGGCCATCTCTCCAGCCCCCTATTCCATAATTTTGAGGCTTCTATTATATCTGTTGCCTCGAGTTGCCATGTTCTTTTTAAAGTAATTCTTCCCTTCAAAAGTTAAGTATAATCTTAAATCTTACTTGGATTATACATTTTTATTTTAGAAACTGAAACATAAATATGTGTTAGAAGCCTGGGGTTTATCCTCAACACTTTGAAACTTTTCTTTTAATGGTATATTATCTAATGATATATTATCTAATATCACATTGACCAAATTCTCTCTAGCCATTCTTGTTTCACTTTCCCACAATTCCATACTCTCTGGTCCTGACTGTTAGTATGACCTCCCACCATGGCAGGATCTCTGTTACTCACAGAAGTAGATAAAGCTGTCAGTGTAAATTTGTCTTTCATGAAACTTCTTTTTTTTTTTTTTTTTTTTTTGGTCTTTTTGAGACAGGGTCTCCCTGTAGCCTCAGCTGTCCTGGAACTCACTCTGTAGACCTCACAGAGCGTACTAGGACCTTACATCTCAGGCTGTAACTTCCTGGATCCAATCTTTGCTAGTTATTCCTGCTTCATGTTCTCAATTTGCTCAATTTTGTCTATATTGTTACTGCGTGCATTTGATTATTATTCATGTGTTGTTTTACACATTCAAACTACTGTGCAGTCTGTGTGTTCAGGAATCTCATGTCCAAGACTCAGATTTACTTTCATTTCTTTAGGAAAGGATTTTGTCTACTATGGACAACCTGAAAGAAGATAACTTTAAGAGTGGTGGCACATGCCTTTAATCCTAGCACTTGGGAGTCAGAGGCAGGCAGATCTTTGTGAGTTCAAAGTCAGCCTGGTCTACAGAGTGAGTTCCAGGACAGCTGGGGCTACAGGGAGACCCTGTCTCAGAAAAAAATCAGAAAAAAAAAGAAGATAACTTTACCATACACAGATATGTAGTACTATCATTAACTCTCAGTAAAAAAAAAAAAGTCAGTAAAATTAAGGGGTCAAAGTTGATGGCTCTAAGGAAGATGAATTAATGCTTTATATATCTTTATCCAAGAGGAGTTTGTTAAGCAAGCAAAGATATTCTGGTTTCTTTTATATTCCTGCATTTTTTTTCCACACATCACCTTTTACATAGAGACATATAAAAGCTGGGCATGTAATGAGCAGAAAAAAGGTACTAAGAAATCAATACATGGGTTCTGTAGTCCAGTGATGGGTGGTAAGAAAATGTTTAGCCCTTTCATGACAACAGATTTGTCAAACAAAGCTTCTGTTAATACTCAGAATTACTGCATTCTCTAAGACAAGCATGGCCAAAACAACTATCCTGAGGAAATCCTGGCCTCTACTTTGGTTCAGAAGTCTCTAGAGCAGCTTAGTTTCCAGCTGTGATGGTTGGTCCACCGAAAGGGCGCTAATTACAATGTCTTCAGACTGAAGAGAATTCTAAGTTGTTCTTTTCTTATTCCTACTCTGTATATATGCTTATGGATTATTAGCTGATTTAATGTTTGTACCTGAATAGTAATTTTTTTTCTTATTCCATTAAAATTTGTTGCATGATCACAAGGAAAAAGTCTTCAAGGCCTCTGTGAACTTGCTAATATGAAATTACAGCAATGGTGAGAGCAAGCACAAGGCCCATGCAAATTAAATCAGAAAAGCAAAACAAGACAAAACAAAAACTAGCACAGAACTGGAAAACTGGGAAGCAAGTTTCAACCTTAGCTGAGGATCTATTGGCAGCTGAGGGAGGGAGAGTAGATAGGCTGACTAGATGCCAGTGGATGAACTTGCACCAAAGAGACATCTTTGGTGTCTTTGGGTACACAAACTTGACTTGATAA
This sequence comes from Rhizomys pruinosus, assembly GCA_009823505.1. Classification (NCBI taxonomy): domain Eukaryota; kingdom Metazoa; phylum Chordata; class Mammalia; order Rodentia; family Spalacidae; genus Rhizomys; species Rhizomys pruinosus. Next base: position 108,950 of record VZQC01015396.1, on the reverse strand, counting down.
GACTGAACATATAGGATATAATAATACATGAAATCCAGTTAGGGGATTTTTGGGGAGAGTGGATAGAGGAGATTGTTTAAATATGACTAAATATATTGCATATTATATATAAGATGTCCAATTCAAATCATGTCTGAAGTTGGAAGGGAGTGGAGAGGACATGGGACAAACTGGAGAGAGGAAAGGGAGAGGCAAAAATGATGTGTATGTTGCACTCCAGTATGAAATTCTCAAAGAACATATTTAGCATACTGTGTAACAGAAAACACTAAAAATATTCTCTTAGGAAAGCTATTTATTGTTTTCTTAATTTTCCATAATAAAAAGTAAAAGTAAGCGGTAAATATTTCTTTATTTCAAGAAAAGTAAATTTTATTATTGTTTATTTGATAGTGAGTCTTGGCTTGATGTATTAGCATAAAATAGTAGTGAAACATTTTTCAAAGCTGAAAGTAGAATAGTGTTCTAGCTTCTCTTCAATTACTGTGACAAAACACTCTGTCACCAACTGGGGGAGGAAAGGGTTTATTCAGCTTACATCTCCTGGGTCACAGTTAATCACCCAGGGAGCCCAAGGTAGGAACTCAAGACAGAAACCTGGAGGCAGGAGCTGAAGCACAGGCCATGGAGGAGTGCTGCTTACTGGCTTGTTCCCCAGGCCCATGTCCAGCCTGCCCTCTTATACAGTACACAACAACCTGCCCAGGGTGGCACCACCCATAGTGAGCTGGGTGCTCCCACATTACTCAACAATCAAGACAATACTCCACAGATGTGGCCACAGGCCAGTCCAATGAAGCCAATTCCCCAATTGAGGCTCCCTCAACTCAGGTGTGTCAAGTTGACACTAAAGCTACCCAGCACAAATACATATTCTATATTTTAGTGTGGTTTGTTTAGATAGGAATAAGATGTGATTAAGTATCTTGAACGTCTCTTTAGTTATCATTTTTCTGCTTATAATAACAAACTAACTCCCATTAAACAGCAATAGGAATTATAACTCTCCTCTCATTACAATTGCGAAGTCAGGGAACTGTGATGTTTCTGTGATTATGTTATCATATACAAGATGTTACAAAATCGTTTAAGTTTTCTGTAAATTCTCATTGCTATTTTATTGAAACTCCTATGGGAAGGAACTGCAAACGACCAGGAGGAAGTCACTGCTAGCATTTGAAAGTAGATTCTACCCAGTATCACATAAGAAACTGTGAAATGAGCTAACAATGTAGTCCAATAGTAGAAATCTTGTTTAAAGTGTTCAAAGTCCTGAATTTGATCACCAGCCCTTCAAAACTTCTAATAATAATAATAATAATAATAATAATAATAGTAATAATAAACCAAATGAACCACCATGACCCAATGCTTAGTGTCTAAATTCACTATTATGCTCATTCAACATCACAGTTGAAAATCTTCCAAAAGCTTCAAGGATTTGACCTGGAGTTTTAACTATTCCAGCCTCCACATGAGAAGGAAACCTATGAAACCTCAACCACAGGCTTGTGACATATCAAGAAAAGATGAAACTAGCCTGTGCTTGCTTACTTGAACTAGGGATAATCAATTTTCAATGATATAAGCTGTTCAAACTAGAGTAATCTCTTAGGTAATAGAAAGTTAGTAGAAAGACAGCAAAACTGACCCTATACTTCTGGAAAGATTATTGTGGTTATGTACTAACTAAAGCAAAAAACTCATTGCAGAAGAAAGAGGAGGATTCCTACAGTCTCAGATCATATTCAAGTATGTTTGATTAAGCCAATCACATAAAACACACAGGAAACTTCTATCAACTGAAAAGGAATTGGCCATCATATTGAAGGTCAGAGAAAATCCAAAGTTTATTATCTTTAAAAGACAGTCCTTTTTTCTTACTTCCTTATGAACTAGCAACAATGGTGAAAGCATGTCCATGTCCCATGCAAGCTCAACCCAGAAAAGGTCCCAGCATAGACATAAGGAATTGGGTTAAAAAGTCTCAAGGAAAATTGTGGCAACAGATGGCTCCTGGGAGGGGCAGAGACAATCTGTAGTATGGAATGCTTGATAAATTAACCAGGCTCCTGTGGATGGACTCTGAACAATATTTGGAGACACAAATTAAAGTCTATAAATCATATATATACATATATATATATATATAGATATAATATATAATAATATAAAAAAGATAAAAAGAAAAAAAAAAAAAAAAAAAAAAAAAAAAAAAAACCATCAAATTATATTGTGTGGAAATTGTAAAATTTCAATTTAAAAAATTAAAAAAATAAGTTTGGAAAACAAAATGTTCTCTCATTATTCATAGTAGTAAATGAAGAAATAAACAACAAAATAAAATTATTTCTTAAATTTAGCCTTTCACTTAGGAAAAAAGCTTTTACATGTACATGAAAATAATAACTATTATTCATAGAAATGGAAAAGCTTTCATATTCCTTTTTTTAGCTAATTGTTTGTGCAAGTGAAGAGAACCTCAGATGTAACTAGGAGATTATAAGAGTTATCAGTCCAAGATTAATTATAATTTAATTTTAGGTTTTGTGCCTATGTGTGTGTGTGTGTGTGTGTGTGTGTCTGTCTGTCTGTCTGTGTGTTCAGTCAAGAGTATTTAGAATTAAGGAATGTGTAATCCAGAAAATTATTTCCTTTGTGTTGCAACGCTTATTGTTTGTGTATAAATAAGCATGCGTAAGAAATAAACAGGATGCAGATATGAGTGCAAACATCAAGGAGAATATCAATGAGGGCTAGTGGTGTGAAAATTTCCATGACAGTGTTTATCCACACACTGTGTCTACCAAGATTAGCCCACTGCTAGGCTGTCAGACATATCTTCTGCTCTGTTGAACAACCAGGGTGCAGAGAAAGACCCTCCTTCTTTATGAATGTTCAGGGTGAAAGACCTATTAAATGAGTGCTCGTAACTTAAGTCATGAACTAGGTCAATCCCTTCATTTTTATAAAGAAATACTACTTCATGTCATTGTTCTTAATTTATTGAGAACTTAAATCTGAAAATTCTTACTAGGCTGTATTTCAGACTTCCTGTAAGAAATTGGAAAACTCCTTTACCCTTCTATGCACTTCAACAATACTATTTTTCAGGAGTTGGATTATATTTATCCGTCTCCCTTTGGTACTCAACTTAATTTATATGACTACAGAACTTTCCATTTTATGTCATATTTCATATAAAACTCCAAAGCTTTTATTTCATCTTCATGCACTTCCTGCCAATTGCTTCCCCTGTTTTATTTCATAGTAACATTTTTAGGATCAGTGCCACTGTGATTTCTGAAGAAATAACTTTCAGGACTGTATATCAGTAGTGCGGCTTCTTTGGATTTGCTTTTATAGTCAGCAAATGTGAATTGAATTTATATTTTTCAAATCTTGTTTCTGCTTTTTGAAAGTGAAACAGATGGAAAATTATATATAAATTTAAAAGTTTTCAAATTTCCACAACACATTTGAAATGCAAAACTCTTAATTTTCATTATAAATGATTAATACATTTCTCTGATCCCGATAGTATTATTTATATGGCATATGCTTTCCATGTTAATTTCAGAAACAAGGCAAAATTTTGTAACTTGAGAAGTCATAGTTATTTTGTAATTAAAATCATGAAATCACACATAAAACCCCCAAACATTTAACCTTAGGTGATAAAAAATAAAATTATATGTATTTTTCCTATTGTTGTAAACATTTTTTTTTCTGTATACTGTTTCTATTATGGAGCTATAAGTAGTGTTTTTTTTATCGTTGTTGAACACATAAGATAGTTTAATTATTAGCTTAAATTATACATGAAAAATCATTGAAAATTTCCTTGTCTTTTATTATATTCATTCAAGTTAACACTTCTCATTAAATGCTTATGTGGCCAAAGCATGTGGAGTCTTTATATAATCATGATAAAATTAGGGTGTGCAATCAAGAGCATAGGAAAAGAGTCTGAATTGTTTCAGAGGTCGGTCTCTAAGAACTCATTGAGCGAGTGCCCCATCTGGTGCTGAGCATTATATTTGATAACTTATAGCTTCTGGGAGGAGCATTATCCACTTATGTACTATAAAACAATTTAAATTATATATATATATATATATATATATATATATATAGTGTGTGTGTGTGAGTGTGTGTACATGCATATATGAATGTATATGGAGCTTATACAATTGGTTTCCTTATGGCTATTTCATACATTATTAGTGTTATTTATTCTTTCTTACACCCTTCCTTACTTAAAACTTCCTCCCTCTATAATTCTATTAGCCCCTCATACTGCCTGTATTCTATTAGGGCCCTCAATTCATTTTTTTCTCCACTCACCAAAAAAGCCCCTTTCCAAAGATTAAAAACTTGGATCTACATATGGAGAGAGAATATGTGACATTTATCTTTCTGGTTTTGACTTCTTTCACTAAGCAAGTTTTGATAGGGAGAAATCAGTTTGAGAATACAGTAAAAACATACAGTCTAAGAGTAATATTTATACTGAAATACGGTTTTTGATTAGAAACTGTTCACAAAACTTACCAACTTAAGCTGGCCCTGGAGATGTACATCTTCAATCCTAGCTCCAAGTAGTCCATGGCAGAAAAATCTCTGTGAATTTGGGGTCAGCCTGGTCTACATAGCAAGTTCCAGGCTGGTCAGGGATGTATAGGGAGACCCTGTTTCAACCCCTCTCAAACAAAAATTTCCAATTTTAAATAGATAACATCTATTAAAAGTTAACAAAGACTAAAAGGAATACTGAAATGTGAGTGGAAGATAGACTCATAGCAGTTTGGAGAAGGAAGCTTTTGGAGCAGTTATCCATCGGTCATTGTTCTCTGTTGTACTCATATGCTATCATTGTGGTGTTTCCTGTTGGTTTGCACCTTTTTGCCATTTACTTCAGTACTATGTCCTTTCTTCCTGTGTTAGTTATGTTTCTGTTACTGTAAAAATGTACCCTGACAAAAGCAACTTAGGGAGAAAAGGATTTATTTGGTTTGTGGTTCCAGAAAGCTCCAGATACATCATGGTTGAGAAGGTATGGTGACACTCCAGAAAACAGCTACAGTAGCAGATCAGGAACAGATCCTTGGCTATTTCATTTTCACCCCACACAGGAGAAGCAGAAAGAAAAGTAGTGTGAGGCTATAAACCCTAGAAACCTGCCACTAGTCCTGTACTACTTTCAGGAAGGCTCTTATCCTTAATGCTCTATAACCTCCTAAAAAGTGTTACCATCTGGAGACCGAATGTTCAAATGCATGAACTTTTAGGGGGCATTCCTCATTCAAACTACAACACATCCTGTTTATCTTAGCTGTTTTCATGGGAAATATCTTTGACTGTGTTAGCAAAGGTGAACTCCTCTTTAAATATGCTCACATTATCACATCTTGTATATTAGTTCTTGTTCTGTTTCCACACAAAATGTTTTATTGAGTAAAGAAGTTGATTTAACTCAACTTGGAGCTTCAAAAGCACAGCAATGGTCTTTCCTGGGCTCTGGTGAGTGCCTTATGGAAGATGACATCACAATTGACATGAAGAAGATTTCACCTGGTAAGTACAGGTTGGAAAAGACCAGCTATACTGTTCCGTAACAGTTCAGTCCCTGAGAACTAACTGTCAGATGAACATTACTCATTGTAAGGTCAGTAACCCTATTGACACAATTGGCTCCCATGAAAGAGGACCAAGCCTAATAATGATATTCCCAGTTTTACTACAACCATCGCTGCAGGTAGGCAAAGAATGTTAACTTTTGTGATCCATGCCAACTGAATATCAGATTTCTTATTTTGTCTGTAGTTCCACTGCTATCCAATGATCAGTTATTCTGTGCACATTCAACATTACAATGTAGACAGAAGAGAGTTTTCATTCTATAATGCTCTTAGGAAAATTCTTACTCCTCAAAAAATTCTTTCTCATTCTACAAATGTATTGCTCACACATTTCTTCATGTCATTCTGGTCAAATTCAATTTTCCACATGTAGATTTTGGGTTCTACCATATCCTGGAATTTATCATTTCTGAAATTCAAACTGTGATTATGTAAGAATGACTTTTACAATACAGACATGCTCTGGAAAGATGATTTGTAACTACCATTGCAATAATATTTAATCTTGTCTTGCTATCATTTAACACTATCTCAGTTTGTTTGTATTGTAGAAGAAGATTTCTAGGCCCTGGATTCCTCTTATGACCTGGGTATATGGCTTTAATCCCTCATGGTCCTTCCTTGCCCTTGACCCAGAACAACAATATATGAGTGTATATTATGTATATCTTTACATACTATGTAAGCACTGTAAACAATGGATATCCGTTGGGAGCAACAATGCCCCATTTGTGTTGCAAACATCAGGGATTAAATTGATATCAAATATTTGCACTTGCATATGTACTGTTTAGGTTAGTACAGGTCAGAAAGGGTAAAGTGCTTCTGATAAGATTATAGTTGACTTTCCTTCCCCTTTCCATTCTGAACTTGTAGCTTCAGTAAAGGAAAGAGTTGGGTTGTTTTCATTAGTGTGTTGCCATGATGTGGCATCACATAATGCCTATGAGTATTCTTTTCCATTTTCACTATTTTACTGCTCATGCTTTTTGTGAACTTGCTTCCATTCTGTTTGATAATTTCTCATAGAAAAGGACAAGTCCCCTCTTTTCTAAAATTCAGATGTGATTAGAGCTTCTTTATGTGTTTTTGTGTTTTTCTTTCTCCTGTCATACCATTCAAAATACATATTCATGCATCATTTGATTCAATAGCTATTTAAAAAATACTTTTTATTGTTGCAATAAAATATATTTCCATCTCGTAACTTGATAACTAATGGTTACCTATTCTATTGATGATTCCCTAGCAAGGTGTCTTAATTTTTCCATCACACACAAACAAACAAGCAAACACACACACAAACAAACAAACACACAATATAGATGTATCTGTTGGTCTTCCTCTACATTTGTCTTGCTTAGATTACTACTAAGTCATTTCTATGTGTAGTTTCAGAAGTTTAAATCTATAACCAAAAAGAAATAATAAGAAAAAAAAATCCCTGCATGCTAGATCTTGGATGTTTACCTATAATCAATTTGCAAGGATTTTGTTGAGAATTTTTGCATCTTTATTCATTAAGGATATGAGTTTATAGTCTTTTTTTTAGTTGTATCTTTTCCTGGTTTTGGTATTAAAATGATGCTGCCTTTGTAGAAGGAATTTCGGAGATTTCCCTCTGCTTCGACCATTTTAACTAACTTAAATAGCATGGGTTTTAGATCCTCTTTAAATGTCTGATAAAATTCTGTTGTAAATCCGTATGGGCCTGGGCTGCTTTTAGTGGGGATGTTTTGTATTACTGTTTCAATTCCCTTATATGTTATGGGTCTGTTTAAACTGTTGATTTCCCCTTGGTTGAGATTTGGTGTATCCCACTATTTCAGATATTCATTCATTTCTTTTAGGTTTTCAAATTTAGTATAGATTTTTAAAGTAGTCCCACATAATGTTCTGGATCTCTTTATTATCTGTTGTAATTATTCCTCTTTCATCTCTAATTTGTTGATTTGGAATTGTTCTTTCTTTTGTTTAGCTGTGCTAGGGGTCTGTCTATCCTGTTTATCCCTTCAAAACACCAGTTCTTATATTTAATGATTTTTTAAAATATTTTTGTTATTATTTTTATCTCATTAATGACTGCTCTGATTTTTATTATTTCTTCTTGACTTTAAGGATTAGGAGTCATCTGTCATTGGTTTTCAAGTATTTTGAGTCTCAACATTTATTTGTGCTCTTTGTGTGTGTGTGTGTGTGTGTGTGTGTGTGTATGTGATATAGGCACTTAGAGCTATAAAATTCCCTCTTAAGAACCAGACAAGGTTACCCACTATCTCCCCTCGTTTTTAGTATAGTGCTTGAAACTCTGGCTAAAGCAATAAGAGAAGGAAATTAAAGGAATAATAATCAGAAAAGAGGAAGTCAAAGTATCTCTTTTTGCAGATATCATGATATTATACCTAAGGGATGTGAAAAATTCCATTAGAAAATTCCTAGAAACGATTAACACTTTTGGTAAAGTGGCAGGTTACAAAATTAATCTACAATATTCAGTAACTTCTTACATGTTAACAGCAAGCAATTAGAGAAGGAGTACATGGAAACCCTTCCCTTTACAATAGTCTCAAAAACATATTTGAGAATAAACTTGACCAAGGATATTATAGATCTCTAGAATGAAACTTTAAATCTTTGAAGAAGGAGATTGAGGAAGACATCAGAAGATTGGATCTCCCATGTTCATGGATTGGAAAAAAATTAATACAGTAAAAATGACCATCTTTCCCAAATTAATATACATATTCAATGCAATCCCAATCAAAATCCCCATCATTATTTTCATAGAATTAGAAAAAAAATTCTTAAAATTAATATGGAAAATCAAAAGACTCCAGATAGCCAAAGCATCCCTGAGCAAAAAGAGGGGATGTAGGGGAAATTACAATACCAGATTTTCATCCCTGCTACAGAGCTCTAGTTATAAAAACATCATGATACTGACAAAAAATAGACCTGTAGATCAATGGAATAAAATCAAAGGTAAGAACTTGAGTACATACAATTTTAGCCAACTTATATTTGACAAAGTAGCCAAAAACACTTAATGGGTGAAAGGTAACATCTTCAGCAAATGGTCCTGGCAAAACTGGATCACAAATTGTACAAGAATGAAACTAAACCCCTACTTTTCACAACAGTCAACTCTAAATGGATCGAAGACATCAATGTGAAACCTGAAAATCTGAATATGTTAAAAGATATTATAGCCAGCAACCTACAACATACAGGTGTAGGAAAAGACTTCCTAAATCAGACAACAATTGAGCAGGAACTAAGGTCAACATTCACCAAATCAGAAACAAAAAGCTTCTGTATAGCAAAAGAAAGAATTAAAGAAGTGAAGAGAAAACAAGCAGACTGGGACAAAATCTTCAACAGTGATACATCTGATAGAGGTTTAACATCCGGAATATATATATACTACTCAAAATACAAAGGACCAAGAAAATAAATGATCCAATTAAAAGATGGGCTAAAGATCTGAACAGAGACTTCTCAAGAGAAGAACTTAAGATGGCTAAGAAACACCTTAAAAACTGTTTAACATTGTTAGTAAATAAGGAAATGCTAATTAAAACTACATTAAGATTCCATCTTACACTGATTAGATTAGCTATGATCAAGAAAACAAATGACTCTAATTGTTGGAGAGGGTGTAGAGAAAGTGGAACACTTCTTCATTGCTGGTGGGTTTGGAAACTGGTGCAGCCCCTATGGAAAACAGTGTGAAGAATACATAAAAGACTAAACATGAACCTACCATTTGACCCAGTTATACCATTCCTAGGTATATACCTAAAGGAATAATGCATCCTATAGCAGAGACACATGCACGGCCATGATTATTGCTGCTCTTTTTACAATATCAAAGAGCTGGAAGCAACCCACATGTACCACAGCTGATGAGTGGTTAATGAAGATTTTATTTATTTGTTTTTTATAATGGAGTTCTAAGCAGCAGTGAAAAGTGACAACTTCATGAATATTGTAGGCAAGTGGATGGAACTGGAGGCTGTTATGCTGAATGAGGTGACACAGTCTCAGAAAAACAAATGATGTATGTTATCACTCATTTGTGTTTTCTAACACCAATCCTCTACATGTAAATTAAAATGAACAAATGGTAACTAAAGATAATATCAAAATAATTATTTCCATAAATTTACCTTATTTCCATAAATTTACCTTATTTCCATAAATGTACCTATTTTTTCCTCATGACTAAGATTTAAGACATTGTAAAGTTGAGAATATTTAAGGGAGGAACTAATTTCAACAAGTTATTGCTACTTGTATCATGGCATATAATGTCTACATTAAAAGTAACTAATGGATCACAAAGATAATATCAATTTAATGCTCTATGAAGTACGTGTGGCTTCTCCTTACTATTTACACTCCCTTGAATCCTGAGGCAAGGTTGTTGGTAACCTCCTTGCTGATAAATAAATTGCTGTGTATGCTAAGATTGTTAAATTACAATAGAGTTCCTGATATTTAAGGATAGCAGTTAATTTAAAGGAATGATTACTTCTGCTCCAGGGTGCAATTCATTTTTGCATTTAGTTATGTTTTTATATATAAGACATTTGACCACTAGGTAAAACATCTTTAGAATGAACAGACAGGCTTTTGCTAAGCCTATTTAAAACATCTCTGAACATTTGGAGAGAATTGCTCATCTAAAACCTCCTACCCAAAGACTTGCCAGGATATGACAAAGATTATAGTTTACAGTAGTATATTTAAAGTAACTGTTCTGCCTATATATATATATATGGGTATAAATACTAAATATTTTGTAAATTTTAATAACTAGGGGCAAACCTCTTAATACATGTTAAGTTTTATGTCATTAATTAAAGCCTCTTTTATAATATTAAAATGGATGGCTATTTTCATAATAGAAAATAGTAGCATGCTTAAGGATACTAGGGATACAGAATTGTTAATTTTTAATTCACTCCTGACTTGTAGTGGAGTCCCAATTACAGCAATTTGATTAATGAACACAGATGTTTTCCATGTTTCCCTGCATTATACAAGTGTTAACTCTGGCATTTCTTTTTCCCATATCCAGATAATTTGGCTCACAAAAAGCTGAATTCTACCTCCTTCAACCAGTGGTACACAGTCCAGAAGGAGACAGAGTGAATAGTGTGGTAAATCCTTCCAGCTTATAGGTATGTGACACAACTCTTGCCTTCTGGAAAACTATAAATCAGGATATGGGGTCTGAGAAACAACAGAGGCTTCTCTGATTGTAGTGACAGTTACAAAAACAAAGAGGGAAGGAATTCATCTCCTCCCTCAGGATTTTGCCTTACAGTTAAATAAAAAGCATTGTTAGATAAAGGCTTCAGTGCTAGATGTGGGATGCCCTACCAGGAACTGTTGGCCAGGGAGGATTTAAAAGCCCCCCAAACGAAGGTCATTTGCCAATAACTTTGGGTGCATGCACTAAATGGACAGTAAGACCCTACTGCTGAAGATACAGCGCGATATGAGAATGAAAAAAGTTATGCTGAGACCCCCCACACTGTAAATCAAGAGCTGACCTTCATGTTGTCAGAGAACATTATGCAAACTGCTGGAAAGAAATGGTCTCTGAAGTTTTACTACAGACATCTCATGCTACATGCTACACTTTACATACCAAAGAATATGTAGTGTAATAGTGGCAGCCTGGTATATGTATACCTGGAAAGAAAAAAAAATCCAAATTAAATCTATGGCTTGTTCACTGCGGGGGTGGGGGGGAGAGGAAGGGGGAGGGGAAGGACCCACAGATGACGCTGTAGCCTTGGTGCCCCCTAGTGTCAGGAGACTTTATAGGCCACATTAGAAAGTTACTGCCATCCTTATGTCAAAGAGGTATAATACCCAACCAAGATACCATCCAACCATATGTGTATATGACCATAGCATAAATTGTTATAATGGTTAATATTTGCTACTCTTTGTGTTTTATTACTCGAATTAAAGTAGATATTAAAAGACCCAATAGTCTATTGCAAACAGAATTTAGACAGATCCAAGAGTTTGATGTGTAACTTCAGAGAAAAAAAAAATGGATCTTCTATCTCTCACTCTCTCTCCCTCCCCTCCAAAGCCCAGGGACTCTCATGGAAGAGGGTAGTGCATCAGAATGTAAGGGCCAATAACTGGAAGCGAATTTTGAGATCACTGCAAAATGGACTGCATTTTTACATTTTACTTTATCAGAATGCTTGCATAAGCAAACTCTTCAAGTATAATTGGGGACCTTGGATTGTACACAAACTGTACTAAGATGTTAGCTAATTGGGTTTACATGTACACTTCTTATGTTTATTGCCTATGTGTACTTAATGGTCAAATAAAAAACTTAAAGCAAATAAATAAGTAAATAAAGAAATAACAAAAACAAGTGGGACCTCATCCAAAAAGCTTCTGTACGACAAAAGAAACAGGCAAGCTGAGAAACGTTAATATTATGTTTCTTTTTTTTTTTAATTTTTTATTTATTTCTGTATGTGTATGAATGTACTGTCTTCATGCAAGTTTGTGCACCCGTGTCGTGCAACGCCGCGGAGGTCAGAAGAGGGTATCGGATTCCCCTGGAACTGGAGTTCTCCTGGAATTGGAGTTTCAGACGGTTCTTAGCCGCCATGTGGGTGCTGGGGATCGAACCGGCGTCCTCTGTAAGAGCGGTCGGCGCTCTTAACCGCTAGGCTATCTCTCCAGCCCTCTTTTTATCTGAAAGCAATTGCGCTGTTATAATGTGAATCCCTTAATGGACTCTAGAATTATTTGCAGTATACGGGTGGAGGGTATGTATTCATATTTTAGAGTAATATAAAATTAAAGGGAAAAATGTGAACTCCTAAACATATTTTGGAATTAAAGTACAGTTTATTTTCAGAGGTCATAATTTTGGTATATATGTGAAGTATATATAGGCATATTTTGGAGCAATAAAAATGGGAGGGAAGAACAACAACAAAAGGACTGGGTCAAAAAACTGACTGAAACAATTAACTTCTGCCCCAAACAAAAAAAAAAAACCTCTGCAGAGAAAAACTTTAAGAAGACTGAGAACAATACTCAAGACATGTATGGCAGAATGCATGAACTGGGGTTGGGGAATGGAAAGGGGAATGTGTCTAAATTGGACTGAGAAATGATATATGAAATACACAAAACATCAATAAAATATTTTATAAAAAAGAAAATTGTAAAAAATCAGTAAAGTAATAAGATATCAGGAAAAAAAAAAAAAAGAAATAAAGAAGTGAAAAGAAAGCCACAGAGTGGGAAGAAATCTTCACCAGTGACACATCTGAAAGAAGTTTTATATAAATTACTCAAAACTCAAAATACCAAGAAAACAAATGACTGAATATAAGATGGGGCTAAAGATCTGAACAGAGAATTCTCAAGAGAAAAGTTAAAGATTGCTAAGAAACATCTTAAAAAGTGTTCAACATCGTTAATAATTAAGGAAATGAAACTCAAAACCACTTTAAGATTTCAACTTACTCAAGTAATATGGACTATGTCCAAGAAAACAAAAGATAGCAAATGCTGGTGAGGTTGTGGAAAAAATGGAACATTCATTCACTGCTGGTAGGATTGCAAACTTATCCAACCCCTATGGAAAGCAATGTGGAGAGCTCTTAAAAGAATAAAAATGGACCTATCATTTGACCCAGTCATACAGTTCCTGGGTGTATACACAAAAGATTCATCCTGCAGCAGATATACGTGCACAACCATGTTTATTGCTGCTGTTTTCACAATAGCAAAGACCTGAAAGCAACCCAAGTGTCCCTCAACTGGTTAGTGCATAACGAAAATTTAGAACATTTACACAATGGAATTCTTTGCAGTGATAAAAAAGACATCATAAACGTTGCAAGTAAATGGAAGGGATTAGAGATTGTTATGCTAAGAGAAGTAATACAGTCTCAGAAAACAAAGGACTTATCTTGTCCCTCATATGTGGATCCTAGCACCAAATCCCTATATGTAAGTCAAGGTGGATACTTTGTTGGTAAAGATAGGACCACATTATTAGTTGTCCCTAAAGATTAGCTGGAGGTTTATGTCTCTATATTCCTCAGCTCTAAGATTTATGAGAAAGAATAAATCTCTTTTTTAAAAGTACATTAAGGGGGGGGCTGGAGAGATGGCCTAGTGGTTAAGAGCGCCGACCGCTCTTGCAGAGGACCCGGGTTCGATCCCCAGCACCCACATGGCGGCCGAGATCCGTCTGAAACTCCATTTCCAGGAGAACTCCAGTTCCAGGGGAATCCGAGACCCTCTTCTGACCTCCGCGGCATTGCACGACACGGGTGCACATACTTGCATGCAGACAGTACATTCATACACATACAAAAATAAATAAAATTAATAAAATTTTTTTTAAAAGTACATTAAAACATACATCAACTTGCTATGTAGTTTAGGAATGTAAATTTATATTTCTTTTTACCTCCATGAAAGTTTACTGTTAAACTGTGAATCACTAAATGTGTTTTGGAATGAATGAATAGTTTATTTTCAGACTTCACACATTTGGTATGTACATTTTGGAGTAATATAAAATTAACGGGAACAACAACAACAACAAAAAAGAGACTTGTTCAAAAAACAGACTAAAACAGTACTTCTACATCATAAAAGTTAAAAAAAAGACTGAGAAAAAAATGCAAAACAGGATTTAATGTGTATGACAGAATGCATGAGTTCTGGTGAAGGGGCATGGATGAAGGAAGTGGTCTAAATTGAAATTAAGAAATGTATGAAATGTACAAAAGCTCAATTAAATTTTTTTAATTAATGTATGTTTATGAGTATATATCCTGCATGTTTGTAAGTTCACCTGTGTCATACCATGCCCATGTAGGTGAGAAATGGTCTTCAGATCCTCTGAAACTGGATTGCCATGTGGGTGCTAAGATTCAAATCGGGTCTTCTGCAAAGTAGCCAGTCCGTTTAATTGCTGAGACATATCGCCACCCCAAGTATGCTTATTTTCAAAAGAATACTTGAATTTTTTAATCCAGCAGTATGTCAAAAACAACATAATTCAGGAAGATTTTCTCAATTAATGAAATATTTCAATGTACTGAGGTCAATAAATACTATAAATTACATCATACAATGAAAGGCAAGATTATGAGTTTAATAAATGAAGAAATTGCCATTCAAGTCAGCATCCATTTATTATTAAAATAAAACAAAGGTCCTGAGCAAATTTGGGATCTTAATATAATCGTTATTATATATGACAAACTGATTGTATTTCATAGCATTACGTTACACTGCATCCAGCATGAAAGCTTTGGAGTCCCATTTTCTGTCCAGGGTGCCTGCTACAGAAAAAACAATACTCATCTTCTTTTACCACGCTCATTCAACATAATCCTGGTATATTTAGGTACAGCAATTAAGGAAGAGAAAATAATAAAACTACTATAGAAAGGAAAAAAGAATATCAAATAGTTACTATTCTCAGAAGGTAAAATTCTGTATGTAATACTTCACCTAGATTATTAAAACTCATATTCTAGGAAAGGCATAGTATAAAAAATTGAACATGAAAATTCAATAGCATTTTTAAAATTTTTAAACATTTATTGGAGATTTGCATATTTTATACACTTTTTTTTTTTTTTTGGTCTTTTTGAGACAGGGTCTCCCTGTAGCCCCAGCTGTTTTACACACTTCTTAATCAAATTTAGACCCATTCCCTTCCTTGCCCCCCTACCCGGACAGAGTTCAGGCATTCTGCCATACATATCTTTCATCTTTTTCTCCATCTTTTTTTTTTTTATTGCAGGAATTTGACTCCTTAATCTCATAATAAACAACAATCAAAGGGGACTGAATTGAAAAATGTCGTCTGAAATACACAAAACATCAATAAAAATATTTTTAAAATAATAATAAATAAATTTAACAAATTCCTTTAAAAAAAAAAAAAAGAAATGGACCAAAGAGCACACAGGCAAGGATTACATGGCAGCAAATCAGGCATAGTGAGAAATTAGGAGAGCCCACTGCCCCTCCACTAAAGCTCCAGACTCCTGTCTTACTTTGGGACTATGAGTGGCTTACACATCCTTTTAGAGCAAAAGAAGTCTTGTTTTATCACAGTGAGATCGAGGGTAACTTTAGTTTGGGTTAAGGTAGGTAGAGCACTATGATCATTAGCCCTCTGTTAATTGTTAGGTTAGGGTTCTGGATAAAAAGCCAAGATGGCATAGACTGGAAAGTCCTCCTCATTTCCGGTCAGGAGCCCATGTTTGCAATATCACCAGACCAAGCCAACACCTAATTCCCCTAATTCCCAAGAGACCACCAGAACTGAGACCAACCTTCAGGACCTGACCTAATCTAATTGGCCAGAACATCACCATCTTCCCTCCCCTGTTCTATAAGAGATCCTTAGTGCAACCCAGATATCCCTTCACCACCAAAGGCCATCAGATTCGCCTGAGAGCACATTTCCTGGAATAAAAGCCTGCCTTTGTTTACTTTCAATTCGGAGTGATTCAGCATTCTTCTTGATGTTGGGAACCTTATATCTTTTTGGCCCTATGGAGAAAGGGTCGATGGGCCAGGCCCAAGGACACTCGGGGACATCCTCCTCTTCTCCCTATGCATCCAGCTCCTGTCCTGAGGTAAGTCGGTTTCCTGTTGCCTCATGTCTGCTCTCCAGATCCCCTGCATGAAAGTCATTGTAATGCCAGGACAAGCTCTCTTTCTGTTTATTTCCTTGGCCTGGGGGCCCAGGACCCATGGACACTCTGGGACAACAGCTGCTGCCATTTGGGGGGAGGATGGCAGAGCCAGGGCAATGAAAGGCCTTCCAATCTAACGCACTGTCAGGTCTCTGATGTGCATTGGAGGACACTTCACAGCATCCTGTGATCTCCAGGATTGGAAACGCACAACTCAGGTTCAGGGCCTAAGCCCAAGACTCCATGGGGTTGTCTGCTTAAAAAAGTTGCTGGGCGGGCATGGGGTACACGCCTTTAGTCCCAGCACTCAGGATCTCTGTGAGTTCAAAGCCAGCTTGGTCTACATAGAGAGCTCCAGGCCAGCTGGGACTAACGGGAGATGATGTCCCAAAAATACCCTCCCCACAAAATAAATATTTATTTTTTTCTAAATTGGCTATGTGCAGGCTTTCTGGGATTTGCTCTTTCATTCCTCCTTCCCTCTCTCTCTGATCTCTCTCTCTCTCTCTCTCTCTCTCTCTCTCTCTCTCTCTCTCTCTGTCTGTCTCTCTCTCTCTCAAATTGACACAGTCACCATCTTAATCCAACCACATAGCATGGATACCTAGTTACCATTTTAATCATACCACATGATGTGGTACATTTACCAGGACTGGTAAATTTGAATTGGATCCTGCTGGATTCTAACAACTAACAGCATGCTTTAATCATTTTACAATTTATTTATTTTTGGTTTTTACAAAGTCCCTGTGCCTTTTAACAAATTAAATGCATTTTTATGTCACATTAACAAAATCTAGTAATCCTAAAATCTCTACTATTGGAATTTGATAATTTTATCACCCTGTATTCATCTGTTTCTAATTAAAATCATTTTTCCATTTTAACTTTTGTATGGGTATAGATAATATTTATACAGGATTGCTGCTTAAGACTTTTACATTATCTATTGGCTTTTAACAAAGGACTTTTTTTGTTTTGGTTTGGTTTGCTTTGCTTTTATTCTGTTTACATGACTTTTACCTATGTTTAAGGGATTATTTCAGATTTTGGCATTTTGAGCAGACTCTCCACTTTGTTGGTTTTCTCCATGAATCCCAGTTTATTCAGAAATTCCTTTTTGTTTCTGTTCTGGATTCAAGCCTCTGTACCTAAGGTTAAGAAGTTGTGAACACCACACCCTGTCCCAGTTGGCTTTGGGAACTAACCTCTGGCAATAGGATTTTATCCAGCTGCTTTCCTTTAAAGAAAGAACTTTGATTTTTCCACTAACAATAAATTTACTTTCATTAAATTATCAGGTAAACTCAATAACTTTTAGAGACAGAGGCTAGCCCATGGTGCTGTACACACTAGATCTACTGTCCAAGTACATGCCCCAGCAACACAAACACACCCTTTCAAGCTTTCTACTGCTGAGAGACAGGCTCCCTAGATCAAAGACATAGCTTTGGGTTTTCCACTCACTACAGATTTTTCCTAGGCTTTTGCCTCCTGAGGAACCCTAATTCTCCGTGTTCCACACTCCAGCCAGCCCTCTTGTAGTTTAGACTGTGCCTACTTGCAAAAGTTCTTTATAATCAAATTTTATTAACTCATGATTATTTAAACCAAACTATAACTGATCAGTATATTTCCTTTGAGGTTTGAGACCTTGTGCTTCCAAACTTTAGACTTATGTCATGTGAGATATTGTTTATAGCACTTGCAATCTATTGTTGTTCAGGAATATTGAATAATGTAACTCCCCTTTTCTGTCTAGAAGCTATTTAAGCTGAAGTATAAAAATGTCCTTCTCAGCATGGAAGAAGCCAGAGTGGTCAGTGCCCCTTTCCCCTCCGAAATATGAGACCTGTCATAGTAATATGCCAGGCAGCTAATCCCACTTAAGAGGACCATAAAATGTCTTAAAATATGAATGATGGTGCATAAATATGACAATGACAATTAAAAGTTCCATGGTCCTGCAAACCCATGGACAATTTTAAGGATATGCAGCAGATCAGGGAACTGGGAACTTTCTGTAACTTGACATCAAGTTATTTTGGGTACTAAAACTTAGGTATGATTTTTTTAAGGGATCTCCCATTGTCCACATTTAAAGGATGCAATTAACTCATGTGTCTATCCAAGCTGTCTGTATGTTAACTGTCCTCACATGTATCTGAAATTCATCCTGTCTGTCATGTGTCTAAATTGTTTGTGTGTTAACTGTTCTCTAATGTGTCTGAGATTTGTTCACATTCTCTTCTGTGTTGGTTTCTGTTCTGACAAAAAATGGCCACTTCAAGCTCTTTCATTCTGTATTGGGCACAAAATCTATTATATTTAAATTTGTCATGCTTCTTAAACTTTTTCAATAGCCTAATTTTGAACCTGGATTCCTTAAGTTTCTACAAAGCAAGATCTAAACTGGTTATCTGCAGATTTTATTTGTTATCATTTAGAATTGATTTGATCTCCAAATTAACTGTTTTAAGATATTTTTCAGGTTGTTTTTTTTTTTCCTTTCATGCCTCCAAAGACCTGCTATTTAACCCTTCCTATTAAAGGTTTACTCACAGGTGTCTTCTTTCTCCTACTTAAACAGGATGCTTTTGCGTATGTACTGGTGCCCTGGCCTACACTATGGACACCACAGGTTTCTTCCAACACTATATGTTCTGTTTTTGCCCTCCTTGCTCATCCTACGTCCTGAATACCATGCTCCCGTGCCCAATTCCATGATTTTGGTATCTCAATTGCTGAATTATCCTTGTTTTGTACTGCCTCAGTAAGACTGAATGTCTCCTGTTGCCCAATTCTTTAGCTTATAATTCTGTTTTCCATCGCTTTTTATAAAATGTTTGGTAACAGCATGATAGAGAAACCACATTGGCTACCTTGGCTTCGGGAATGCAAGGAAACTGGTTGTTGCTGCATGTTGTAATTGATATCCCTGAGCCCCAAATAAAAGCTTTTGACTTTGAGAGCAGTGGTGTGTGTGTGTGACTTTGTTCAGACTGTAATATAGTTATAGCATATTAAGAATCTATCAGGCCATTGATAGACAATGTAAGGTGTTTCCTCTGAATGAAATCCTTTATGTTTGATAGCCACATATGTCTCTGCTCAGTACAACCTTTATAAACTGCCATCACCAGAGTTAATTATCAACACAAGGAAATTGTGTTCCACAGGTGGAAAGTCTCAGTAATGTGCAACTCATGGACAATAAAATTGTTTTTCTTCTGTGGAACACATGGGACAGTCCAAATGAATCCAAGTTTGGTGAGCTTGATTGAAGTCCCTGTCCTATCTGGTATAGGCATGTGAAAATACCCCCCTCCTTTCCTTCTCAACTATAATTCAGAATCTGGGGACAAGGCATTGTTTTCAGCCTCTTTATTATTTGGGGCAATGCGATCCCTGGGATATTGTATAATACAATAGGATGAAAATGGGCCAGTACCACAAGCCAGTAAGCAGCATTGCTTCCTAGTCTGTGCTGCAGTTACTACTTCCAACTCCTGCCATGAGCTTTTATTATTGGTCAGAAGTGTCTTGTTACGACGATTCAAAACTTATTAAGAGTTTTAAAATCAAAATTAAAACTTCAATCTGCTTTGCCCAAAGGGATTTAAAGGGACAATCTTTTGGGCCTTGCCCTCTAAGGTCAACATAAGTCCTAGGGGTCTGCTTGGGCACCTCTGTCCATGCCCAAGTCCCGGTAGCTGCCCGGAGGCCAATGGCATGTCCCACAGAGGGACACCAGGGCCTCTGTCAGCACTGTTCTGCTGGGACTCGGCCTAATCAGTGCTGCAAGGGTCCTGCTTCAAGTGTGGCAAACAAGGTCACTGGGCTAAGAACTTCCCAAGACCCAGGCTGCCCACCATGCTGTGCCCCTTCTGCCAGCACCCTGGCCATTGGAAGTCTGAGTGCCTGTGTGTGGGCTCATCCACTGTGCCATGCCATTTCTCCAACCCCCTTTGGCCTCTGAATTACTCGCCTTGGTGGAGGACTGAGGGTGGCTGGACTCTGAGGTCCCTCTGACCCTTTCTCCAACCTAAGCTAATGAACCAGGTAGTAGTACATGTCCTCAAAGCCTGAGTGACCCCTGATTATTAGATCCTCAATTGACCTCAAGACCAAAACTAATTTATCTGAAGTAACTGTTTGCTTTTAAACACCCCAACAGGCCCTAAATATCTCCTAAATATTACATATCCCACACTGGCCGCAGTCTTCAAGAAAGGTAGAGCAGGCCAATGGCTTTATCAAACAGCAGCTCAGGAAACTCTCTGTGGAACTCCAGTTGCCTTGGCCCTCCCTACTGCCCATTGCTCTCACCTGCCTCTGAGCTGATCACCCCTATTCCTGCTCTTCCATTGGCCTCAGCCCATTTGAGTTACTTTATAACTGTCTTTCCTTATCAGCCATAATATAGCAGCTTCAGCCTACCCCCACCCAACCCCTGTTGGCACACTACTTGCCTTATCTCTCAAACACACAGTCATCTGCTCCTATCTGGACAAGTGCTTCCCTGCTCCTACCTCAGTGGAGTCCACAATCACTGATCTGCCCTTTCTCTCACTGGGGGACAAGGTCCTCCTTAAAATTTTGTCTCTTAAGTCTTTTGAATCCAGGTGGAGTGGACCCTACATCCTCATTCTTATTACCACTTCAGCAGCCAAACTACTAGGCCAGCCACACTGATACCATTTGTCTAGACTCAAGAGGCACCCAACCCAGGATGAATGGTCCATCAAGCTGGGATACACCTCTCAGATTTTCCATGTACCACAAGGGCAGGTCCTAATGGTCAGGCATGGCAGCCTTCCCCCTTTGCACCTTCACCCTGGCCTTCTTCTTTTTCTGGGTCATGGTTTTCTTCTGCTGCCCCTGCTGTTGCAGTTGCTAGATGTTGTGATACCCCTGAGGGGTCCCTTTGTTTCATTATTGTCTCAATCTTCACCCAATCAGGAACATTTCCAGGAGGTCTCCAGAGTGGTCCTTATAATACCCCTACATCCCTGTGCACGCCCTTCAATGTTTCAGCTCAGCAGGAGGAAGTCAGAGCAGAATCAATGCCCCTATACCCTAAGAGGTTGGGATGTTAGGTTGGGGTTTGGGACAAAAAGCCATGATAATGTAGACTGGAATGTCCCCTTTCTGCTTTTCCAGTCAGGAGCTCATGTTTGCAAAAGCCTGGTAAGAAAGTCTGTGCGAATCAGTGGACAAGGCCAACACCTAGTTCTGAATTCCCAAAAGGCCCCTGGATCAGAGATCAACCTTCAGGGCCCTGACCTGGCCTAATTGACCGTATTCCAACACGTCACCATCTCCCCTCCCCTGGCCTATAAGAGATCCTTAGGACATCCCAAATGGATACTTTCCCTTGGTCTTTCACCCCAAAGGCCATCGGAATTGCCTGAGAACAACTTTACCTGGAATAAAAGCCTGCCTTTGGGGGTTGGAGAGATGGTCTAGCGGTTAAGAGCGCTGACTGCTCTTGCGGAGGACGTGGGTTTGAACCCGAGCAGACACATGGCAGCTGAGAACCGTCTTTGACTCCAGTTCCAGGGGAATCCAACACCTTCTTCGGACCCCCGCGGCATTGCACGACATGGGTGCACAAACCTACATGCAGACAGTACAGTCATACATATACAAGAATAAATAACAATTTTTTTAAAAGCCTGGCTTTGTTTACTTTCAATTAGGACAGATTCAGCCTTCCTCTCAGCTTTGGGAAGATTACATTGATGAACAGCCACCAAAGGCTTCCTCATAACTTACAAAACACCAAAGGAAAAAAGGAAGGAAGCAAAACAGAAATAGACTTCTCCAGCATCTAAGAACAATTCATCTTCTAAGGACAAATCTATCACTAACTGTGTCTGCAAGGAAAGAATATCTTCATCAAATTCTGTTCTGTTAATCCTTAATCACATTTAGGTTAAATGTTAAATGATTTTGCAAGTAAATCTGTTTGTAGTGTGTCATTTCCTTCGGTTTGAAGGTTTAAAGTATTTTCTTTAAATATCTGCAGAATTTTTGCCTCTTTCCTTAAAATTAAATTCTCAATGAGTATAGGTTTTTTATTTTTAAAACTCAAGGTAATTTAATGGGGTTGGTTGGCATAAACAATGGTAAAAGGGAAGCTTGGCACTATAGAAGTATAATTAGCTTTCTTTTCCTTTTGAGGGCTCTTTCTCCTTTATTCTTAGATTCCTTTCTTTTTTAAACTAGTTCAGCATTTGAAAATGAAAAGGCAGTAGTTAGGGTTTCTAAATGGAAGAGGGATATTAACATACCATGAATACTCAGAGTTTTAATCTGTGTTTCCAGATTATCACATTTAGATAACTTGGTTTGACAAGAGAATGAGGTTAGTCATTTGTGTAAGGCTAGCATCATAAACCTTTCTAAATTGAAAAGAGAAAATACACATCTGATAAGGAAAGCAAGATATAATGTGGAGGAAACAATGGATTGGCTAAAGCTGTGGTGATACAGTAGGAAGTAACACAACTTGGCTGAAAATAAAGGGAAAAGAAGCGAGGACTTAAATTTAACTCCCTTGCTAGAGGAACTAGTCAACTGTTATTGATACTTTAATGACTTGAATACCTCAGTAGTCCCATTAGAATTGGAAAGATTGATATTAAAATCAGTAAACTGTAAATAACAGGGAAAAGGAATTGCTCAGTTAGAAGTCTTGTGCCAGTCTACTGGAGACCACAGACTGTGGAAAGTAGGGAGACATGTTTTCTCATTGGTGAAGAGGAATATGTGGAGAAGGAAAACATTTAGCCCGTTACTTGTACAAGTTCTTCAGTGGGACAGGTTTTGAAATGCTAGCTACCATGCCTTTGGATGGTGGAAAGCTTCCAGAAAGAAGAAATGAGTCAGAATTTCTGAACGCCAATTGTAATTACTCTTTCATAATAAAAAACAAAACAAAACAAAAAAGAAAAGTTTAAAACAACTATAAACTTCTGGTCCATGAAATACAATTTTTGAGAATATGATGTAATCATCCAGTAACAGCATCAATTAATAACTGTATGGAGCAACATATTTTTAAAAAATATTAAAAAATATTAAAAAATATTTAAAAATCTTCAAAGATGATATAAAGAGGGAAATTTTCTCTTATAAAGAATTTGGTAGACCTTAGACCTTTAGAAATGTGCATTCCACACCAGGCGTGGTGGTGCATGCCTTTAATCCTAGCACTTGGGAGGCAGAGGCAGCCTGGTCTACAGAGTGAGTTCCAGGACAGCTGGGGCTACAGGGAGACCCTGTCTCTCTCGAAAAGACCAAAAAAAAAAAAAAGTGTTTTTCTCCAATTCTGACATCCTTCTGGAAAGAAGTTCAATGGAGCAATCCTCTATTTGCTACACAGAAACCAAAATACTCTTTCTTAAACATAATTACAATCATTTGAACAGAGTGATGGAAACAGGAAACTAGTACAAACGAGTGTAATTGAAATTATGATCCTTAAGTTGAACCTGAGACTTGAACTGTCTTCAACTCCCATGAACCTGAAGTTGTGGTCTTCTGTGAACCTGAAGCTGTGGTTCCCCACCCATTATCCAAAGTTGTGGATCTCTCCTATGAGCTTCAGCTATGGCCACCTGCTTGAATTTTTTAGCTGTTGTCCTCTCCTATAAACCTGGAACTGTGGTCTACTTCTATGAACTGAAGCTGTGGTCTCCTACTGTATGTCAAGCTGTGGTCTCTNAAGTCAGGATGGATAAGAGAGTTTAATCATCCGGGGCTTAGAGCATGAAGCTTATTATTCTTGGCATGATGCTTGTAAGAGCTATGTCACCACTGGAAAAAACTGTGCTCCTAAATTTGCCCAATCCATGGAAAAAAAGACATTTCTAATGGAAATACAGTCAGACGTCATCTTATGAACACACAATATAAGGTATGCTTCTTAATGATTATCGCTAACTTGACAAAGTCGAGCCCACAGGTATAAGTAAGCGGAAGTTGTGGTTAAAAAATCACAAGGGCTATGCCTTGTGGATTCAAATTTAGTCAACTGACCGTTCGTAGATAACCATAATCAATTCTTTGAGCCTTCAGATGTTTCTTATCGCCAAGGGCACCTTGTTCCCCCTTACAAGTAAGCCATCTTGGGAAGAGCGCCTATATAAAAAAAAATTTATTCTTCTGGGCTCATCCCATAAACATCCTGCCAGATTCAATAACAGACAAACATTAAATTAGACTAGTTTGATGTCTTAGTGTTTAAAAGTCACTATTCATCATTCCTTTACATATAGGCATGGAGAAGATCAGAGATGTCCTAGCGGTTAACAGCGCCGACCACTCTGCAGTGGGACCCCGGGTTTTGAATCCCCAAGCATCACAGTATTGATACCCAAGTTCCATGAGGTGAATGAAGCTCGCTGAGCACTCTGTCTTACTAGAACGCGTCATGTGATCATTCAATCTTAGACATCAGAGTTGCCGCAGTCAAAACGTATGGGCATGAAGACAAAGTACATTCTTTATGTGAGCAGCAAATTACAGAAATTATAAATTAAATTAAAATTAAAAAAATCCTTTTAAAAATAGTTAAAAATATAAAAAATTTAAGTCACTTCTATTTGGGGTCATATTCAATAGTAGGGATATTTCTGGACAAAATTTATGCATATGTTAGTACATCTTAACACTGGTTTTTTTCTGAAGTGGCGGAATAGAAATAGGTTTGGCAAAATCAGCCACTTTCTGGCTTTAGCAATTTATAAATTCAAAATTATATTAAAATAAAATATGGACCAAGGAATAGGAATGTGGGATCATAACTTTATTCTGTTTGTAAGCCGCCTCCTTAAAGGATTGCTAGCTATTTTTTGGTGTAAGAGAATTTTTTAAAAGAAGAAATTGTTCTTTTCCAAATGTAGTGGGTTGAATTCTACTTAAGTATAGTTATATTGTCAGCATCGATATCCATGTCTGTTATCTACGTCAAGGTGCATGTAGGGGTGTGTCTCAAATATTCCCGCTGAATTGGCTCCAATGGGGTAACGTGAAAGGGGAGGTCAGATAGGATGTACTAACGGATTCCCCTGAGAATATGGTGGATCGGGGTTCATAATCTGGAACTGGGGTTTGCCAGAACTGGTTCTTTCAGGGCTTTGCCATGTGGGGAGGCTGGAGACTTGACACCCACGGAAGGCCCTGTCCTGCTGCAAGACAGCAGTTCGGTTTGCCCTAAGTTTGAACAAGCGTAGGACAATCCTCGGTTGCATGGGCCCCAGCTATAGTTGGGCAATTTATCCCGTGTGATGCCCAGATGTGGTCGTGTGCCCAGCCTAGGCCTGGTCTGTCTGGGGGTTCCTTAGGTGCCCATGAAGCATGAGGTTTCTGGTTTTGTGTACGCTTAGCAGGCTTTAGCATCGTTATTTGGCAATTGCACGACCGGACTTGGATGGTCACAGGAACGGAGAGGGTCAGATTCCCCTGGACATGGAAGGTGCAAAAGATGGTTCTCAGACCTCCACGTGGGTGCTGAGGGGATTGAACCTCTGGATAATGCCTAGGATTCTAGTTAGTTTCATAAGGTTCAATGTGTTCATTGCTAGACAGCTCTAGTGTTGCTGTTTAGAAATGTCCCTTGTTAAACATTGTTCTCAATTTCTTTAATAAGGATCATTTTTTTCGACTTGATAGATAGCAGTAAAAGTTCTATTTAGTTGGCCAGCCAGCATTGTGGGTCTTGCGGGTGGGTCGGTTGCTCTCCTCCCCGCGAGGGGAAGTCTTTGTGTCATCATAGGTTGTGGGCTTCTATGAGGATCTGTAATAGAATATCAGATGATATTTCGATTATTGACTAGATGGTTGAGAGCTGAACGCTTTTGTACTCTAGACATGCTCTAGGTAATTTGTTGGTGGGGTTAAAGGGGGTGGGTGGGCCTTTTTTTTCACAGGATGTACGGGTTTGATGCAGAGAGAAATTTGTTGTGTTCCTTCCATGTTTGTTTTGGTAGGCAAGTTCTGATAGTTGTCTGTCCGTCTGCTTCTGAGGGTACCAATTAGAATGCTAATGTTGGTTATCAGGTCATCTTTGAATGCAGTGTGTTTTTCGTCTTTGTGTTTTCGAAGCTTTTTATGATGAACCCTTTTTGGTGTAAATACTGTGAGTAACACTGAAATCCCTGATCGGATTATTATAGGTACCTGAGCGTTAACAACTGTTTAATTTCTGTATTTTTATCCGTGGTGCTTGTTCATCAATACATTTTAGAATGATAATTGCTGGGGTAGGTGATGCATGAGTGGTTTAGAAAGTACTGTATATGTCCCTCCAACTGTGATGAAGATCCATCTTTCCTTGGACTGAGGTACTGAAGTTACCTGTACATTAATTGATTCGCCCCTACATGCGCGAGCCTTCATGGTTGAGTATTGGAGCTTTTTGTCCCTTTCCATTCGTCCATTATTTTGGTTATCAGCATTCGCAATATTAAATCCGGGAATATCGGATTCTCCTGCATACATAAAACAATGATGAAGGCTTTGTAAAAGAAACCACCATTGCTCTGACTGTTGGGTCTCAAAAGGATTTTGCGAATTAAATTTTGACGGAGAAAGTAGGGTTTTGATTTAAGTCGGAGGTGTTATTCTACCTTATTCACTACTCCCAGAGAAAACTTCTACACTTTTGTTTGAGATGTGTTCATGGCACTATCGCACCTTACAAAGTACACCATTTCACTGCGAATTTTCCCCATCCACTTGCCCCGAATGCTAGCTGGATCCAGAGGGCAGTCCCTAGAACACAAAGCCTTCTCTTCTTTTTGGCCCTACTGATTAATAGTTTTCTAGAGTAGTTGACCTTTATACCTTCGATAGTATCATTTTAGTCTTAGATTCTGGAACTAATGTTTAGGTGCTAAATTAACTTAATTGTCTGAAAGATTAGCTCGGATGTTATTACCCCCTCTTCCTGTGGTTGAGGATAACAGTTGAGCCAGGGTGTATTGGACCAAGTTTACTGGACAGTGAACTCGGCGCCTCATTTGGGGCGTAACATCCATTAGTCTTTTACGCCATTACTGACCGAGCCTGGACCTTATGTTTGATCACATTCCTAGTTATTGGCTTTTAAATAAATCCATTGATGTTTTCCTCCGTGATGATACTGGAAGTGTCACATCCCCCAAAATGTGAACAGTATCAAGTTAGAATAGCGTCTCTCCTTAGTAGTCGAATGGTGTAGATCTAATTAGGGTGAATTTAGTAAGAGGCATCTTCAGAAGGAATTCGGAAATATTACCTTTGCAGTGTAGCACCTTCCACTTTTACAAATAGAGATAGGAATTTCATGATTGCCTTCTTTGTTCCAAAATTGTCTCCTTCCAGGTAGTGTCCATTAACATTTATATAAAGCCAGTTGAGAGACGAGAGAAAACATAAAGAGTTCATTGTTCATGTAGAATATGACAGCCCGTGAAATTTCAATATATGACCTCTTAATAATGACTTAGTGTTAGCAAAATGTATCTCATAATAAAAAACACATAAGCTGCTCGTCCCTTAAAAACACAAAAACAACATGATCTGCTTAGTAATCCAGTTATAAATTGCTTCTACTACTATTTTCCAATTCCTGATCGTTCTGTTTCTACTCTAGACTTAATTGTAGTAGGCCGATTGAGTGCGATTTGAAAGACTATGTGTGTATATGTCTTTATTTTAAGTGACTCATACAACTTTGGGCACAGGAGAAACATTTTCCTAGTCCATTTTTACTCTATAGTCTTACCCATAATCTGGAAACTAAGGAACTCTCTATATTATAGATTGATGATTACCACCGTAAATAACCAATCATGGTAAATTATTGGGACCGTTGAGTGTTTTCTTTGGGACGCATGGTTTTCATTTCCAGGGACGTAGGCCTTTGGAATGAAGTTAGTAAGCAACAGGAGCGGCAAAAACCAGAACATATAGTGTTGGAAAGAATACCTGTTGGTGTCCATAGGCTAATGTGCCCATGGCACCCCGTACATACGCCCAAAAAGCATTTCCTGTATTTAAGTCAGGAGATAAAAGAAGATTCTACTCATATGCTTACGCGCAATCTGTGTCGTGCTGAATGCCTACTTTACCGCATGGTTACAAAAATTCAGCTATCCTTAATAGTGGATAATCAAGTTGCGTTAGAGTTATGCGGTTAATTGCGTAAATTAAGCCAGCAGTTTCCCATCATTCTGTCTTTTGGCGGTAGCGTACTGTTTTTTATTGTTCTACTGTCAGGCTGACGTTACACTTGATAGGTCAATAACAAAAATGAGTTTTATTGAAGCCAACCAGTGAACCATACAAAATTTTCTAACTTGAATGAGAATCTTGGGAGTCTACAATGAATATTAATCACTTGTGGGAATTTTTTCTTTTTTAAATTTCAATGTCGACTATACTTTGTACCATTAACGAAATAAGGAAGAATCCTGTGCGGAGTAGAGGATAATATGCAGTTTAGAATCTTGGCTTGTTGGAGTCTGGTGAGGCAAAAAC
This sequence comes from Rhizomys pruinosus, assembly GCA_009823505.1. Taxonomy (NCBI): domain Eukaryota; kingdom Metazoa; phylum Chordata; class Mammalia; order Rodentia; family Spalacidae; genus Rhizomys; species Rhizomys pruinosus. The sequence goes on along the minus strand of VZQC01015396.1, from coordinate 80,044 downwards.
TCATAAAGTGATTCATTGGCGCACTGACTTCACCCACCCAAAGAAATATTTTCTATTAGTGTGTCTTAAATTTGAAAAAAAAAGTTAATTATTGAAAAAAGGTAGCTAAATCGTAGGCCAAAATATTAATTAAATTTGTATAGTTATCTTTGGTACAACATAAGGTTAATTTTCTGTTAGGTCGCCCCAAGAGATGTTAACCAAGGGTCAACTATCTCTGAAGGATAGAGCCCTTTGGAAGGTGTGGCCATTTTTTTCTTGTTTTCTTTTTATTCAGAAGAGACACGAGAAACCAATCCATGCGCGCAGAGAGAAAATGTTGAAACAGCCCTTACATCAGACTTCGGCCTGTAGGAGAGAACTCCACGTATAACACATACGATCAAGACACCATAGAAACTTTGGTCGCTTGAACAAAATCTCAATTCGACCGACCCAAGGAGCAATATGAACCACTCTTTCCGAGACATACGAATGCTTTAGTGGAGGAACTCATAGTTTAAACATGGAAACAGACAGCATATTGGATTGAGATCACCACCACATAACCTGAGTTTCCTTAAGATGGTCTCTTAGGTGCCTTTTGTGGGATATTCTTGCGTGGATCTATTTTCCACATCCTCCCTCGCTTGTTCGTTGCTGTGACAGAAGAGAGCGATAATTAAAAGCTTTCACCGCACTGCTTCTTTACGCAGTTGCGTGTAGCCTCTATTCCCATCCTGTCTAGTATTGTTCCATTAAACTGTTCCCTCCACCATCTCGTATCATTGACTTAGATCGAGTTTCACTTTTTGTTTCTTTAATGTTTTATAGTTGTGTGGTTCGTAAATTGTGTTTGGTGGGTTATTGAATGTGACCTTATGGTCATGTAAGATTTGGGGTGCACCCGTGTTGGTATGCTCTCTAAATTTGTTAGCTCCGTGCTCTGCTAATGATGTCTGAGATTGTTCACATTCATGCTTCTGTGTTGGTGCTTTGCTTGTTCTTGAACAAATGTTGGCCACTCTCCCAAGCTCTTTCATTCTGTATTGCGGACACAAAATCTATTATATTTAAATTTTGTTCTCGCTTCTTAAAACGTTTTTACATAGCCTAATTTTGGAACGCTGGATTCACTATAAGGTTTGCTAGCAATAGCAAGATCTAAACTGGTTATCTGCAGATTTTGATTCTGTTAGTCATTTAGAATTTGATTGTTGCATCTCCAAAAATTAACTGTCTTATATAGATATTTCTTCAGGTGTGTTTTTTTTTCCTGTTCATGCCTCCAGAAGACCCTGCTATTAATAAGCCCTCCTATTAATAAGCGGGTTTACTACGACCTAGGTGTCTTCTTTTCTCCTACTTAAACAGGATGCTTTTGCGTATGTACGTGGTGCCCTGGCCATACACTTATGGACACCACCAGGTTTCTTCCAACAACCTTATATGTTCTGTTTTTGCCCTCCTTGCTCATTCCTTACGTCCTGAATACCCATGCTCCCCCGATAGCCCAATTCCATTGATTTTAGGTATTCTCTCATTCGCTCGAAGATCCTAGTCCTTGTTTTGTACTTCTGCCTCAGTAAGAGTTGTCCTTGAATGTCTGCTGGTTGCCCATTCTAGCTATTTGATACATTCTGTTTCCATCGCTTTTTATAAAAACTGTTTTGGTAACAACATGATAAAGAAACACATCTGGCCAAGTTTGGCCACTCAGCCTTGGAATGCAAAGAAACTGGTTGTTGCTGCATGTTGTAATTGATATCCCTGAGCCCCAAATAAAAGCTTTTGACTTTGAGAGCAGTGGTGTGTGTGTGTGATTTGTTTCAGAACAATAATATAGTTATAGCATTTTAAGATCTATCAGGCCATGATAGACAATGTAAGGTGTTTCTCCAAATGAATACCTTTATGCTTGATCAGCCAATGTATGTGAGCTCTGCTCATTACAACTTTTATAAACTGCCATCACCAGAATTAATTATCAACACAAGGAAATTGTGTTCCAACGTTGGAAGTCTGCAGTAATGTGCGCAACTCATGGACGCAATAAATTTGTTTTACTTCTGGGGAACTCATGGGACAGTCCAAATGAATCCAAGTTTGGTGAGCTTGATTGAAGTCCCTGTCCTATCTGGTATAGGCATGTGAAAATACCCCCTCTCCTTCTCAACTATAATTCAGAATCTGGGGACAAGGGCATTGTTTTCAGCCTCTTATTTATCTTGGGGCATGCGATCCCTGGGTATATTGTATAATACAATAGGATGAAAATGGGCCAGTACCACAAGCCAGTAAGCAGCATTGCTTCCTAGTCTGTGCTGCAGTTACTACTTCCAACTCCTGCCATGAGCTTTTATTATTGGTCAGAAGTGGTCTTGTTACGAGGATTCAAATTTATTAAGGGAGTTTTTAAAATCAAAATTAAAACTCTCAATTCTTGCTTTGCCCAAAGGGATTAACAGGGACAATACTTTTGGCCTTGCCCTGTAAGGTCAACTAATTCCTGGGGTCTGCATGGGCACCTTCTGTCCATGCCCAAGTCCCGGTAGCTGCCCGGAGGCCAATGGCATGTCCCACAGAGGGACACCAGGGCCTCTGTCAGCACTGTTCTGCTGGGACTCGGCCTAATCAGTGCTGCAAGGGTCCTGCTTCAAGTGTGGCAAACAAGGTCACTGGGCTAAGACTTCCCAAGACAGGCTGCCCACCAATGCTGTCCCTTCTGCCAAGCACCCGTGGCATTGGAATCTGAGTGCCTGTGTGGGCTCATCCACTGTGCCATGCCATTTCTCCAACCCCCTTTGGCCTCTGAATTACTCGCCTTGGTGGAGGACTGAGGGTGGCTGGACTCTGAGGTCCCTCTGACCCTTTCTCCAACCTAAGCTAATGAACCAGGTAGTAGGTACATGTCCTCAAAGCCTGAGTGGACCCCTGATTATTAGATCCTCATTGACCCTCAGACCAAAACTATTTAATCTGAGTAACTGTTTGGTTTTTAAACACCCAACAGGTCCCTAAATATTCTAAATATTACATATCCACACTTGGCCGAGTTTCAAGAAGGTAGGCAGGCAATGGCTTTTATAAACAGGCAGCTCAGGAAACTCTCTTGTGGAACTCCAGTTGCCTTGGCGCTCCCTACTGCCCATTGCTCATCACCTGCCTCTGAGCTATCACCCCTTTCCTGCTCTTCCATTGGCCTCAGCCCATTTGAGTTACTTTATAACTGTCTTTCCTTATCAGCCATAATATAGCAGCTTCAGCCTACCCCCACCCAACCCCTGTTGGCACACTACTTGCCTTATCTTCTCAAACACACAGTTCATCTGCTCTACTGGACAGAGTGCATTCCCTGCTCCTACCTCAGTGAGAGTCCACAACCACTGATCTGCCCTTTCTCTCACTGGGGAGGTCTCCTTTAAAAATTTTGTTCTTTAGTCTTTTTGATCGCCAGGTGGAGTGGAACCCCTACATCCTCATTTTCTTATTACCCTTCCAGCAGCCAAACTACTAGGCCAGCACACACTGAGTACCATTTGTCTGACTAAGAGGCAACAAACCCAGGGTATGGGATGGTACCATCAAGTCTGGGATACACCTCTCAGATTTTCCATGTACCACAAGGGCAGGTCCTAATGGTCAGGCATGGCAGCCTTCCCCCTTTGCACCTTCACCCTGGCCTTCTTCTTTTTCTGGGTCATGGTTCTCCTTCTGCTGCCCACTGCTGTTGCAGTTGCTAGATGTTGTGATACCCCTGAGGGGTCCCTTTGTTTCATTATTGTCTCAATCTTCACCCAATCAGGAACATTTCCAGGAGGTCTCCAGAGTGGTCCTTATAATACCCCTACATCCCTGTGCACGCCCTTCAATGTTTCAGCTCAGCAGGAGAGAAGTCAGAGCAGCAATGAATGCCCTATACCCTAAGAGGTCTGGGATGTTAAGTCTGAGGTTTGGACAAAAGCCATGATAATGTAACTGGAATGTCCCTTTCTGCTTTTTTCCGTCAGAGCTATGTTGGCAAAAGCCTGGAAGAAGGTCTGTGCGAATCAGTGGCAAGGCACACCTATCTCTGATTCCCAAAAGGCCCCTGGATCCAGAGATCAACTTCAGGGCTTACCTGGCTAATTGACCCGACTTTCCAACACTCACCATCTCCCTCCCTTGTCCTGATAAGAGACTCCTTAGGAATCCCCCAAATGGGTTTACTTTCCCTTGGTCTTTCACCCCATAGGCCATCGAATTGTGAGAACAACTTTACCTGGAATAAAAGACCTGCCTTTGGCGCGGGTTGGAGAGATGGCCTAGCGTGATAAGGCGCTACTGCCTCTTGCGGAGGACGTGGGGTTTGAACCCGAGCAACACATGGTGAGCTGAGAACCGTCTTTGATCCAGTTCCAGGGGATCCAACACCTTCTTCGGACCCCGCGGCATTGCACGACACTGGGTGCACAAACCTACATGCAGACCGTCACCCAAGTTCATACATATACAGTAAAATAACATTTTTTTTAAAAGCCTGGGCTTTGTTTACTTTCATATTAGGACAAGATTCAGCCTTCCTCTCAGCTTTGGGAGATTACATTGATGAACACCACCAAAGGCTTCCTCATAACTTACTAAAACACCAAAGGAAAAGGAGGAAGCAAAACGAAATAGCTTCTCCAGCATCTAAGAACAATTCCATCTTCTAAGGAAATCTATCACTACTGTGTCTGCAAGGGAAAGATTCTTCCATAAATTCTGTTCTTTAATCACTTATCACATTCTAGGTTAAATGTTAGATGATCTTATGCAAGTTAATCATGTTTGTAGTGTGTCATTTCCTTTCGGTTTGGAAGGGTTAAAAGTTTTTCTTTAAATATCTGCAGATTTTTGCCTCTTTCCTTAAAAATTAAATTCTCCCAAATGAGTATAGGTTTTTTATTCTTTAAACATCAAGGTATTTAATGGGTTGGTTTGGCATAAACAAATGGTTAAAAGGGAAGCTTGGCCTATGAAGTATCAATTAGCTTTTTCTTTTCCTTTCTGGGGCTCTTTCTCCTTTTATATTCTTAGATTCCTTTCTTTTTTAAACTAGTTCAGCATTTGAAAATGAAAAGGCAGTAGTTAGGGTTTCTAAATGGAAGAGGGATATTAACATACCATGAATACTCAGAGTTTTAATCTGTGTTTCCAGATTATCACATTTAGATAACTTGGTTTGACAAGAGAATGAGGTTAGTCATTTGTGTAAGGCTAGCATCATAAACCTTTCTAAATTGAAAAGAGAAAATACACATCTGATAAGGAAAGCAAGATATAATGTGGAGGAAACAATGGATTGGCTAAAGCTGTGGTGATACAGTAGGAAGTAACACAACTTGGCTGAAAATAAAGGGGAAAAGAAGCGAGGACTTAAATTTTAACTCCCTTGCTAAGAGGAACTAGTCAACTGTTATTGATACTTTAATGACTTGAATACCTCAGTAGTCCCATTAGAATTGGAAAGATTGATATTAAAATCAGTAAACTGTAAATAACAGGGAAAAGGAATTGCTCAGTTAGAAGTCTTGTGCCAGTCTACTGGAGACCACAGACTGTGGAAAGTAGGGAGACATGTTTCTCATTGGTTTGGAAGAGGAATATGTGGAGACAGGAAAAAACATTTAGCCGTTACTTGTACAAGTTCTTCAGTGGGACAGAGTTTTGAAATGCTAGTACATGCCTTTGGATGGTGGACAAGCTTCCCACAAAAGAAGAAAAGAAAATGAAGTCAGATTTCTGAACGCAATTGATAATTACTCTTTCATTAATAAACAAAAAACAAAACAAAAAGGAAGGTTTTAAACTGATAAACTTCTGGTCTGAAGATCCACAATTGAAATATGTGACATCCGTACACTTAATACACTGAATGATGCATACAAATAATTAAAATTTTTTAAAAAATATCTAAAAATATTAAAAAATATTTAAAAATCCTTTAAAGATTATATAAAGGAGGGAAATTTTCTCTTATAAAGAATTCATGGTAGACCCTTAGACCCTTTAGAAATGGCATTCCACACCAGTGCGTGGTGTGCATGCTTAATCCAGCACTTGGAGAGGCAGAAGGCAGCCTGGTCTACAGAGTGAGTTCCAGGACAGCTCTGGGCTACAGGGAGACACCTGTCTCCTCGAAAGACAAAAAAAAAAAAAAAAAAAAGAAAGCCATCCAAATTTTTGATTAGCTGAAAAAAACTCATGGAACAAGGTACTTGGAGGGACCTCCTAGAATAAGAATATTATTTGCAGAAATACAGAAAAATACTTAATACAGAGAGATACGCAACTATAGAGAAAAAAATTACACAACACTTATCAGATTTCACTACATTTCCAAACACAATGACAGCATTTTTCATGCAAAAACTTTATGGAAATCTTTCATGTTAAAATTACTAAACAAATGAAGATATTTTGATTTATTCATGTGCTATGATTTGGATGTGGTCTAATTTTCAATGGATCAAATAGCAAAGTTTTTATCTTCATTACTGTAACTTAAATATGGTGAGAATTCAAGTCAAGGTTTAAGGTTAATGCCATGTATCACTAAGAAACTGTAATTTGAAAGGGATAAAGGGAGATCATATAGTACAACAGGAATACATATATATATATATATATATATATACAATTAATAGATAAGATATTTTATTTTGCTAGGGAAGAAATACTATTAACTGTAAGAAGCAAGGGCAAAACAATTCATGTGGAGTATATGAATTTGATTAAAAAAAATGGAAATTTTTTTAAGTACCTTTGTACAAACCATCTTATTAAATACATAGTAAGCCAGGCATGGTGGTGCATGCCTTTAATTCCAGCATTCAGGAGGCAGAGGCAGGTGGATCTCTGTGGTGAGTTCAAGGCCAGCCTGGTCTAAATAGTGAGTTCCAGGCCAGCTGGTGCTACAGGGAGACCCTGTCTTGAAAAGACCAAAAAATAAATATAAATAAATAAATAAATAAATAAATAAATAAATAAAGCATAGTAAATCAGTATGATCAAGATTCTGTTACAAGTTAATGATATGATTTCGATTTTTGTAGGGTTAATATAAGAAAATGTCAAGCTCAGTAGGTTAAACCACAGAAGTTAATTCTAAAAGCTCTGAATCTTGGAAATTCAAGGCTTAGGATAAGCAACATCTTTTCCTCTGAGCCTGTCTCTTGGTTCAGGGAGCTTGTTATAGCACAGTAACATGACAGTTTTGTGTATGAATAATCTGCTCTCATTACCTTGTTCTGAAAACACTTATAAATAATACTAGATCCCCATTATATTGATATTTTTAATGTTAACTTTTTCTGGAATATCCTTATTGCCACATTTCATGTTTAAGTTTGGGAGTTAATACACCAACATAACAAATTTGGTGGTAATACAGTCAGTCCAGCCTTAAAAGAATATTGAATAAGGTCATGAAAATTTCATTTTGTGGGGGTCCACTAAATTGCAGTCCAAATTATATTTTTGATAATTTATGAACTCTGATCATTGTAAATGTTGCAAATGAAGTTTCCTCATGTTTAATGGATGATAGTATGAATAGGTTAAATGGAAAAAAATATGATAGACATATAGAATACAACAAATATATTATGTCATAAAATTAATGTTTTGTATTTATTTTGCATAATGGACAGATTCAAGAAAAGTGTTTTAGATTCTTAAGATAATTATAAATTATCAGTGTATAATTCAAGGAAAATTCTAGGGAATTTTTGTTTCTGCTTACTGTTAATGCTACTGGTTCCTGAAGTGTTTGTCTCCTTATTCCCAATCCCTTCCTTTCTCTCTGTTAGTCAAAGTTCACGTTTTGGTTTTGACTTCTTTTTGTCATATTGTTATTTTACATATTATCGGTACATAAAAATTAGATGAAATATGTTAATAAGATTATACGGATATCTAACTTATGTCTGAGTCTGTATCATGCTACTCTAATAGAATTTTTATCATAGTATACAATATATAAGCAATGATCTTCCTAAAAAAAAAAGTGTTTTTAGTAATACAGTCTGTTTTCCACATACATACATTCAGCCAATCATGTATACATATCCTCAGTAGCTCAGAGCATGGGTCAATGAACCTTCCTTTGAGATTCACTGGACTCATTCCTTAGACACATGCTAAATATTTTTTAAAGCAATTACTTCTGCAAAGAAAACATATCAGATTTCCCCTCTTATCAATATTCTCTAAATAAAACAGTATAGCAGCTATTTACATAATAATTGCATTACTTTGACTATTATAGCAAACTAGAGATGCTTTAAATAATATTGGAATATGTATGCAGTTTATATGCAAATATTATACCATTTTACAAAAGAGACATGCACATGTGTCAATTTTGGTGTTCACAGGGGTCCAAAAAACAAATTCTCTGTGGATTCTGTGGCTCATGTAAGCAGTTACCTTGTTTTAATAGCACTTTTTATAATAATGAACTGAAGACATGTTTTGTTAGTGAAAATATTTTCTTTGAAGTAAATGCATGTCACTATTTTACATACTAGTAAAGTAAATCTGTTGTCTTTAATATCAGTGCAATTATAAATGATTGCATGGATGAATACATTATAAATAAAAATGTGAAAAGCCTTTTTCAGTAGCTGGGATCCAGTTCTAATTTTGTGTGAGCAGCATAGTCATTTTTTTAAATTTATATAATAAAAAAATCTGAACAGAAAGATCCAAAACTGGCTTATTCTCATAATCTTCTCAGTGGAAGTCTATATTTAACTGTCCCCAGCTGCGATCCATTCATTTCTGAATTTATGACAGGTCTGAAGAGAAAAGAGCAGCTACTCCCTTAGCATTTTCCTCCTCTGATTACACAGGAATGCCATCTAGTGTCACAACTGTAACTGCATCCTCACTGCTTTCTGAGTGGAAGTTCAACATCTCACAACACAGTTCAGTAAAGGACCCTTCAAGGTAATGTGGCACCGCAAACGGTGGTGACATAATTGGACAGTAGTGAAAAGGAAGCCCAAGCACACTTAGATTATTCTGGTTTTAATCTTTTTAAATGTGAATTAAATTGAAATTTGAAAAAAAAAAAAAAACATATCAACCAGTGTATTAAAGACACAAATACAGCAGTAGCTCAGAACTACTGACCTGACAGAGGCCACCAGAGGGCTGCAGGTGATGAGATCTGAGTGGGACCCCCGTGGACAGTGTGGGGGCCAGGCCTTGCCAGTGGTCCGCAGGAGCACAGAGGACAAGGTGGTGGCCCAGCACTGTAACGTGATCCAAAGAACCACTTGGAGGACAGTGAGAAGGTAAAGCTGAAAGTAAAGTTATTCTGTTAGGTGCCATGGAAAAGTACATGACCAGGCTCAGAGGCAGCATGGAGCGGTTGTCTATAGCAACACCATCCGGTCCATCATGGCCATTGTCCAGGCGATCATGGACATTGTCCAGACTGTGGACAACCTGCAGATTGACTTCACTGGCCTTCAATGTGTGGATGGTGCCAGGAAGCTGCTTGCACTGTGTTGCACTGCTGAGGAGCAAGGTATGTTCCCCGAAGACCCCTCCAGCCTCACCTGGAGGCTCTTAGCTGACCAAATTGTGCAAACCTGCTTTGGCCATTCTCTGGAATACCAGCTCGATGTCTTGGTTTCCTATAAACTGAATGACTTGGAGTGCATTGCACAGAGTAACTACATCCCTACACAGCAGGATGTGCTCTGGAAACATATGAAAACAACAGACATAGTAGAAACACATTTCAGCTTGAAGAATTATATTATGAGATGTTTGATGTAGATGGTGGACAGCCTGAGAGGAAGTGGATTCATTGTTTCAATGGTATCAAATACATCAGCGGTGGAGGCATGCGTGTCTTTGAGTTGGTGCTGGCTGAGGATGAGGAGATGAATCACTTTCTCTAGAGCTCAAAGCTGTGCAAAAAATGATTCCACAACACATCCAATTCCTCAACAAGAAGGACCTGTTTGAAGAGATCACACAGAGCTTACTGACCAACTCTTCCCCAACTACACAGGCACCAACAAGTAGAAGGAGACAGCCAGCAACATCAAGAGCAAGTTTGAGGACATGAATATACACCTGAATATAGTGTGGGGCAGGAGAGATAGCTTAATGGTTAAGAGCAGGGGCTGCTCTTACAGGGGACCCAGGTCAAGTCTTAGCAACCACAAGCTAGCTAACAACCATGCATACTCCAATGCCCTCTCTGACTTCTCCAGGCTTTGAATGACGTGGTGCATTTACTTATATTTAGGGATACAGACACATAAAATAAAAATAATAAACAAAACATTTTAAAGACATCAAGGACATATACAAATACTTTACCTGTGCCCATGTGGGAATGGAACTTTGTGGGTGGCTTGAAGCAAGAAATTGTAAGTCCTGTCCTGGTAAGATCTCCAGTTATCTGATATCTCTGTGGGCTTCCAGAGTTATCTGTAGCCGGAAGATTCGAGATATTACAATGATTCTTGCCTAGCCCTATCTCTGCAAAGTTCCAGGTCCGTTCCATTGAGGCATTGAGCAGAATGTCACACCTCTAGTTGCACAAACTGGAGTTCTGCAGCCCCCCGATTAGAACTAAGTTTGCTCACCCCTCCCTTCTGCCTGCTTCCCACTTCCTTGCCCAAAGCACAGTAGTCTTGAATATATAGACCTCACTGACAGAAAATAAACGGAGTTACTATCCTCCCCTGCTCTCCACGCATGTGTGTGAATTCATTCCCTTGGGTGATCTCTGGCGGTATTCCCGGAGTAGAGCCCAGAGCAGAGCCCATAGACTGCCAGCCTGCAGGCAGGAGGCAAGTCCTGGAGCTGAGCCAAGAAGAGAAGGACAGCGTGTGGAAGGCAGTCACACGTGACTCAAAGACACCACACCTGACATGCCCACAACAAGAATGTGCAGTTACTGTGTGATCCTGTCACTGATGTTGTCCAGAACAACCTGCAGGAGTGTAGCCTCTTCGGAGGGGCAGCCAGCCTACCACAGTGGGACACTGCTGACTCTGCTTCCTATTACCCCTCAGAGAGATAGAAAAGCAATCTCCTCTCCCCCCCCCCCACCCACAGTTGCTTCTCCTTTGTTTTCTGTCTGTGTTCTCAGCTTTCTTTGACCCTTCCCAGTCTCAGACTTGGAGTGGTTGCCACAGACCTTTCTGAAGCCTGCCTTGTCCTAGGTGCCTAGTGTCCATGTACCTTCTTCCCTGGCATCTGTTCAGCTTTTCTTGCTATTGTCTTATTCTGGGCATGGGGGACACAAATAGTATCCTAAGGCCTGTGTCTGGAAGTTTACCCACATCTCCAGCCTGGGCCAGTAACTTTGCTCAACACCAGCACTTACCACCCAGCACCAAGGCCAAATGTTTACAGGGAGCCTCTTACTTATTCTGTCCCTTGCCGCTGAGAGGCCCAAAAGAAAATGCCCAAGTGTGAGAAACATCACCATTTTCGAAGGCCAAATCATTTTAATTAATACTATTTACTGAAGGATGGCTTAGTTGTAAATTTATTATGTGTTCAGTTTGGGTAGTTTATTATGGAAAATGCTCCTGGAATTTCAGTGAAATTAAATACTTAGATAATTGTGCTGGATAGCTTTGTCAACTTGACACACCCAAGGTAGAAGAAGCCTCAGTTAGGTAATTGCCTCCATTGAACTGGCTTGTGGCTGTGGCTGTGGTTGTGGGGAATTTTCTTGATTATTAAGTGATGTTGGAGGGCCCAGCCCACTGTAGTTAGTAGCTATCCTCGATGGTCTGTGCTCTGGATTTCCACCCTGAGTTCTTGCATTGGCTTCCCTTGATGATGGACTGTATTTGTAAGCCAAATAAACCCTTTCCTCCTCAAGGTGGATTTGGTCAGAGTGTTTTATGATATCAATGGAAGGCAAACCAGGACAAAAATTGGTATCAAGAGTGGGGTATTGATGTGACAGACCTAATTCACTTGTTTGGGGGAGGATTGTGGAATAATTTGGAACTTTGGGGTGGGTACACCATTGAGTTCTTATAGATTAGTGAAAAGTTGCTGTGGAGCTTGCAACAGTTCTGCTGAAAGAGGTATAGAGAATTAAGGCCTGGCTTGTGAAGCTTCAAAAGGAAGGAAAGATTATCAGGGCTATTTGTATGATATTTTGAATTGGGAATCTATGGTTTCTGGTTGTTGGGGCTGAAGAATCAGCTATGATTAAGAAGAAACCAAATCCACTCAGGTGAAAACTTTTATTTACTGGAATAATTGATGTTGGTTATTTGGGGCTGAAAAATCAGCTGTGATTAAAAAAAAAGTCCAGCATTATTGTGTCAAAATATCCTGGGAAATATTTCCTCAGGACAAGCACACAGAAGCTGACCCAACTCTTTGAAGCCCAGAAAAAAATCTTTTTTTCTCTTTTTTTATTATGTACATTTTTTGTACAAGATTATGTTACTAATCAAATCTAGACCCATGTCCGCCACCCTACCCCCCCACCAACCAGAGCTCATGCATTCTGCCAAAGATGCATTTCATCTCTTTCTCAGTCTTTCTCAAAATTTTCCATGTGGAATTTGACTGTTTTGAGCAGAAGTTCACCATTTCAATCAGTTCTTTGATGCAGTACTTTCGGTTGTTGTTGTTGTTGTTGTTGTTTCCAAAATGCATTATGTCCAACTGCTTTGTACAGAAGCTCAGGGGGCCCTACACAAGAAATACTTACAACTGGGTAATTGGCACTAGCATCCACAGATGAGGGATACCATTCGTCGTTTGTTTTTCTGGGACTGTGTTACTTCACTCAGCATGATGTCCTCTAGCTCCAGCCATTTTCCTGCAAAGCTCGTGATGTCGTCTTTCTTTACTGCTGCATAGAACTCCATTGTGTAGATGTACCACATTTTCTCTATCCACTCGTCAGTTGAGGGGCATTTAGGTTGGTTCCAGCTCCTTGCTATTGTGAAGAGAGCTGCAATAAACATGGCCATGCATGTATCTCTGTGGTGGCGTGAGTCTTGAGGGTACATGCCCAGGAGTGGTATGGCTGGGTCGGGTGGCAAGTTCATTCCAAGTCTTCCAAGGGTTCTCCACACTGCTTTCCATAGTGGCTGTACGAGTTTACATTCCCACCAGCAGTGGATGAGTGTTCCCCTTTCCCCACAACCTCTCCAGCACTTGGTATCATTTGTTTTCTTGATCCTAGCCAGTCTTATTGGAGTAAGATGATATCTTAAAGTGGTTTTGATTTGCATTTCCTTAATGATCAATGATGTTGAACACTTCTTTTATTTAATATATTTATTTTTATATTTATTTATTTATTTATTTATTTATTTAATGTGTATGAATGTACTGTCTGCACGTAGATCTGTGCACCTGTGTCATGCAATGCCGTGGAGGTCAGAAGAGAGTGTCGGATACCCCTGGAACTGGAGTCAAAGACGGTTCTCAGCCGCCATGTGGGTGCTAGGGATTGAACCCGGGTCCTCTGCAAGAGCAGTCAGCACTCTTAACTGCTCGGCCACCTCTCCAGCCCAATATTGAACGCTTCTTAAGGTGTTTCTCAGCCATCTCTAATTCCTCACTTGTGAAGTCTCTGTTTTGCTCCATCTATTGAGTGGGTCATTTGTTTTCTTTCTTCTTTGTTTTTTGAGTGGTTTATATATTCTGGAAATCAATGCTTTGTCAGATATTTCTGTGGTGAAGGTTTCCTCCCACTCTGTGGAATTTCTCTTTGTTTCCTTGATTGTTTCTTTTGACATACAGAAGCTTTTGAGTTTAATGAGGTCCCATTTGTCAATTGTCGACCTTAATTCTTGCACAGCTGCTGTCTGATTTAGGAAGTCTTTTCCTACACCTGTGTCTTGTAGTCTGCTGCCAACTTTGTCTTCTATCACCTTTAGAGTTTGGGGTTTGAAGTTGAGGTCTTTAATCCATCTGGAGTTTTTTGTACAGGGCAAGAGATAGGGGTTTAATTTCATTCTTCTACAAGTGGTGAACCAGTTTTGCCAACACCTCTTGCTGAAGATGCTGTCTTTTCTCCATTGAGTCTTCTTGGTCCTCTTTTCAAATATAAGATGGCTGAAATTGTACGTGCTCAAGTTTGGATCTTCAATTTTGTTCCATTGGTCAACAGGTCTGTTTTTGTGCCAGTACCAGGCTGCTTTTATGAATATAACCCTGTAGTATAGTTTGAAGTCTGATATAGAGATCCCCCCCGTGTAGCTCTTTTCACTCAGGGTTGTTTTGGCTAATTGGGGTCTTTTGTTTTCCCAAATGAAATTAAGGACTTTTTTTCCAAGCCTGTGAAGAAACTTGGGGATTTGAATTGGGATTGCATTAAATCTATACACGAGTTTGGGTAGAATGGACATTTTTACTATATTAAATTTCCCAGTCCATGAGCATGGGAGGTTTTTCCATCTTCTGATGTCTTCTTCAATTTATTTCTTTAAGTGTTTAAAATTTTTGTTGTAGAGATGTTTGGTGTCTTTGGTTAGGTTTGTTCCTAGGTATTTTATTGTTTTTGAGACTATTGTGAGTGGGACGGTGTTCTAGTTTCTCTTCCATTGCTGTGACAAAACACTGTGACCAACACCAACTGCAGAGGAAAGGGTTTATTCAGCTCACATCTCCTGGGTAACAGTTCATCACTTAGGGAGCCCAAGGCAGGAACTCAGGGCAGGGACCTGGAGGCAGGAGCTGAAGCACAAGCCATGGAGGAATGATGTTCACTGGCTTGCTCCTCTGGCTCATGCCCAGCCCACCTTCTTATACAGTACACAACAACCTGTCCAGGGTGGCACTACTCATTGTGGGCTGGGCCCTCCTCGACCATCAAGACAATACTCCACAGATGTGGCCACAGGCCAATCCAATGGAGCCAATTCCCCAATTGAGGCTCCCTCAACCCATGTGTGTCAAGTTGACACTAAAGCTATCCAGCACAATTGACCCCTTGTCAACTTGACACACAAAACACATCACTATTAAACCACCATCTTTCCAGTTCTTATCCCCAAAGTATGATGTTAACATTAGTCACAACCTAAGACAGTACAACCTTAAAAGCCCCACAGTCCTTAAAATGTCCAAATGTTTAAAAGTTCAGCCTATTAAAAGTCTCTTAACTGTGGGCTGCTGTAAAATCAAAACAAGTACTGTCTTATTCCAAAGGGAAGAATCAGGCACTCTCAAACAAAACCTAAGTCCAGCAAAGTACCTCACGGCTGGACACCTGGGACTCACTCACGATCCTCTGGGCTCCAAAGAGTTTCAGCAGCTCGCCTCCTCTGACTGCCATCCATGGCACACACAGCTCATCTCGTAGGCCCAGGCTGACTCCATTCCACACCTGCTGCTGCTCTTGGTGGTCATCCCACAGTCCCAGCATCTCAAAAAGGCTGAGGTTGCCACTGAAACTGAGGCAGCACCTTCACCAATGGTCTCTTCTGACCTCTCCTGGTGCAAAGCCTCAGCTTCTCTCCATGACCCCTGCAATCCTGGGGTCTTCACTGCAACTAGGGTGCACTTCTACCAATGGTCTTTTCTGACCTTTCACAGTGCCAAGCCTCAGCTGCTCTATGTGACCCCCTCAAATTTCAACACCGGAACCATATAGGAGACTCTTACTCATTACCAAGTCCTGCTTCTGGCTCAAGATGGAGGCTCAGGCCCCTTCTGGATCACAGCTTCTGTGTGCTGACCCTGAAGAAATTCTTCCCAGAAGATTTTACCACAGTGATGCTGGTCTCTTGTTATAGCTGATTTTTCAGCCCCAGCTAACTAGCATCAATTGTCCCAGTACAACAAAGATTTCCCTTCAGGTTCTGGTCTCTTGTTACTTACAGCTTATTCTTCAGCCCCAGCTGACCAGAACCCACAGATTACACAGTCCTGATGATCTCTGCTCCCCTTTGAAACTAGAAACTTCACAAGCCAGGCCTCCATCTTCTACAACTCATTCAGCAAAACTGTCCCAAGTTCCACAGCCATGATCTTTAGGCATCCAATGATTTTTCTAGCCCAAAGTTCCAAACACTTCCACAATCCTTCCCCAAAACACCAAGGTCAGGTCTGTCACAGCAATACCCCACTTTTCTAGTAACAATTTCTGTTCTAGTTTCTCTTCCATTGCTGTGACAAAACACTCTGACTGACACCAACTGGGGAGGAAAAGGTTTATTCAGCTCACATCTCCTGGGTCACAGTTCATCACTTAGGGAGCCCAAGGCAGGAACTAAGCACAGGAACCTGGAGGCAGGAGCTGAAGCACAAGCCATGGAGTAATGCTGTTCACTGGCTTTCTCTTCTGGCTCATGCCCAGCCCACCTTCTTATACAATACACAACAACCTGCCCAGGGTGGCACTACTCATTGTGGGCTGGGCCCTCCCACACTGCTCGACCATCAAGACAATACTCCACAGATGTGGCCACAGGCCAATCCAATGGAGCCAATTCCTCAGTTGAGGCTCCCTCAACCCAGGTGTGTCAAGTTGACACTTAAGCTATCTAGCACAGACTGTCTCCTTGAATTCCTTCTTCAGTTGCTTGTCGTGGGTGTAATGAAAGGCTACTAATTTTTTTAGGTTAATTTTGTATCCTGCCACATTACTGAAGCTGTTAATCATTTCTATGAGTTTTCTGGTTGAGTTTTTAGCATCCCTTAAGTAAACAATCATATAATCAGCAAATAGGGATAGCTTGACTTCCTCTTTTCCAATTAGTACTCCTTTAATTTCCTTTTCTTGCGGTATTGCCCTAGCACGTGTTTCAAGCACTATATTGAAGAGAAGTGGTGACAGGAGCAGCCTTGCCGAGTTCCTACCTTTAAAGGGAATGTTTCTGTCATTTCCCCATTTAGGATGATATTGGCTGTGGGTTTCCTGTATATGGCTTTAATTACATTGAGGAATGATACCTCAAATCCAATTCCCTCCAGGACTTTAATCATGAAGGATGCTGGATTTTGTCAAAGCCTTTTTCTGCATCAATTGAGATGATGGTTTGGTTTTTGNCAGCAAATAGGGATAGCTTGACTTCCTCTTTTCCAATTAGTACTCCTTTAATTTCCTTTTCTTGCGGTATTGCCCTAGCACGTGTTTCAAGCACTATATTGAAGAGAAGTGGTGACAGGAGCAGCCTTGCCGAGTTCCTACCTTTAAAGGGAATGTTTCTGTCATTTCCCCATTTAGGATGATATTGGCTGTGGGTTTCCTGTATATGGCTTTAATTACATTGAGGAATGATACCTCAAATCCAATTCCCTCCAGGACTTTAATCATGAAGGATGCTGGATTTTGTCAAAGCCTTTTTCTGCATCAATTGAGATGATGGTTTGGTTTTTGTCTTTCAGTCCATTAATATGTTTGATGATATTTATTGATTTTCATATGTTGAACCATCCCTGCATCTCTAGTATGAATCCAACTTGGTCATGATGGATGATCTTATTGATTTGTGTCTGTATGCAATTTACCAGTATCCTGTTTAGAATTTTGGCATATGTGTTCATTAGGGAGATGGGTTTATAGTTCTCCTTTTTGTATCTTTGGTTGTATCTTTGCCTGGTTTTGGTAATAGAGTGATGCTGGCTTCATAGAAGGAATTTGGGAGAATTCCCTCTGTTTGTATCATAAACAATTTGAGTAATAATGGTTGTAAGTCTTTTTGAAATGTTTTATAGAATTCTGCAATGAAACCATCTGGGCCTGGACATTTTTTAGTTGGGAGGTTTCTTATTACATCTTCAGTTTCTTCATATATTATGGGTCTGTTTAAGCTGTCGATCTCTTCTTGGTTGAGCTTTGATGATTTCCAGGATTTCAGATATTCAACCATTTCTTCTAGGTTTTCAAAAACCTAGCAGTTAAGAGTGCCAACCACTCTTACAGAGGACCCGGGTTCGATCCCCAGCACCCACATGGTGGCCGAGAGCCATCTGAAACTCCAATTCCAGGAGAACTCCAGTTCCAGGGGAATATGAGACCCTCTTCTGACCTCCACGGCATTGCACAACACGGGTGCACAAACCTGCATGCAGACAGTACATTGATACACATACCAAAATAAATAAAATAAAATAAAATAAAAAGAAATATTCCCATATGATTTTCTGGATCATTTCATTGTTGTGATATTTCTGTTTTCATTATGGATTGTGTTGATTTGGAGTTGTTCCTTCTTTCTTTTGGTTAACTGAGCTAGAGGTCTATCTATCTTATTTATTCTTTCAAAGAACCAACTTTTGGATTCATTGATTTTTTGTATTGTTTTCTTTGTTTCCAATTCTTTGATTTCTGCTCTGATTTTTGTTATTTCTTCCTGTCTGTTGCATTTAGGGTTCATCTGTTGTTGCCTCTCAAATGCTTTTAGCTGCAGTGTTAGATCGTTCACTTGTGCTCTTTCTGTTTTTCTAATGTAGGCACCCAGGGCTATAAACTTCCCTCTTAGGACTGCTTTTAAAATAGCTCATAGGTTTTGTTGTGTTGTATTATTACTGTCATTCAGTTCCAGCAATGCTTTAATTTCTTTCTTTATCTCTTCCTTGACCCATTCATTGTTCAAGAGTGTGTTGTTTAGTCTCCTTGTGTTCTTGTAGATGGTAAGGCTTATCCTGGTGTTGATATTGAGCTTTATTGCACTGTGGTCTGATAGAATACATGAAATTCTTTCAATATTTTTGTATTTGTGGAAGTTATTTCTGTGTCCCAGTGTGTGGTCCATTTTGGAGAATGTTCCGTGGGGCGCTGAGTAGAAAGTGTATTCTCTGGTATTAGGGTGGAATATTTGATAGATGTCTGTGAGGTCCATTTGGTGTATCATATCATTCAATTCAGATGTCTCTCTGTTTATTCTTTGTCCTGTTGACCTATCCAAAGGACACAGTGGGGTACTGGAGTTCCCTACTATGCATGTCCTGGGGTTAGCGTGTGACTTGTGGTCCTGGAGAATTGTCTTTATAAAGTTTGGTGCACCAAAGTTTGGTGCATATATATTTGTAATTGTGAAATCTTCTTGGTGAATTGTTCCTTAGATTAAAATGTAATGGCCTTCTTTGTCTCTTCTGATTTCTTTTACTTTGAAGTCTATTTTGTCTGATATTAAAATAGCAACACCTGCTTTCTTTTTGGTACCATTTGCTTGGAATATTTTTTCCATCCTTTCACTTTAAGGTGGTGCCTATCCTTGAAGGTAAGATGTGTTTCTTGTAGACAGCATATAGATGGATTCTGTTTCCTAATCCAATATCCCAGTCTTTTGATTGAGGAATTTAGTCCAGTAATATTTAAGGTTATAACTAATAGGTTTGTGTTGCTTCCTTTTGCCTTATTATCCATTTGTGGTTTTGGTTTAGGTTTCTACTTCTTCAGTTATGCTTTTATTGATTTCTCTTTCTAGGTGCCTGGGGATGTTTGCTACTTTCTTCTGTTCTTTGAATTGCTTCAAATATTCTCTGAAGTGTTGGTTTTTCAGACATTTATGCTTTCATGTTATTTATGTCATGGAATGTTTTTCTCTCTCCTTCAACTATAATTGACATTTTTGCTGGGTTGGCATCTATCATCCTTTAACACTGGGAATGCTTTGCTCCACGTTCTTCTTGCTTTCATAGGTTGCACTGAGAAGTCAGTTGTAATTCTGATAGGTTTCCCCTTATAGGTCACTTGTTGTCTTTCTCTTGTGGCTTTAAGGATTTTGTCTTTGTTTTGGATGTTTAGCATTTTAACTATGATGTGGTGTGGAGAGTTTCTTTTCTGATCTTGTCTATTTGGAATTCTATGTGCTTCTTGTATTTGTATCGGTTTGTCTTTTTTTAGTTTGGGGAAATTTTCAGAGCTGATCAATACCATTCTCTTTGGATTATTCTCCTTCCTCTATTCCTATGATGTGAACATTTGATCTTTTCATAGTGTCCCACAGTTCCTGGTTGTTACACTTTTGTGTAATTTTAAATTTTTCATAATCTTTACTTGAGGTTTTTAGTTGTTCTGTATTATCTTCCAGGTCTGATATTCTTTATTCTGCTTCCTCCATTCTGCTTCTGAGGCTTTTTCCATTCCTTTCCTCTTGATTGGATGAGTGTTTGATATCCTTTTTCATTTCCTCTTCTGATTTCTTTAGTATTTCCACTTTCTTTTGGAGCTTCTCAATCTCTTCTTGTAGCTCTTTGTTTCACTGGTTGGTTTCCTTAACTTTTTCAACATGGGATCTTTTCAGTGTTTCCACTTCCTTCTGGAGTTTATAATTCTCTCTCTCTAGATCCTTCTTGAATTCTTCATTCTCTTTTCTTACTTCTTTGATTTGCTCTTAATCTTGTACTTCTTTAAGTATTTTCACAATTTTATTTCTAATATCTGTGTCCTGGGCCATCCCCATGGGGATCCCACTGTAAGAATCTTCCACAGGGTTCATAGAGCTTGGTGTGTGATTATCCTGCAACTTTCCAATATTATCTCTTCTTCATGTCCCTGACTTATGGGCTTCTCCTTGCCTGTATTCCAATGTGAATCTCAAATGCCTCTTCACTGTGTTAAAGGCTTGCTTTGCTTGCCTCCTTCAGATGCCTTCGTTGTTTGATTGATTTGTTTTTTATTCCTTTACTCCTTGCTTATGGAGTATTGACTTCTCTAAACTCTAGACATTTTATTGGAAGTCCAGCTCACTCTTCCTTTTCTGTCAGAAAAATCTTGAATGAACTCCAGGTGTTTAGACTTGAGCTACTTTGCTGGACTTTGCTTTTGCTTAAATGTGCCTGATTTGACCATTTGAAATAAATTGGTACTTAACTTGTTTTTTTGTTTGTTTTATTTTTTTTTTTTTCAGGAGCCCATGGTTGAGAGATTTTTAAGAGACTTTGAACTTTTAAAGTGCTTGAGTGATTTTAAGGACTGTGGGACTTTAAAAGTTGTACTGTTTTATGTTGTGATAGAAATATTTACATCATACCTTGGGGATAAGAAATGGAAAATATGTGGTTTAATAGTGATAGGTTTGTATGTCAAGTTGACAAGGGATCAACTGTTATCAACTTCATATACTTGTGCAGAGAGAGCCTCATTTGGGGACTTGCCTCCATTGGACTGACCTTTGGCCATGTGTGTGGTGCATTTTCTTGTTTGTTGAATTATGTGAAAGGACCTAGACCACTGTGGTTGGTTCCGCTCATGGGCAAGTGGTCCTGTATCTTATTAAAAAGCAGGTTGGCTGGGCGTGGTGGCACACGCCTTTAATCCTAGCACTTGGGAGGCAGAAGCAGGCGGATCTTTGTGAGTTCATGCCAGCCTGGTGTACAGAGTGAGTTCCAGGACAGCTGAGACTACAGGGAGACCCTGTCTCAAAAAGACCAAAAAAAAAAGCAGGTTGAACATGGGGCAGAGGAGCAAGCCAGCAAGCAGCTCTCCTCTATGGTCTGTGTTCCAGGTTCCTTCACTGAGTTCCTGCTTAGCTTCCCTTGAAGATGGACTGTGCTTATAACCTAAATAAACCCTTTCCTCCCCACATTGTTTTTTGTCAGATTATTTGTTCACAGCAATTATCAAAATATTGTTCTCGTCACAGAACAATAATCAAAATAATAATTAGAAGTTAATTAATTGGGTTTATTGGTTTCCGCTTTGTAACTGATTCTTCATTTTCTGTTTATGAAACCAGTTTTATTTTACTAGCTTGCTGAATAAATACTTCATGAATTAATTGCCTAAGATCTAGAGCAGTGTTTTTATTTACTTTATTTTTATTGCTATTACTTTGTGTGTTTGAAAAAGGATCTCCCATTAGTCCCAGATGGCCTAACTCTCTTCGTAGAACAAGCTGGCCTTGAACTCAACATACATCTGCCTGGATCTGCCTCCTGATTGCTGGGATTAAGTGCATGCCACTATGCCTGTTTTAGAACAGTGTTTTTAAAACAGTAGCATGCACTTGACTGGGATGTGCAAGGCATAGCAGTTACAAGATGAACTGGAGCTCCACAGAGGTAGAGAAATAGTGACAATGGGAACAGATGGAAGAGATGGTGCTGTGATTCAACACAAGCAGCCCAGTGACTTGTGCTGTGCATAGACAATGAGTCTAAGTTTACCATTGCTAGATATTTTACTTTCAGCTACTAACCAGGATAATCCTTTCCATTTAGTGTAACATTGAATACAGGAACATTCAGTGAAAATAAATAGTGTTGAAACTTAGCAGGAAATAAAAATCTGTGCTTCAGGTAAAGCCAGGTGGAGTCTGCCAGACACCCTGAGTCCTAATATGCATCATCAAGTACACCTACTAATTTTCATACTTGCTTCTAAAGCCAGAAGCAACTCTCTGTTATGTATGATGTTCCTGTATAATATGTGCCTCATGAAAAAATTGGCTTGCCTTTCAGATTAGTTGAAATATAAATTAGACATCATTATAGTCATACTGCAAAAGAAAGAGCTATAATATTTTGAAATTCCACATGACTTAATGCATTAGCAGAAGACAAAAATCAGGATTTATGCCTAGATCCAATGGTTTAAAACAGCAAACCTTTATCCAAGTTCTCTCATAAGTGCACATTTTTGAGAAAATCACTTTTTCTTCACTGAAGGAATGAAACAGTGGTATGTATTGTCATTAGGATATAAACAAACTCAATGAGTCATGTGTTTTTCTTGTGAGCAGGCAGGGCATATGCCCACCAAGCAGGATAGGGTATGAATATGTGTATGTGTGTTTTTACATATTAAAGCACTTCATGCTGTGAACTTATCTCATTGAAAGCAATAAGAGAAATGTAGAACACTCTCTATGTAGTGTGTGTGTGTGTGTGTGTGTGTGTGTGTGTACATGTGTGAGTGTTTTTATAGGTCTAGGATTCAAAAAGGGCAAGTTTGCCTATTTCCAAGGATAATCTGAAGGAACAGGTTCTCAGCAGTTCAGGTCTGTTCTTAGATTAAAATGGATGCTAAGAGTCAGTTTGTTTCTTTATTAATAACCGTAATGTGGCTTATAAATGTCTCAGTATGGTAAATAGCTTACTAAGCTGCTGATGCTGTGAAGCTTTCAGGAAACAAAACATAAAATCCGGACGCCATAACGCGCCAGGCCAGGATCGAAAGGTTATTCCTGGACAAACTGTCAGCCCATGAAAGGAAACAGCCAGAATTGACCAGAGTCCAAGTCAACAGCTCCAGAGAGAGTGGACTGTTTTACCTCTCATCCACCTGTGCCCCTTTTCTAAGCCTAGGGAACAACCTGCGGAAGAGAGGGCGTGGTAGAATGTAAGGGCTGCGATTGGGGTGAATGGTGAAACTACAGCAATGTAGTCTGGACACTCATTTGATCAACTTGATTGAACAAACAACCTGTCACCCCCCACTGGATGGTGGGGCTGTAGGTGTTTGGGCACAACAGCCTGCAGATAGGTTTTGCATGAAGGATGCTTGTACTCATGGATTATCACTTATAGCTAAAAATGAAAAAAAAAATAAGAGAAAGATGCAGGACAGTTATGGCAGAATGCATGATCTGGGATGGGGTGGGGGGGGAGGGAAAGGGAAATAAGCCTGAACTGAATTGGAAAAAATGCACAAAGCATCAATAAAAAACTAATTTAAAAAAAAAACAAAAAAACAAAAACATAAAATCCAATTTGGACATATTTCCTGTCATGGTAAAGAACAAATATTCTGTAAGGGTCAACTATAGTACATAATAATGTGCTCTTGGGGAAAAATAATAGCTAAAAATAAGAGCAGATATATAATAACATGATTATCCATAGCATCTATTTACTAAAACAGTCTGTAATTACCCTTTTCCCAAAACAGGTGAGATCCATGAAAAAATTCCAAGTTTAGAAGTATCAAGATGAAATTTAACTGTTGTAGAAGACTGTACTATGCAGAGTAAGAAGGAACAGGTAAAAAATAAAGGGAAGGACTCCAGATAGGCTGACTAAAGTTCAGTGGATGAACTGGCACTGAGGAATGGCTGGGGGAGATTAATTTGGTACAATAGACCATAACACAAATGACAGAATTTATGAACTCTGGGGGAGGGGGGGTAGTGGGATGGTACAAATGAAGAAGGGGCCTGACTGAGATGTTATGTATGAAACACAGAAAAATTCAATTAAAAAATTTAAAGAACAAAGCAAAATTGTCAAGAAAAGATATTCTCAAAGCAAACATATAATGGTAGAAGGGGCTCATGCCAAGAGTCTCATAATAAAAATTTTGCAAAACACCCTCTGGAGGCTCTCATTCTTTGAACTTGGCTAGTTGTGGTTTTTTGTTTACATTGCACTCTATTGTGCAAGGAAGTTTTACTGGTGAGAACTGGGGGATGCACTCATTTTTCTCTCTGCCCCTCATTCTGAGTGTAGAAGTTATTTCTTCTCAGCTACTTAATTTTGAGTTCATTTGTTCTTGCATATCCAGAGTCTTGAGTTGTGCTGTTAAGTCATTTACTGGTACTCTTTCTAACTTTTTAATATAGGCACTAAGAGCTATAAATTTCCCTGTTAGGATTACTTTGAAGGAGCCCCAGAGATTTTGTGCAGATTTTCATATATATCAAAACATAATTTATTATTGGAAGCACATACACCTGTCCATTTAACATCTATCTACCTATCTATCCATCTATCTGTCATCTATCTAATCTCTATCATCTATCTATTTATCTTCCATCTGTCTATTTTTCTATCTTTATATCTCCTATTTATGAAATCCTAGGTTTCATCTCAAGCATTATATAAGCCAGACTTATGGACAGATGCACATAATTCTGCAGCATTACTATGCCAAATTTATTAATAGACGAATAAACAGCCTGATATTTAACTTTGGATTTTAAGAGTGGGGATGAACTCAGGTAATACCTTTCCAGCTTTCTCTCAGAACTGTGTTCTTGAGGTTAGGCCTCAACAAAAATTTTATTCCAAATCTTTTCTCCAGCTTCAAGCTTGAATCCACGGTTATCACATAAACTTGCCCTTTCATCCCTAGACATAAAGCATCTCATACACAGAATTTCATGCATTCTTCCCAGTCTTAATTGTTTTCAATGAAGGTGTACTGTCTTTTAAAGCAGCAAAATGATGCTTCAAGGAGTCAAGGTCAGATGCCCAGGTCATAAGAGCACATGGTTCAATAAGTTTGCTGCACTGTTGTATTTTGCTCTTTACAAGGTTAATTAAATTGATTAGTCCAGAATCTTCCTGTTTTGTACAAGCTATTCCTACATATTTCCAGCATAGTGCAGAGACAGGAAGTAATACTCCATGGCCTATCAGGTTATCCTCAGCCACACAGCAAGTTGGATATCAGCCTGGACTACATGAGCTCTTTTATCAAAATAAAAATAAAAACAGCAAACACAACAGCAAAAACAACAAAATAACAACTGAAGCAAAATCAATCAATAGATAAATCATTCAGGAATAAACCAGTAAGTCCTAACTTTAATATGTGTGTTGAGAGAAATATTTTAACAAAATAAGATATATATATATATATATATATATATATATATATATATATATATGTGTGTACGAATGTACTGTCTGCATGTAGGTTTGTGCACCTGCAAGAGTGGTCGGTGTCTTAACTGCTAGACCATCTCTCTAGCCCCAAGATATTATTTATTAATTATAGCTATAAAGAATACAAAATGCTCAAAACACTACTTAGTAGTTTTTTAAATTAAACTTGAAGATAAATATAGAGATTCATGCAACTGAAGTAAGCTAATATAATTTCAGCTTATAGTGATATTATACTTATAGTACAAAATTTTGCAGAGCAATTGAAGGGTAAGGCAACCCTATAATATTATAATTTCAATCTCTGTATGTGTGCATGTGTGTGTGTTTATTTCTGTGTAAATTTATTACAGTATGCACTTACCGATCACAAAGTTGTAATA
Organism: Rhizomys pruinosus; assembly: GCA_009823505.1. Taxonomy (NCBI): domain Eukaryota; kingdom Metazoa; phylum Chordata; class Mammalia; order Rodentia; family Spalacidae; genus Rhizomys; species Rhizomys pruinosus. The sequence goes on along the minus strand of VZQC01015396.1, from coordinate 54,143 downwards.
AAGGAGCTGACCATGTCAACCATCATAATTATCCTTTCTCTCCATCTCTTTCCCTGATCTTTAGTAATATTATTTCAATACAGTGATATAAATTTGATAATAGTATATAAACACTTAAGTTTTTCTGGTTTTTGTTGTTATTTTGTTGTTCTACATACCCTCAAAATGTGCCATCCAAATAGATTGTAATCTATATTTTATTTATGAAATATTGAATCACCTACTCTTCTTGTTATTCTACAAAATACATGACAAAAGCAACTTAAGGAAGGAAGGTTATGTGAACCCCAAGGCCATCAAAGCAGTGGATGCATGGCAGTAGGATATTGAAACAAATGGTTGGTCATGTTGTGTGAAAAGTCACATGGGAGAAAATTTAGTTAAGTTGGCTAGCATTCTAAACCAATGGGACCTCCTTGGCCATGCCCGTGGGGTGGGATGTAGTGATGCAAAGTTTTAGGATATGGCCCTGGGATGTGATTCATAGTGGCTATATAAGGTGTCCATTTTTGGAATAAAGCTCTCTCATATTTGCACACCTTAACATGCATCCCTGTGCTATACTTTCCTCCTCTGGTTTCCCACATGGTTCACCCTGGGAATAAATGGGATCCCCCACAATTGGTGCCCAGACGTGTGACTGGAGGAAATCCTTTTTAATATTTGACTTAAACTAACAGAGTCTTTTAATTGCAGCATTTTGGAGACAAAACAGATGGAATTCTATGGGAGTTTACAGGCTCTGGAATTCTAACAAAATACATTTGGTCTGATACATTGTTTTCTTAATAACTATTAGTAAAAGCCTCTTTAACAGTATAAATTAATATTTTGGTTCAATTGAAGTGAAAAATTGTTTAAAAACACTGTTTTAGGTTTCTTTAAATTAATTTGAATTAATCCTATAGGTTTAAATCTAATTAGGAGCCAACTGTAAACAAAGATAAATAGATTCAACTCATAAAGACTGTTTTATACCTCTTAGTGTTAACAATTTTTAATTGGATTTATATAGATGCTAGTATGTATTAAATTCATTTTAATGATAAATTATTGTTGATTATGATTGTTAATTACTATTGATAATTATAATTATTGCTTTATTGATTGGAATTGCTAATAATAATTAATAATAATTCAGTCTAATAATAAATTTTTGTTCATTGTTATTATTGGTTATTATTATGGATAAAAATTATTATTATTCCAACAATCCTCAATAATAAGACAAGATAAATCAGTCCAAGACTACAAACAACTGTGTCCTACCTACTTTTGGACACTCTCCTTAACCTTTGGCTCTGTAAATAGGAGAGGGACAGTTAGACTTAACATAGGGACAGCCTAGGGTTAGTTAACCAGTTGAGACAGGATAGAGAAAAAATAGAGTCTAAGGATAGTTAATTAAAGCCAAGTGGTGGGAAATTGGCCTAAGAGGTGGCATATGGATCTCAGCTGTTTTGTGTGTTACTAGGACATTAATTCTAATTATGTAAAAAATAACCCTATGAAAAATTATAAAAATAATTTTGTGTGCTTCTCATTTAACATCAAACAATAATGTGACTTCTTTCTCTTACAAGGTCAACTCAACAAATTTTTATTATGTATGTTTGTATGTATATATGTGTGCATGCACAGGTGTGTATGTATGTGTGTACTTAAGTTCTAAGTATATTTTTACTGTTAACATCCATAATACCAGTAAAAAATTACCTCTGAGTTGGAATTTGGCCCTTCCTTTTCAAGACTCAGATTTATATTAAACAGCCAATGCATAATCCAATTTCATAAAAGGTTATGGGTTGATTGTCTATTAAAAATAATAAAATTTTTATGTGACATCCTAATGGGTATGTACTGCCACCTACTGGTTACACCTCTTCAATACCTGAGACAAAGATGCAAATGGGTTTTCATAGCATTAAGGTGTTAATAAAGTTATGGGTCTTTGGGAATATTGGTCATTAAAAAAAAATGAAAAAATTTCTGCATCCATTATTTTTCATGCATGTCTACATTAAGCCCATCAGGCGTAAGTGGTATTTGTTAATGGAATTTGGCTGGGTGATGACATCTAGTGCATCGGGGTCCCTGGGTAATGGTCTTGAAATAACCAGGACACAGGGGATGCAGAGCAGAATAAGCAAGAACCTGTGCAACTGCATGCCATGATTTACTAATAATTTGCTTTTATAGATAACTAGGACAAAGATTACAGTCTCTAAGGAATCAAGCAATACACAAAGTCATGAGATACAGTTTCTAAAGAACTTTTTTTAAACAATGTCTGTCATTAATCACCTCTTCTTGGGAACAGAACATGTCTAAGGGCCACTTCCTTATCTCAGAGAACATCTTGCAGGTAAATATTTTGAGAACAGTGCAAGAGGTATGCCTCCTGCTATGCTTGGCTTGCCAAGTATTCTGCTTCTCATTTCTTTTCCCAAAGTGACTTCGGATAGAACCTGCACCTTAAGCCACATCTGTGTTTCCACAGCTGGGGAAAACCAATCAAGTGCCAGCCTGTGAAGTACAGTATTAGTGCCCTCAGCACAATAACTGTGGTGTGGTGAATCTGTGCTGGGGGAATTAGACCAAAGAGCTCTGATCAAGCATCAATCTGGGGGTCCAGAAATGCCAAAATGGCACTGTCTGGTGTAGATGTTGGTGGCTAGTAGGTTGGACAGGTGTCGATCAGACCACCAACCTGGTAAGCTAGCATGGGGTTGGACAGAGACCAATCAGGACACCAACCTCTGGAGTGAATTGTGAGTGGGTGTAGGCTGAAGATAGGCCATCAGCCTGAAATTCCTGTCCAGAGACCCACAATCTTTGGGCAGGTGGGAAAGTATGGCCAGATGGGAAGCATTCCCAAGCAAATACTTGAGTTGGAAGTACCTCTCATGTTGGGTTATGAAAGTAACCAACTGACCTCTGTGCTGAGGAGTCAGTTTCCCACAGTGACTGCAGGTGGTCACTGTGCTCCCCTTCCCATAGTAGGACTGTATTGTACCTGCTTGTGGCAAGAGAAGCTTCCTACACTCAGGTTGGGCTGTGAAAGTGGCCATCTTTCACCTGCCTTGAGGTGAAGCTTACTCAGGGAAGAAGCTCCTGACAGCAGCCTCCCTTTACAGGACTGACTTACAACTCCCTTAGAAGGAGCATGTAACCACATATGGAGATACAAATTGTTATTAAAACATATTTTGCTTCTAATTTATACTGATTTCCAGTAACAACTTTGGGATTGAATGAACACAAATGTCCTCTACATTTTTCTGTATTGTACAGTATTACCTTTGACATTTATTTTGCCTAAAAGACGTATAGGCCAATATATATATATATATATAATTTAAATAGATTTACTGGACTATTACACCTTGGTTCCTGTCTATATGTATGTGTAATACAACTGTCTTTTAAATATCTATAGGTAGTGGCTGGAGAGATGGCTTCGTGGTTAAGAATGCTGACTGCTCTTTCAGAGGACCTGGGTTCGATCCCTGGCACCCATATGGTGTCTGAGAACCATCTGTAACTCCAAGTCCAGGAGAAATCCAGTTTGGGGTATCCAACACCCTCTTCTGACCTCAGCGGCATTGCCCAACAAGGGTGCACAAACCTTCATGCAGACAGCACATTCATATAAATAAATAAGTAAATAAATAAATAAATAAATAAATAAATAAATAAATAAATAAAAATTTTAAAATGTCTTTAAAAAGAAACTAAACATCTATAGGTCAAAATATAATTTTTTTTTTTTTTAAAAGGGAAGGTAGAGGCCTAATCCCTCTGGGATACAGTCAAATAGAAAACTGTGTATTCCAAATCTTTTGATATATTTTCAATTTTCAAATCTCAAAACTAACTATGGGAAAAGATTTGAATGTTCCCACAGCTCAAAACATCACCACCTTTAGTGTGTGAAAAGGGTACAGCTTTGGATTGTGCAGGATGGACCAAGAAATACCAGTTAGAGAAGCTGGCCCATCTAAGCATCAAGAGGAGAAATAACAGGCTGCCTGAGCCACAGACACCAAACATCTATAAATTCTACTTAAAACAACTGTTTATAATATGTCCTAATGAATTTCATTTTCCAGGTGCTGCTAAGTTTTGATTAAAAAAAAATATCCATTTGAGGGAACAAATAAGTGATCTAACACTGCAGTTAAAACCACTTGAGAGACAACAACAAATGAGCCCTAATCCCAACAGAAAGGATGAAATAACAAAATCAGAGGAAAAATCAATGAAACAGAAACAAAGAAAACAATACATAAAATCAACAAATCCAAAAGCTGGTTCTTTGAAAATATAAACAAAATAGACAGACCTCTAGCCCAGTTAATGAGAGAGAGAGAGAGAGAGAACAACAGAGATCAACTCCAAAACAACACTATTCATGATGAAGATGAAACATCACAACAGACAAAGAAAAGATCCAGATAATCATATGGGAATACTTCAAAAACCTATACTCCACTAAATTTGAAAACCTAAGAGAAATGGATAAATATCTGAAATCATGGGAACCAAAAAAGCTTAACCAAGAAGAGACTTAACCAAGACAACTTAAACAGACCCATAATATTTGAGGAAATTGAATATGTAATTAAAAACCTTCTAACTAAAAAAAGCCCTAGTCCAGATGGTTTCACAGCAAAAACATTTAAAGATGTCTGTATTAGTCACTTTTCTGTTGCTGTGATAAAACACCATGACCAAAGGAACTTATAAAAGAAAGAGTTTATTTGAGTTTGTGATTGATGGTTCCAGGAAATTAGAGTCCATTGTGGCGGGAGGCATGGCGGCTGGAGCTGGAGCAGCAAGCCAAGGGTCACATCTCACAATGAGCACAGGAAGCAGAAAGAGCAACTGGAGACCACAAGGCTTGTTAAACTCACTAAACCTGCCCCCAGTGACATACTTCCTCTAGCATGGCCACACCTTCTAAGACCTCCAAGAACAGTGCCACCAACTGGAGACAAAATGTCTATACTTAAAGCCTATGGGGGAAGCTCATTCAAACCACCACAATGTCCTACAACCACTGCTACTCAAACTGTTCAGAAGGAAACAGAGGGAATTTTCCCACAATCCTTCTAAGAAACCAGCATCTCTCTAATAGCAAAACCAGGGAAAGATACAAGATAAAGGGAAAGTTATACATCTCACTAATGAACAGAGATACAAAAATTCTCGACAAAATACTTGCAAATCGCATATAGACCCACATGAAAATGATCATCCATCATGATCAAGTTGAATTCATAGCAGAGGTGCAGGGATGGTTCAACATACTTAAAATCAATAAATATCATAAAACAAATAAATTGACTGAAAGACAAAAACCACACCATCATCTCAATTGATGCAGAAAAAGGCTTTGACAAGATCCAGCATCCTGGCATGTTTAAAGTCCTAGAGGGAATAGGACTTAAAGGAACATTCCACAATATGATCAAAGCCATATATGTAGCAAACCCACTGCCAACATCATCCTAAATGGAGAACAATTAGAACCATTTCCCTTAAAGGCAGAACAGGGCAAGGCTGCCCCTTGTCGCCACTCTTCTTCAACATACATCTTGAAACACTTGCTAGGGCAAGAAGATATGTGTAGGAAATTAAAGCAATTGGAAAAGAAGAAGTTAAGCTATCCGTTTTTGCAGATCATATGATAGTTTACCTAATGGATGCTAAAAACTCCACCAGAAAACTTCTAAAAATGATTAAGAGTTTTAGTGAAGTGGTGGGCTACGAAATTAACCTAGAAAAATAAGTAGCCTTTCTTTACACCAATAATAAACAAGTGAAGAAGGCATATAAGAAGACCTTCCCACTCACAATAGCCTCAAAAATAAGATACCTGGGAACAAACCTAACTATAGATACTGAACACCTCTACAACAAAAATTTTAAACCCCTGAAGAAGGAGATTTAAAATTACATCAAAAGATGGAAAGATCTCCCATGCTCATGGATTGGGAAAATTAATAGAGTAAAAATGTCCATTTTATACAAATTGATATACAGATTCATTGCAATCCCAATCAAAATCCCTATGAGATGCTTCACAGACTTGGAAAAAAAATCCTTAAATACATATGGAAAAACAAAAGACCAAGAATAGCTAAAGCAACCCTGAGTGAATCATGCAATACAGGGGGGATTGCTCTACCAGACTTCAAACTATATTACAGGGCTATAGTCATAAAGACAGCCTGGTACTGGCACAAAAACAGACATGTTGACCAATGGAACAAAATTGAAGATCCAAACTTGAGATCATGCAATTTCAGCTAACTCATATTTGACAAAGGGCAAAAACCCTCAATGGATCAAAGTTTGCATCTTCAGCAAATGGTGCTGGCAAAATTGGATCATCATTTGTAGAAGAACAAAATTAAACTCCTATCTCTCATCCTTTACAAAAATAAACTCCAAGTGGATCAAAGATCTCAACGTGAAGCTTGAAACTCTGAATGTGATAGAAGAAAAAGTTGGCAACAACCTACAAGACATAGGCATAGGAAAAGACTTTCTAAATAAGACAGCAGCTGCACAGGAAATAAGGTCAAGAGTCGACTAATAGGACCTCATCAAACTCAAAAGCATCTGTACAGTGAAAGAAACAATCAAGGAAGTGAAGGGAAAACCCACAGAGTGGGATGAAATCTTTACCAGTGATAACATCTGACAGAGCATTAACTTCAAGAATATATAAACTACTGAAAAAACAAAGAAGAAAACAAATGACCTACTCAAAAGATGGAGTAAAGAGCTCAACAGAGACTTTACCAGTGAGTAATTAAAGATGGCTGAGAAACATCTTAAAAAGTGTTCAACATCATTTATAATTAAGGAAATGCAAATTAAAACCACTCTCAGATATCATCTCACTCCAATACAACTAGCTAAGATCTAGAAAACAAAAGATGACAGATGCTGGAGAGGTTGTGGGGAAAGGGGAACACTCATCCTCTGCTGGTGGGAATGTAAACTTGTACAACCATTATGGAAAGCAATGTGGAGAAGCCTTAAAAGACTCAAAATGAGCCTACCACCTGACCCAGTCATACAACTCCTGGGTATATACCCCAAAGGCTCATCCTACTGCAAAGATACACCCATGTTTATTGCTGCTCTCTTCACAATAGCAAAGAGCTAGAACCAATCCAAATGCCCCTCACCAGACGAGTGGATTACAAAATGTGGTACATCTACACAATGGAGTACTATTCAGCAATAAAGAAAGGTGACATCATGAACTTTGCAGGTAAATGGATGGAGCTCAAAGCCATTAAGCTAAGTGAAGTAACACAGACCCAGAAAAACAAATGGTGAATGGTTTCCCTCATTTGTTGATACTTACACTAAATCCCCAGTTGAAGGGCAAACTGAACAACATTAATGTTATATTTCTGTTTATATGAAAGCAACTGTGGCCAGGCATGCCTTTAATCCTAGCACTTGGGAGGCAGAGGCAGGCGGATCTTTGTGAGTTCAAGGCCAGCCTGGTCTGCAAAGTGAGTTCCAGGACAGCTGGGGCTACAGGGAGACCCTGTCTCAAAAGACAAAAAAAAAAAAAAAAAAAAAAAAAAAAAAAAAAAGAAAGACAACTATGTTATGATAGTGAATCGTCAAAGGAAGGCTCTAGAATCCACCCATCACTTACTTTCAGGTTCTGTAATTACTGAATATGGGTAGAGAGTATGTACACATACTTTGAGTAATATAAAATTAATGGAGGAAAATGTGAATTCCTAAGCATAAAAAAAAAAAGACTGAGAGAAAGATGCAGGACAGTTATGGCAAAATACATGATCTGTGATGGGGTGGGTGGAAGGGAAAAGGGAATATGCCTAAACTGACTTGAAAAACGATGTCTGAAATACACAAAACATCAATAAAGTCACAAAAAAATAAAATTTTTATTCACTAGTTTAAAAAAATCCTTTTTAGCTCTCCTTTGCATATAAAAAGTAAACAAAATATGAGGCAATGAAATTGTTACTTAACTACAAAATTTCAAACAGCTATGGTAACAATTACTAATGGGGCATATATAGCCAGTCTTTAATTAACTAATGGGAATAAAAACTGTAAAAGAAAATTTTATTCAGAGGTAGACATTATTGAAAAATCTTCAAAGATTTGATATTTTAGCAAATGTGTTAATAGGAAAAGCTTTTTCTTTTTTTTTTTTTTTTTACCAACAATGGTTCATTCTGCCAAAGAAGCTTTGCCTGGGGTCTAATGATCCCCCAAATTAAAGGTTATTTGTCTACAAATTGGGGCACACACACGTTGGCATTAAGACCCTGGCTATCGAAGACCTGGTGTGAGAATGGAAAGGACATAGAGACCACGCTTGCCAGTGGACAGTATGTCTCTGAATGGCAGAGAGCATTACCAAAGGCCACTGGGAAGAAAAGAATATTGGTCTTATTGAGGTAAGCAAGACTCATCACTACTCCACACCTTCCTGGAAACCATTGTACAGCTAGTGGCTGCCAAAGATACCCCAATCCTAATTGGCTATTAGCACACTCCTTTGAGGAAATGACATATGGCTGGTATGAAAACTTTAATAAGTAAAAACAGTATGAAAAAAAGCCTTAGTTACTAGACTAATATGTCATCTAAATAGTTGTATCTGTACCCACAGAGTAACTTGTCATTATAGTCAATACCTTTTAAACAACTTTACTATCTTACTGTTTGAGCTTGTTAGTAGGACTAAAAAAGAAATTCCTAAATAAACCACCAAACCATGAAGGAATCAGCCTGGACAGACCAGAGTTCAGAGTGACACCTCAAAGAAAAATAGACTGTTTTGCTTTTCACCCACTTCTGCTCTTTGTCCCCCAAGGCCCAGGGATCCAATGCAGAAGAGGATTTGGTAGAATGTAAGGACTTAGAAGATAGGGATAATTCCTGAGATCTTAAAAAATATGGACTGGTCTCTTATTTGATCAACATGCTTGTGCATACAAGCTTCTCCAATTGGACTATGGGGAAGCTCATAGGCATGAAGCTGTTCAAAATTTGGGCATAGATACTTGCTAATTGGTTTTGAATGAATGTTACTTATATTCATTGCTTATGCTTAATAATTGGTTCACTTCATGATTTGTTTTTTCTTGTTGGTTTTTTTTTTTTTTTTGATATTAATTGACCTTAGTGTAAAAATAAATATCTCAGGTCTGACCTGCCCCCAACCCTGCCTGGCATCAAGACAGGCTTGAACGGCTGGCTATTCAAATCTCAGGCTCCTTTGTTATTAGCCTCTCCCATGGGCTCACTTACCTCAGAAAAATAAACAAATAAATAAAATTTAAAGGGTGAAATGTGGAAAAATTTAGCTAAGTTGGCTAGCGTTCTAAACCAATGGGGACCTCCCTGGACATACCCATGGGGTAGGATTTGGCCCTGGGATGTGAGTCACACTGGCTATATAAGGTGTCCATTTTTGGAATAAAGCTCTCGGTGTTTGGACACCTTAGCATGCATCCGTGTGCTGTACTTTCCTGCTCGGATTTTCCACATGGTTCATCCTGGGAATAAATGGGACCCCCAACAGTCAAATAATAGAGAGTGATGAATGCTGTTGCTCAATTAGTTGTCTCCATTTTTATTCAGTTTAGGATCCCATATCATAGAATAATAATCTTTCCACCATAAATAACCCTACCTCAGAAAATCCTATAAAAATATTTCAGTTGATTTTAGATCCCTTCATGTTGATGATCAATATTTTCCATCATGGAACTACTTGTATTATTTAAGGAGCAAAACTAGCCGAACCATTATTTTCTGAGATGCTACCCATTTTTTTAATACTAAGTAAAAATTATGTTGAACAATGACAATATTTTGTAGGAACAATGATCTTCGTTTTTTGCATAATTTGCCAAATACTATGTGGAAGACACCTGCCTAGGTTTGAGGGAATTGCCAAACTAAGGTGGTAAATAAATATAGAATTTTACAGCTACAGCATCAGGGTATGAGTGATTTTGTTTTCTACATTTTCCACAACATGTTACTTTTATTTCAGCATTTTGAATTAACATATTGATAATACTATTTTGATTTTAATTTACACTCCTTTGAAGATTAAAGGTGTTGTGATAAAGACTTTGTGATTGTTTCATTTAAAAATATTTTTCAATAATAACATTTTTTTAAGAATTGAATAACAAAAGTTCAGGTTGGTGATACCTATTTTAGTATATTTTATACATTTAGTACATGGAGGTGCATATAGTTTAAGCTCATTTTCATTAAACTAAAATAACATACACTTTTCAATAGTTAAATAAAAATAGATCATTTACACTACATTATTTCCCAACTTCCTGAAAAAGAAAGGAAACATTTTAATATTATGTATAGTTCTATAAAACAGATAATAAATACTGACATACAACTTTAGTAAATTAAATATGACACAATGAATCAATGGCAAATACCTGGTCTATTTAACAATCATCCAACATCCAGGCAAGAGGATATGAAGTCATGGATGAGGATGGAGATAGAGTGAGGGGTCTGGATATGATTAAAATTCACTGGGATAAAACTCTTAATGAAACACTAAATTATGAAATAAATAAATAAATGAAGCCAGTGAGATGTGCAGATTGGTCAGTGATTAAATGTGTTGTTAGCCCTTTCAGAGGAGCAGAGTTCAGTTCCAGTTCCCAGCAGTCAAACAGCATTATCAGGACAGCTTATCACTCCTGCTCTATGACATCTGACACCAGGAGAAAGAACTTTATATCATTAAAGGACTACTTATTCTTCTTATGTCTTTAACATATGTTTAAATGAGTCTTTCTTCCTAGGGTTGGTACTTTGGATAAGTTATTAACCTGGCCCAACTGGAATGTTAGGTGCCTACCCAGGCCAGAGATTCTAGTCTCTTAAATATGAAGAGCTGTCTCTTTATTGCTACTGTAAATTTTTCAGGAATTATTGAAAAGAAAAAAATTCAACAGAAAACTGTCCATATTTGGACAAGAGAGCATAGTTAAATTTGAGTAATGTGTTATCTAAAATTTTAAACTTTACTGGAAAAAAAACTGTACTTTTTTTTGTACTTTTTTTTTTTTTTTTTAGAAAACTGTAGAGTGATGTCTTAACCCTTCTTAGCAGATTATAAATTCAGCCTTGGTTATATGAAGAGCAGGGTATAAAATTCACTTCAGGAAACTAGAGTTTAACTTTCCTAGACTAAGTTCTTTTGTAAAACACTGGGAATCATACTTCAGAGAATGCAACACACTCTCTGTTACTGAGAAGACCTGAGTTGTGAGCCAGGGAGGGCAACAGTTTGAAATCCTTGAAGTCTTAAATCTTGCTCTCACATTCTTTCTCTTATGACATGCCTTTGGATCTTGAAGGTGCCCAAGAGTATTTGGCTTTTCAAATATTTGGCGATATATAACCATAAAGAGGAAACATGGGAATTGGAAACATTTGTTTGTTGGAAAAATATTTGACATAATTCAAGTAAATAGACATTTATTTATAAAACATCTGACTGAAATTTAAGTAAATTGAAGTTTAAGATTTTTATTCTTTCATTTACTGATAAAGTTAGCAGAATGATATTTGTCCTCCAATTTAAAAAAGAAAATATATGTAAAGAATAAATCACTTTATTTTATTATTATTATTTTTTTTTTGGTCTTTTTGGGACAGGGTCTCCCTGTAGCCCCAACTTTCCTGGAACTCACTCTGTAGACCAGGCTGGCCTTAAACTCGCAAAGATCCTCCTGCCTCTGCCTCCCAAGTGCTAGGATTAAAGGCATGTGCCACCACCCCCCGGCAAGAATAAATCACTTTATACCAGTGCTTCTCAGTACTAGATGTATGTAACTAAGGGGGTATTTGGCAGTGTCTGGAATGACTAGAGGAAGTGCTATTATTCTGATCTAAAAGGACTTGATCAGGGAAGGCTGTTGAAGATCCTATGTTTCAAAAACACATTCTAAGACAGTAAGTAATTATTTGCTAGAAAATTTCAGTAGAAAGCACCAAAGTAGCGGAATTTTGATTTATACAATGTCAGAAATAAAATCTGATGTTGAAGAGCCCCACCAATACACCATTGTTCTGGAAAGCCTTAGTGTCAACTTGACACACCTGGGTTGAGGAAGCCTCAACTGGGGAATTGGCTCCATTAGATTGGCCTGTGGCCACATCTGTGGAGTATTGTCTTGATTCTCGAGCAGTGTGGGAGGGCCCAGCAAACAATGAGTGGTAGTACCCTGGGCAGGTTGTTGTGTACCATATAAGAACGCAGTCTGGGCATGGGCCAGGGTAGCAAGCCAGTGAACAGCATTCCTCCATGGCCTGTGCTTCAGCTCCTGCCTCCAGGTTCCTGCCCTGAGTTCCTGACTTGGGCTCCTTAAGTGATGGACTGTGACCCAGGAGATGTAAGCTGAATAAACCCTTTCCTCCCCAAGTTGGTGTAGGTAAGGGTGTTTTGTCACAGCAATTGAAGAGAAACTAGAACTATAAAGAACATACAAAGGGAAAGTCAATTGACAAGGGATTTTTTTTTTTCTTTTGCAAAAGAGTATTTGTGTCACTTAGATGGAGCAAGCACACACAAATTTGATAGGACTTTTCCCTAACACACACTTTCTCAGTTGGTTAGCTTAAAATAGAGCAAAGGAAGTGGAGACAGTGTTGGCCAAAATGCAGAAAGGGCTCTGCTACTCTAAGGCCTCAGGTTTGGGAATGCTTCAGGGAATTTCCTAGAAAAAAAAAGTTGTACATGATGTGTTTGTGTACTGTGGGGTAGAGGAAAAGATTAAAATTCCCTTTCACAAACCAAAAGTTTTATATGGGTTGAAAGAAAAGACTAACATTTACAGCTTTTTTATACAGTGCCCAAGATGTTACAAGGATCGATGCAGAAAGCTTCATGTTTCAGATTATTGCAGTGATGTTACAAGATTTTATTAATTTTTTAAATTTATTTCTGTATGTGTATGAATGTACTGTCTGCATGCAAGTTTGTGCACCCGTGTCGTGCAATGCCGCGGAGGTCAGAAGAGGGTGTCGGATTCCCCTGGAACTGGAGTTCTCCTGGAATTGGAGTTTCAGACGGTTCTTGGCCGCCATGTGGGTGCTGGGGATCGAACCCGGGTCCTCTGTAAGAGCAGTCGGTGCTCTTATCTGCTAGGCCATCTCTCCAGCCCCTAAATCTAGAGATAGAGGCTGGAGAGATGGCTCACCAGTTAAGAGTGCTGACTGCTCTTGCAGAGGACCCGGGTTCGATTCCCAGCACCCACATGGCAGCTAAGAATTGTCTTTAACTCCAGTTCCAGAGGAATCTGACACCCTCTTCTGACCTCCGCAGCACTGCATGATAGGGGTGCACCAACCTACATGCAGACAGAACACTCATACACATAAAAAATAATAAATAAATAAAAATAAATTTAAAAAATACTTCTAAAAAAAGAGGTAAAACAATGTAATTATTAAAAAAAAACTTCAAAATAACCTAATACCTTTTTCATATGTTTATTGAATATCAATTCCCAGAAACACTAGATAAAATTATTAAGTTATAAAAAGGGCCATGTACCTCCAGCCAGCCCCCAGATAAAAAGGCACATGAGACTAAAGTCATGCCACTAACATGCTTTCCTTCCATGTGAGATTACTAGCAAGGGCCGCTTGCAAGGGCCGCCTGCAGATACGTGGTGGAACAGAGCAGCAAGGCAGATAGAGAGAGAGAGATGGTGCCTGGGGCCCACCCACTTATAGCCATGGGGCAGGGCCTCAAGGTACTGATGAAGCAGTCAGAAGACTGACAGCCTCTGGAGGAAGTGGGCGTCTGTGTGCCTTGGGATTCTGGGAAGCCCAGACCTAACAAAAATTGTTTTTTCCTACTACCTGTATTTCAATTTATAACTGATGTTTCACCTTTCATTTCAAGTATTTTTCATTCCATAACATATGTAAAAAAGACAGTGTTAGGTCTGGCTCAGGGCAAAGACAAGATGGTATAGACCAGAAAGACCTTCCTTTCTTTTCCAGTCAGGCCAGATTCCCATGAGACTTCTGGACCTAAGACCGACCTCCAGATCTGAGCCTCTGGCCTGGTTTAATTGGCCAGATTCCAATAATTGCCATCTCCCCTCTCCCTTATAAAAGGCTCTCCCTGCCTCTCAGAAGCGGGCTTTCCATGGCCCTCAGGATGGCTGGCGACCGTGGATTCCCCCAAGAGAGACTGCATTTCCTAGAATAAAGGCCTACCTTTATATACTTTTTAATTCGGACTCATTCAGCCTTTTCTTAGAGTAGGTTATACTTCTCGGACAGAAGATATTTGTAAAATCTCAAATTTGGTGATTGGATGGCATAACTCTAAGTAATGCACAAGTAAAAAAGAAAGGGATTTTTGTATTTTTCTGATGGAAACATTGATTTTCTGGTTTAAAAAAATTGATACCACTTGTTTAAATAATTTAGTTACAGATTGTTCAAAACTTTTTCCATTAATACATTTGTTCAGGTTATTTCCCAAATAAATTTGGGAATTAACCCTTCTTGCTTCACTTTTACAATTGTAAGTGGAAAGTTAACAAGCAGTAAAATATTGAGGAATATCTACTCAAATGGATCAAGTAAAGAAAATTTTATGCTTATTTTCCTTTGTGTTGATGCAAAAGCATAACTCTCAAAGGGGTTAAGAAATAATTTATTCTGTAGCCAAATATGAGTGGGCATGGCCAGGAAACATAGGTTCAGGTTACCTCCAATTCCAAGTTCTAACCTGGTAACAGTTGCATTATGGTTTTATAGTAACAGAACAAAAAAATATCATAAATATTTTCGGTGGATGTATTCAGGAGGCAAGTCATAGTAAAGTGGGTGGTTTCTATTACAGGCCTCAGATGCTATCTGATGAACATTCTTAGCTTTTTTTAATTGGTGAAATCTGATGGTCTGCTAAATTAACACATTTCTTTTTTTTTTTTTTTAATCTATTAGTTACCGGATGTTAGGTCAGAAACAGGTGGGAAAGGAATGGCTGTTTAAAAATTAAGCAGGGCCCAAGATAAAATGTAAATAGGCTCCGAATCTGCAGCATTCCAAGCTCCAAATCTGCAGCATTCCAAACTCTCCACAGTCATTGAAGTGTTAAGCAGTTGATCAACCTTGCAGAAAGTTCAGTTCAACCTGCAGGGATTTTCTGGGAACTTTCATTCACACTTGTCTCTTTTCATTTTATGTTTACTTCTTATTACATTCACTATGAGTTACATCATGTCATTCAATTTTTTATTCTATTTTCAGGTAAGTGTATTTATTATTTATAAGGTATTATCTTACTTTATTTGATACTTAACTCTGTTGGTGTTGTTAATGATATCATTGCTGTGTAAGGTTGTAGCCCACCTAAATCAGGGATCCCAGGAAGCCAACTGAGGCAGAAGCCTAGAGAAATAATTACCCTGGACTGTGCTGCTGCAATCTGAGAAAAGTTGGTGCAACATCCTACAATCATACCTCACTGGATACCAGAACCAGGACTCAGTATCTCTGGAGATGTTCCTACTGATACCAGTCACAGGCCCCTGTTTCCCTTGAGATGCTTCTACTCATACCAGCCACAGACCCACCTAGCCCCATCTCCTTGCTCCCACTTCCTTGTAAACTCATGCCCTTGTGTGCCTGGCTGTAAAACTGCCAGTTGGGTTGGGGGCATTCTAATGCTGGTCATCCTAATCCCAACACAGGCAGGCCAGCTGACATGCCTAAAATAAACTTGACTTCTGACATTTACTCATTCAGCCTGAAGAGTCTCCCCTCAACATGAACCTATCTTGCTGCATTTCAAAACTTTGTTTAAGAAGCACTCTGGGAATTTGAATTATATGTTTACTTTCTTTTGAAGAATAATACAAAACCTTATATATTTCAAATTTCCAATTAAAAAATATCAAAGTAATTTATCTGAGAATAATTCACACATACATTTATTAACAAGGCATTTCTCAGCTGGGGGTGGTGGTGCATAACTTTAATCCTAGCACTTGGGAGGCAGAGGCAGGCAGATCTCTATGAGTTCAAGGCCAGCCTGGTCTAAAGAGTGAGCTCCAGGCCAGCTGGGACTAAAAGGAGACCCTGTCTCAAAAATACAAAAAAAAAAAAGGCATTTTTCTAAATATTCTGTTACATATATGTTGATGTTAACAGTCCTAGATTAAAATTGATCCTTTATAATACTCATCTCTTACTTTCTCCAAAATAATAGTTGAAAACCTTAATAAAATTTAAATAACATGAATCATTATATTATTTGAATTTCTTTTGAAAATGGTATCACACCATATTTTAATAAAATGGCTAGACCTATAATCAAGACAGAATTTTATTGTTGACCTTATATTCCATAGCAATTCTTACTAACTTCTTTTATGAGAATTCTTTGGGATAATTTTGTTTCCTTCTGCTTTCCTTTGTGATTCAATTTTATTTGATTAAGCAATAGAAAGCATTTAGGAAAAGATGCTAAAGAAGCATTTTTTTCCCATTCTTTCTTCCTTAGCCGCTGGCAATGTTTTAAGTTGTACTATCTCATTAACTAGGGTAAAAACAAAGACAAAACTTTTCAGATAACTTCTTTAATGGTTATTAGATGCCACCATTTTCAAAACAAATATGTAGACTGTTATTTTCAACAGCATATCAAATCTATTTATTTTGCATTTGCAATTTAGTTTTGTAATTTGATCTCTGTTTTATCATCCTGGCTAAGCCCTTCTTCTCTATTTTGTTCTGTTTCATTAGAGCTCCTTTTTTTGTTAATGTTTCATACAACCCAATTTATGAAACATGCTTTAACTTTCCAGCAATGAATGACTCAACATAATGACTTTCAATATGTAAGTCAAACACAGTCCATAGAATTTGAATTGTTTAATATAAAAATGATTAGACTGTTCTTTATCTCAGAGCATGATTGAACACGCCTGTGAGGTTCCAGGGCATGCAAAACACTGTCAAAATTTGTCATCTTTCTGATCCTTTGCAAAATGAACAACCCACATCTGTGCCGATGGCTTTTTCATTAGCCTCTCAGTGATCTGATTCTAATCTCTCTTTTCTGCTGTGTAAATTATATTTACTATAGACAAACGCTGACATTTATAAAGTCTACCAATTATAATTCTGTAACAGCTCCAAGGCAGCTTACAAAATCCTTTGCCATGTTTACTTTTCATCTTCAATTCGCATTCTAAATCTCATCCTGTTTAGCCTTAAAAGGTGAGAAAATGTGTAAGTGAATAATCATAACAAAATAAAGCAAGACAATTTCCCAAAACTATGTATATTTGATATGCATATTGATTAAGCCATGGAATTAATTATATGTTTATAAATAAGATATTGATATTTCATCTGAAAATGTGTAGTGAATCAATAGCTATGATATTCACATTTATTCTATCCTTTCCAGAGGAAACAATGCTTCAAAATCAATTGCTTTGATTGTTTTTAATAATGTTTGGAAGATATAAAAGATCAAAAACTTTTTTAAAGGAAAAGAGGAAATTGGAAAGTTTGCTTTGGTTATTTGAAATACCAAAGAATTTCACTGGTAAAATTATCAGTTATATTTTGTTATAGTCTCTTTTTATTATTGTGAGAAAATACCTTTAAAAACAACTTAAGACAGGAAATATTTCATTTGTGGTGCAAGTTTCCACAGTTATCAATGAAGTATCAACAGACTCCATTGTTTCTGTAGCATGGTTAGGGAATGAAGGACTTGAGTTGGCCCACAATTTGACATCTGGAGAGCATTGATAATGTGTGTGTGTGTGTGTGTGTGTGCTCACAGACTTTTTTTTCCTACTCAGCTCCAAATCCACAACATTTTGGATAGTGCTGCTTGCATTCAGAGAGGTGGCCCCTGACCTATATAATCTCTGGAAACAGATTCATAGATAGCACCAGAAGTTCCCTGTCCTACTGGCCATAGTTCTCAAACCAATGAAGTTGACCCTCAAGGATTACACATTTTGATTGTCAAAACATAACAGCAACCCTTTATTTTTACTTATTCATGTTAACACTATGATAAACCTACATCAGTAAATCTGTATATGCTGGAAAGCTTTGTGAACAGTTGCTCATTATTTCATCGTATTGTCAAGTAAATGTTTTTATTCACTATGAATTTATGTTCAGTGTAAAGTAATTAAGCTAATTAACATTGCCTTTCCTACAAATACTTCTCTTTGGGATGAGAATTTGAAATATTACTTTGTTCACTATTCTGAAATATGCAGCAGACTACATTCAACACATTCAGAAGGCAATAAGCCTCAACAAACCTGATCCTTTATTCTCTTGTTGAGAATAAGTACCCTTTGGCCAATATCTGTCTACTCCTCCCATCCCCTAGGCTCTTATAATTACGATTCACTGTCTTCTGCTTGCTCAGATGATTTATATTCAACACTTGCTTGGCTTATTTCACTAAGCAGAGTGTCTTCCAGTTTCATCCATAGGGCCACAAATGACAAATTTTCTTTCCATGCATGAGAAAAATTCCATTATGGACAAAATACTTTATATTTTTATATGCTTCTAGAACTGATTGACCATTCTTGAGATTTTGAAAACATTTTAAAGCATCTAATCTCTAGTATTTTCCTCATATATTTTCCTAGTTTTGGCATGAACATATATGTTGGCCTTCATTACTATTTTTCACAATGTTCTTTCTTCTAGAGTTTGTGAAACACATGTATTAATTCTTTATGTATTTGATAGGCACATTCAGTAATCCCAAAGTGGACTGGATTTTTATTTCAAGTTTGAAGAGAATGTTTCTTTATCACTAATTCAATGCCAATTAAATTTAGGCTTTTCAGCCAGGTTATTTTGAAATAAGTCTGTGAGACTTGTTCCAAGCAGAGTGTATGCAATTGAAGTATGATGTTCCCAATGGCTGTGTTCATGTGCCCATTTTATGACAATGATCTTAGGTTTAGTGGGCATCATTCTTGTCGGTGAGGCAAAATACCCAACAAAAGCAGCTTAAGGAAGGAAGTCTTCAGAGTGGCTCAGGGTTCAAGTGCACAGTCTATTATGGCTTGGCAGAAATGTTGGCTGACTGTGGCTACAGGATCCTGAAGTAACTAGATACACTGTACCTGTAGTCAAAAGTCAGAAAAGGAAGAAAGATGTTGCTACATGCTGTTCTGTTATGTATTCAGCCTGGGTTGCTTGACAATGGGTCAGTGTGCATCACACACAGGGTGGGTCTTCCCTTCTCAGAACCTGGAAACACCCACACAGACATACTCAGAGGCTTTCCTCATAAGTAATATTAATATTAAGTTCACAATCAAAATTAACCATCACCATTGGCTACATTTTTTTAAAACAATATTAACATTTTTAAAATTTTAACAATTTATTTCCACTGAATTTTAAAAAGACAAAAAAAATTTTTTAACAATTTATATGGGACCACTTACTTCCAAAATGTTAATGCAGGATGTAGGTAAAAGTGAACAAGAAGCCAAAGTTTAAAAAAGAAAATATTAATGTCTCTAGAAATTATGATACATGCATAAGGTAAATCTAAAAATATCCACAATTAGGAAAGAAAAAGGCTCTGTGATCTGAAGTACTCTTCTCTGTTTCCACCTTCCTCCCAACCTCCTGAGCAAAACTGTAAAACAAAAAAGAGAAAATAGCATTTTTTTCTACTCAAAAGGATTATTCTTTAGAATTAGATTACTTATTAATATTTCTCCAGCACATTTAATTTGACAATAATTAAATTATTTGCCTATCTTATATTTTAAATCTTATTTTCTGAATATATCGTATTACATATAATTTGTATATAAAGTGTTATATAGTTTGTGTAAATATATACAATTATGAAAATAATATTTAACCCAGGTCTCTAATGTATATTTGCATTTTGCAATTCAAGTATTCTCTAAAAAAAACTTGTTCTATTTTATGTGTGACTATCTCATTACCATTTTCTGGTATTATATTTCATTTAAGTAAATTGGATGTAGGTAGATAGTTAATGTTGTCTATTATAAGATATTTAATGTTATCTATTATAAGCTAAATTATATTTTGACAAGATCGCAGCTTTAAGAATTAGGTTTTATCTCAGCAGCCTGTATATATGAAATAATTTTCATAAGGTCTGAGAACAGAAAGTCAATACACAGAAATGAGATTTTGGTGCTGATGAAATGTATCATGTTTAATCTAATTAGTTGTGATTCCACAGGCTATGTTGAAACTGACTTTGCATCCCAGCTGATTCATTAGGATCCTAGGAAAGTATGAAGGTCCTCCAGCAAAGTTTCTGAGTTTGAATAGAACTAGGTAATGGTGATATTTGGAAGTACTATTCACTGATGGTTTAATTAACTCCTAAAATGTTCTTATTGATTTAGTCATTAGTATTGTTATTGCTTCTTGAAGTCAATTCTCAGCTAGAGCAAAGGAAAATTTTCATCAGCTATTTAGCATTTTTTCTCTTACTCTTTTTCTCTAAGCTGTTAAGTATTTTTCCAATGTCATTTGTTTCTGTGAGAAATTATAGTGAAAACATAGAGATCCTTTCTTTGTATATTTGCATTTCAAGTACGACATATTCAAAATCTTTTTTCTTTTCTTTTCTTTTTTTCTTTTCCTTTGACAGCATCTCCCTATACCCCCAACTGGCCTGGAACTTACTCTGTAGACCAGGCTGACCTTGAACTCAAAGAGATCCATCTGCTTCTGGGTTCTGGGAACCGAACCCAGGTCCTCTGCTAGAGCAGTTAGTGTTCTTAACCACTGAGCAATCTCTCCAGCCCCAGAGAATCATTTCGTATAAAAGCCCCCTCTGTAGTGTACTGAAAGTTTTCACCAAATTCACATTACTGGATTATTTCATTTCCTTTAACTCTCAACAGTGGATGATATTCCAGTTACATTTGTAACTACATAACTTAAATTTCATTATATTGAAAGGCAAGAAGGACTAGCATGTGGAAGATAGTTGGTAATAATGACCCATATATTTTTCTAGGTAAAAATGAAGTAAATCTCATAGCTCCACCAGTTTCTAGTTATCTTAAAATATTTTGTTTATTTATATTTTTGTATCTATGACTGTATTTTCTGCATGTATATAAGTGCACCTTTGTCCTGCATTGCCAGAGGCGCCCAAAAGAGAACATGTCACATACACTTGGAATTGGAGTTAGCCACCATGTGGGTGCTGGGAATCAATCATTTCCAGGTCTGATGTAGAGCAGCCAGTGCATGTAACTGCTGAGCCATCTCTCAAGCCCCAAGTTGATTTTTTTTAATTCCATAATTTTTGAAGTCACACATGATTAGGTTTCCACTAGTCCTATTATAAATGGCATTTCACACTGAAGTCGACTAGTAAGTTGGTCACTAATCTTTTTCCCATATTTGAGGAAAAACATATCTTTTTATTATCTTCCTCACTTCTTTCAGGGAAAAGATGCTTTTTGTATTGTAATAAATAGCTCCAGAAGTAAAAGGAACTAAAAAGAGTTGAGTCACACAATGTTCTCAACAGTAACTTTTCTTTACACAAATGCAGAAAACTTACAGTAACTTTTCTTTACACAAATGCAAAAAACTCAGTGGCCCACAAGTAACAGCCACACATGTATCAGAAGAATAGATCATTCTTTGGCATAGAATAAAGCAATGCCACCACCTGACCCAGTCATACCACTCCTGGGTATAAACCCAAAAGACTCATCCTAATGCAAAGATACATGCCCGTCCATGTGTATTGCGAGCTGGAACCAACCCAAATGCCCCTCAACAGATGAGTGGATGACAAAAATGTGGTACATCTACACAATGGAGTACTATTCAGCGGTAAAGAAAGATGACATTATGAACTTTGCAGGTAAGTGGATGGAACTTGAAGCCATTATGCTAACAGAAAGACAAATCAGGAATGGTTTCCCTTATTTGTGGATGCTATCACCAAATCTCCAGTTGAAAGCAATTTGAGCAACATTATTATTATATTTCTGTTTATCTGAAAGCAACTATGTTGTTATAATGTAAATCTCTCAATGGGCTCTAGAATCCATCCACCACTTATTTCCAGACTCTGTAATTACTATATATGGGTGAAAAGTATGTATCCATATTATAGAGTAATATAAAATTAATGGAGGAAAATGTGAATTCCTAAACATAAAAAAAGACTGAGAGGAAGATGCGATACAGTTGTGGCAGAATGCATGATCTGAGGTCGGGTAAGGAGAAGGGAAAGGGGAATATGCCTAAATTGGACTGAAAAAAAAATATATATATATACATATATATGTAAATGAGGTTCCCTAATGTAGCTGTATTCCTATATAAATGGGGTCTCTAAAGTATCTGTATTCCTTCTGGGTAAATTATACAGACCTGGAAAGCATTTGATAAATTATACAGATCTGGACAGCATTTGGCATGAACAGAAAAAAACATCATTCTCACACAGGGAGTTACAAGAAAGAGTGTTGTCTATTGTTTCCCCTGTGGCTTCTGTCAGAGTAAAAATATCTCTCCTTCAGGTAGGAGGTATCTTCTGCTAAGTAAGTCTACACTATGTTTTTCTCTTTCTTTAAATCACAAAGTGCCTCATTAATCAACAATATAGATGATAATTAATGGATGATGAAATGATTTTTACCTTTCAAGATATCATGATAGTTCTGAGGAGACAGTTTATCACCCCACAGTGTATTGAAAGAGGAGTAGATCCAGATTCAGGGCAGCTAGAAAGTAAGAATAAAGCAATGCAGTATCGATAACCAGACACTAAATAATGTTATTTAAGTATAATTGAGTTTTTCTGGTTTATAAAGTCAAACCTCATATATATATATATATATATACATATATATGTGTGTGTGTGTTCTGAAATATACATCTGGTGGACCATTAATCACACATGTGCTGATTTGCACTAGATGTGCTAGGGTCTGCAGCTTCGCGATGCTGCAGAGCCCCAGAACTGTTCCCCCTGGACTGGCAGGTTATCAGTCCCCAGGAGGAAGCTGCAAGCAGGGAGGGGAGGGATTGGTGGGAAGAGACTCATAGAGAGACCCTGAATCATAGAGAGACTGGGAGGATGCCAGTAATGTGTTTATATTCGAAAGCTGCTGTGCTCTGGACAAGGAAATGGGGCCAGGAGGATGTGAATGAGGAGAAGGGAAGTGCAAGCCATCTTGGCTTCTACCTTCTACCTAAACTGGAGGTGTGACATTGGTTCCATACATCAAATGAAAGCTCTCAGGTTCTGGAACTTTGCTGAAACAGGTGAGGCAGGAAATACTGCATTATCCCAACCCCAAGGAACTACTAGATAACGCACGGAGATTATTAGATAACCCATGGAGATTATTAGATAAATCACAGAGGCAACTGGGACAAGGTTTTGCAAATTTCAGCTTCAAGCCAGACAAAGTCTCAAAAAAAAAAAAAAAAAAAAAAATATATAGTATATATATATATGTGTGTGGGGTGTTGTGTGTGTGTGTGTGTGTGTAGAATGAGTTCCCTAATGTAGCTAGTATTCCTATATAAATGGGGTCTCTAAAGTAGCTTTATTCCTTCTGGGTAAATTATACAGACCTGGAAAGCATTTGGTAAATTATACAGATCTGGACAGCATTTGGCATGAACAGAAAAAAACATCATTCTCACACAGGGAGTTACAAGAAAGAGTACTGTCTGTTGTTTTCCCTGTGGCTTCTGTCAGAGTAAAAGTATCTCTCCTTCAGGTAGGAGGTATCTTCTGCTAAGTAAGTCTACAGTATGTTTTTCTCTTTCTTTAAATCACAAAGTGCCTCATTAATCAACAATATAGATGATAATTAATGGATGATGAAATGATTTTTACCTTTCAAGATATCATGATAGTTCTGAGGAGACAGTTTATCACCCCACAGTGTATTGAAAGAGGAGTAGATCCTAGATTCAGGGCAGCTGTCAGGGTACTAATAGTTAACTAATGGAAATTGTGCTGGATAGCTTGGTAAGTCACTGACCCACCTGGGTTGAGGGAGCCTCAACTGGGAAATGGCTTCCGTTGGATTGGCCTGGCCCAAATCTGGGGTGGAGTACTGTCTTGGTCGTTGAGCAATGTGGGAGGGCCCAGCCCACTATGGGTGGTGTCACCCTGGGCAGGTTGTTGTGTACTACATAAGAGGTCAGGCTGAGCATGGGCCAAGGGAGCAATCCAGTGAACAACATTCCTCCATGGCCTGTGCTTCAGCTACTGCCTCCAGGTTCCTGCCCTGAGTTCCTGCCTTGGGCTCCCTAAGTGATGAACTGTGACCCAGGAGATGTAAGCTGAATAAACCCTTTCCTACCCAAGTTGGTCTTGGTCAGAGTGTTTTGTCACAGCAATGGAAGACAAACTAGGACAGAAATTGGTACCAGAAGAGTGGGGTATTGCTGTGACAGACCTGACCTTGGTGTTTTGGGGAAGGATTGTGGAGGCGTTCGGAACTTTGGACTGGGAAGATCATTGAATGCCTAAAGATTGTTGCTGTGGAGCTTGTAGCAGTTTTGCTGAAGGATTTGTAGAAGATGGAGGGCTGATTTGTGAAGTTTCTTTTTTTTAATTTTCATTTTTTATTGATGCTTTGTATATTTCATACATCATTTTCCAATTCAGTTCAGGCATATATCGCTT
Organism: Rhizomys pruinosus; assembly: GCA_009823505.1. Lineage (NCBI taxonomy): Eukaryota > Metazoa > Chordata > Mammalia > Rodentia > Spalacidae > Rhizomys > Rhizomys pruinosus. The sequence continues at coordinate 29,374 of VZQC01015396.1, read as the reverse complement.
TCCCTTCCCCCCACCCCACCCCAGCCCATCCTAGATCATGCATTCTACTGTAACTTTTCCTGCATCTTTCTCGGTTTTTTTTTCATTTTTTTAACAATAAGTGATAATTTATGAGTACAAGCATCCTTCATGTAAAACCAATTTGAAAAGAGTTGTGTCCAAACCCACACAGCTCATGGGTCCCACCATCCAGCAGTGGGGGGAGGGCTTGTATGTTCAATCAAGTTGATCAAATGAGTGTCCAGTCAATATTGTTGTAGTTTCACCGTTCACCCCAATCGCAGTCCTTACATTCTAACATGCCCCCTCTTCTGCAGATTGTTCCCTAGGCTTAGAAAAGGGGCACAGGTGGACGAGAAGCAAAACAGCACTTTCTCTGGAGCTGACATCTTGGTCTCTGGTCAATTCTATCTGTTTCCTTTCATGGACTGACAGTTTGTCCAGGCATGACCTTTTGATCCTACTAATGAAGCACAAACAATTAGATATATAGGTATTTAAACAGTACTAATTCTTATGATAGGTTACTTGGGTATAGACACAGATGTTTGGATGGTATGTTAATCTATGAATTACATTTTTTCTGTTAAATATGACACGGTCTTACTGTGGCTTATAACATCTCCTAACCATTAGAGGATGTAAGCTTGTGGCATCAGCCATGGGTTATTCCTCCAAGGGGAGAGCTAATAGCCAATTAGATTTGGGATATACAGGCATATGGCTGCCACTGCTGCAGTTTCAAAGGGGAGCAGAGATCATCAGGACTGTGTAATCTGTGGGTTCTGGTCAGCTGGGGCTCAAGAATCAGCTGTAAGTAACAAGAGACCAGAACCCTGAAGTGAAATCTTTGTTGCACTGGGACAATTGATGCTGGTTAGCTGGGGCTGAAAAATCAGCTGTAAGTAACAAGAGACCAGCATCACTGTGGTGAAATCTTCTGGGAAGAATTTCTTCAGGGTCAGCACACAGAAGCTATGATCCAGAAGGGGCCTGAGCCTCCATCTGTTCTTTTTTTTTTTTTTTTTTTTGGCCCATCTGGAGCCAGAAGCAGTACTTGATAACGTGTGTCTAGTATATGGTTCCGGTGTTGAAATTTGAGGGGGTCACAGAGAGCAGCCGAGGCTTGGCACTGTGAGCGGTCAGGAAAGACCATTGGTAGAAGTGCACCTCGGTTGCAGTGGAGACCCCAGGATTGCAGGGGTCATGGAGAGGAGCTGAGATTTTGCACCAGGAGAGGTCAGAAGAGACATTTGGTGAAGGTGCTGCCTCAGTTTCAGTGGCGACCCCAGGTTTTTGGAGATGCCAGGACCATGGGACGACCACCAAGAGCAGCTTCAGGTGTGGAATGGAGTCAGCCTGGGCCTTTAAGATGAGCTGTGTGTGCCATGGATGGCAGAGTCAGAGAAGGGGAGCTGCCGAAACTCTTTGGAGCCCAAAAAATTGTGAGTCCCAGGTGTCCAGCCTTGAGCTACTTGCTGGACTTAGGTTTTGTTTAAGTGTGCCTGATTCTTCCCTTTGAAATAAGACAGTACTTGTATGGACTTTACAGCAGCCCACAGTTAAGAGACTTTTAACAGACTATGAACTTTTAGGTGTTTGGACATTTTAAGAACTGTGGGGCTTTTAAAGTTGTACTGTCTTAGGTTGTGACTAATGATAACATACACTTTAGGGATAAGAACTGGAAAGGTGGTGGTTTAATAGTGATGTGTTTTGTGTGTCAAGTTGACAAGGGGTCAACTTGGATAGCTTTAGTGTCAACTTGACACACCTGGGTTTAGGGAGCCTCAACTGGGGAATTGGCTGCATTGGACTGGCCTGTGGCCACATCTGTGGAGTATTGTCTTGATTGTTGAGCAATGTGGGAGGGCCCAGCCCACTATGGGTGGTGCCACTCTGGGCAGGTTGTTGTGTACTGTATAAGAGGTCAGGCTGGGCATGGGCCAATGGAGCAATCCAGTGAACAGCATTCCTCCATGGCCTGTGCTTCAGCTCCTGCCTCCAGGGTCCTGCCCTGAGTTACTGCTTTGGGCTCCCTAAGTGATGAACTGTGACCCAGGAGATGTAAGCTGAATAAACCCTTTCCTCCACAAGTTGGTGCTGGTCAGAGTGTTTTGTCACAGCAATGGAAGACAAACTAGGACAGAAATTGTTACTCAGGTACAAGTGAAAAGAAAGAACACCACTCAATATTATAGTAATTACTTCTGAAAAAAGGTAATATATAGATTTACTACTGGGTAGAGAAAATGCTTAAGTATAGAAATCATGTGAAACCAAGGGAGTGGAAGTAGATGACATTATGTCATAACTTCTAAAACAATTTCAATTGTAAATCCTATACCTTATTAGCTCAATTGCTGAATTCACTATTTTAGGGATCATAATTGGATAGTTCTTTAAAAATACTGAGCTCAAAGTGCTTATGAATTTATCCAACCTATGTCGTGGAGTCTAAGTGCTCATTTAGTGATCAAAAATTTTTTTAAAAACCTGATTAATTTCTTCTGTAACTGCAGCCCACACATATAATATTAACTACATTGTAACAGCCCTTAAAAGGACCAGGGTTGGAACACACACACACACACATACACACACACACACACACACACCACACACAATACTGTGAAGGAATGATGTTTTCCCTATCTTTTAAACAGAAAAATTGTTACACTTATATTCTATACTGTATTAGTCAGAGTTCTCTAAAGAAATAGAGGCACCAGGATGAATATATAGCTATTATTGTAGTTTGTCTTCCATTGCTGTGATTAAACACTCTGACTGACACCAACATGGGGAGGAAAGGGTTTATTCAGCTTACATCTCCCGGGGTCACAGTTCATCACTTAGGGAGCCCAAGGCAGGAACTCAGGGTAGGAACCTGGAGGCAGTAGCTGAAGCACAGGCCATGGAGGAATGTTGTTCACTGGCTTGCTCCCCTGGCTCATGCCCAGCCTGCCTTCTTATACTGTAGACAACAACCTGCCCAGGGTGGCACCACCCATAGTAGGCTGGGCCCTCCCACACTGCTCGACCATCAAGACAATACTCCACAGATGTGGCCACAGGCCAATCCAATGGAACCAATTCCCCAACTGAGGCTCCCTCAACCCAGGTGTGTCAAGTTGACACTAAAGCTATCCAGCAAAATTGACCCCTTGTCAACTTGACACACAAAACACATAACTATTAAACCACTGCCTTTCCATTTCTTATCCCCAAGTATGATGTTAACATTAATCACAACCTAAGACAGCACAACCTTAAAAACCCCACAGTCCTTAAAATGTCCAAACACTTAAAAGTTCACAGTCTCTTAAATGTCTCCTTACTGTGGGCTGCTATAAAATCCAAAACAAGTACTGTCTTATTTCAAAGGGAAGAACCAGGCACTCTCAAACAAAACCTAAGTCCAGAAAAGTAGCTCAAGGCTGGACACCTGGGATTCACTTACGATCTTCTGGGCTCCAAAGGGTTTTGTCCGTGGCACACACAGCTCATCTTGCAGGCCCAGGCCAGCTCCATTCCACACCTGCCACTGCTCTTGGTGATCTTCCCAAGGTCCTGGTATCTTCAAAAAGCTGGGGTCGCCACTGAAACTGAGGCAGCACCTTCACCAATGGTCTCTTCTGACCTCTCCTGGTGCAAAGCCTCAGCTTCTCTCCATGACCCCTGCAATCCTGGGGTCTCCACTGCAATGGAGGTGCACTTCCAACAATGGCCTTTCCTGACCTTTCACAGTGCCAAGCCTCGGCTGCTCTCTGTGACCCCCTCAAATTTCAACACCAGAACCATATAAGAGACTCTTTCACATTATCAAGTCCTGCTTTAGGCTTGAGATGGAGGCTCAGGCCCCTTCTGGATCACAGATTCTGTGTGCTGACCCTGAAGAAATTCTTCCCAGAAGATTTCACCACAGTGATGCTGGTCTCTTGTTACTTACAGCTGATTTTTCAGCCCCAGCTAACCAGCATCAATTGTCCCAGTACAACAAAGATTTCACTTCAGGTTCTGGTCTCTTGTTACTTACAGCTGATTCTTGAGCCCCAGCTGACAGAACCCTACAGATTACACAGTCTGATGATTCTGCTCCCCTTTGAAACTAGAAACTTCACAAGCCAGGCCTCCATCATCTACAACTCTTCAGCAAAACAGCTCCAAGCTCCATAAAAATGATCTTTAGGCATTCAATGATCTTCCCAGCCCAAAGGTCCAAACACCTCCACAATCCTTCCCCAAAACACCAAGGTCAGGTCTGTCACAGCAATACCCCACTCTTCTGGTTCCAATTTCTGTTGTAGTTTGTCTTCCATTGCTGTGACAAAACAGTCTGTCTGACACCAATGTGGGGAGGAAAGGGTTTATTCAGCTTACATCTCCCGGGGTCACAGTTCATCACTTAGGGAGCCCAAAGCAGGAACTCAGGGCAGGAACCTGGAGGCAGTAGCTGAAGCACAGGCCATGGAGGAATGCTGCTCACTGGCTTGCTCCCCTGGCCCATGCCCAGCCTGCCTTCTTATACAGTACACAACAACCTGCCCCAGCGTGGCACCACACTCTTGTGGGCTGGGCCCTCCCACACTGCTCAACATCAAGACAATCACCACAGATGTGGCCACAGGCCAAGTCCAATGCAGCCAATTCCCAAATTGAGGCTCCTTCAACCCCGGTGTGTCAAGTTGACACTAAAGCTATCTAGCTCAGCTATATACAATTTATTGATTTGCTCACATGACAGAGCTCAAGTATTCCAAAAGTAGCCGCACAGCACTGGAGCAGCTGTGAATCCAGGGAACTGCTCAGTCCCCAAGGCTAGATTTCTCAGTAGTCCCAAACTGGTGGTGAAGGCCCAATGGATTCCAGGAGATCTGCCGGTCTCAGTACACGCTGGGATCCCAAAGGTTGATTACAGCAGCAAGACAAACTCACCAGATGAGAGAGGCAAGCCGGAGGAGAAAAGGGACCAGCTCCCACGGCTGTGGTTTTAATACGACCTGCCAGCCGAAGGTAACACCCACATTTGGGGTGGGCCATCTGGATTGAGGTGGTCCAATCAGAAGACCCTTTTTCTCTTATTTGTTCCTTAATCCATGTCAAGTTGACACCCAGATTAACCAGCACAAGTCCACCCCTTGTCAATTGACACCCAATAAATAGCCACTCCTTATGTTATGCTTAATGTCAATTGCAAAAATGGCAGGGTCATAATTCCACCTAACATGTTATAAGTATCTCATGTGCAATAGCAAGCATTATATCTTAGAGTAGGTGGTATGTCCTTGAGAAGAACTTAGTCCTTCACTTAGTATCTAATAACCTAAATATGAAACACTTAACAATTATCTCAGTTGCACATTCAAAAGGGAACAACACAAGTATCCACTTAATATACATATATATATATTATATATTATATATATTATATATATATATATATGAAACAAGCACATTCTTAACCAAATTGACAAAGTTAATATCGATTATAATCCATGTTTCTACACCACTGGTCCTGTGGCCTCAGCTGATATTTATGACTACCTTCTTCTATGACCCATTCTGTATTTCCTCCACCATCAGCAAGCACCTCTGCAGTCTTGCTTTTCCCTGGAGGAGTGACCCTACCTTCATCCCTGAAGGGTCTGGGCCATTTATTGTCCTGCCTGGTTTGGGTTGTTGGAGTTTTCCATTGCTCTTAATCAAGGACATGGTAGCACCAGAAGGTGTCCCTACAGCATCTCCTGCCTTCCAAGCCATAATCTTCCTTGCCCCCATTGTGGAGAAAAGTCCAATTTCCCCCTGGTAGTCTGGATCAATCACTCCTCCTACTACTGTTATTCCTTCCTTAGCCTGTTGGCTTAAAGATAGTAGAAGCCCAAAGTGGCAAGGGGGAAGTCTTAGCTGCCAGTTCAATGGAACATTTGCTATATCTCCTGGCAAAAGCACTCCTCCCATTGGAGCCAAAACATCTAGACCAGCAGAACACAAGGTCGTGGGTACAGGAAGCAAAAATTTTCCTACTGGGTCACTAGGCATGATAGTGAATGGAATCATTCCCACTTCCACCCCTTGGTTCCTGGACCCATGAATTCTGGCTATAGGAGAAACAGTACCATATAGTGGACGCTGATTCAAAGCATATACTGCTTGCTGGAGAACCTTGCCACAGCCCTCCAGGGTATTGCTACTTAATTGGTGCTGTAACTGTGTCTTCAAGAGGCCATTCCATTGTTCTATCAAGCCAGCTGCTTCTGGGTGGTGGGGAACATGGTAAGACCGGTGGATACCATGACCATGGGCCCACTGTCACACTTCTTCAGCTGTGAAGTGAGTTCCTTGGTCAGAAGCGATGCTGTGAGGAATACCATAACAGAGGATAAGGCATTCTGTAAGTCCCTGGATGGTAGTTTTGTCAGAAGCATTATGTACAGGAAAGGCAAATCCATAACCAGAATAAGTATCTATTCCTGTAAGGACAAAACACTGTCCCCTCCATGATGGAAGTGGTCCAATGTAGTCAACCTGCCACCAGGTTGCTGGCTGGTCACCCCAAAGAATAGCACCATATTGGGGGCTCAATGTTGGTCTCTGCTGTTGGCAAATCTGGCACTCGGCAGCAGCTGTAACCAGATCAGCCTTGGTGAGTGGAAGTCCATGCTGTCGAGACCATGCATAACCTCCATCCCTGCCACCATGACCACTTTGTTCATGGGCCCATTGAGCAACAACAGGGATAGCTGCAGAAAGAGGCTGACAATCCACAGAACGAGTCATCCTATCTACTTGATTATTAAACTCATCCTCTGCTGAGATCACCTTTTGATGAGCATTTACATGAGACACAAGTATCTTCACATCCGTTGAACATTCGGTCAGCTCTATCCACATATTTCTTCCCCAAATGTCTTTCTCACCAATTTTCCAGTCATACTCCTTCCAAGTCCCTGACCATCCAGCCAAACCATTGGCTACAGCACATGAATCCGTATATAATCGAACCTCTGGCCATTTCTCCTTCCAGGCAAAATGCACAACCATGTGCACTGCCCGAAGTTCTGCCCACTGTGAAGACTTTCCTTCACCTGTGTCCTTTAGGGTTGTTTCAGAAATTGGCTATAATGCTCCACTTCTGGCTGGTGCCTGCATAGTGTGCAGAACCATCAGTAAACCAGGCCCTAGTCTTCTCTTTCTCAGTCAACTAATCACAGGGCAAAACCCATGAAGCTATAGGAGCATGCTTAAGCACAGGAGGCATTATAACAGGAGTGGGAACCACAGGCATTTGGGCAACTTCTTGATGTAGCTTGTTTGTGCCCTCAGGGCCTGCCTGGGCCCTGTCATATATGTACCACTTCCATTTGATAATGGACTATTGCTATACAAGTTCTACTTTATGGTTTTGTGGGTCAGATAACACCCAACTCACGATGGGCAGCTCAGGTCGCATGGTGACTTGGTGGCTTATTGTCAAACATTCAGTTTCCACTAAGGCCCAATAGCAGGCTAAGAGCATTCTCTCAAAAGGAGAATAGTTGTTTGCAGATGAAGGTAGAACCTTACTCCAAAATCCCAAGGGCCTCCACTGTGATTACCCTATGGGAGCCTGCCACAGACTCCAGATGGCATCTCTATCTGCCACTGATACCTCAAGCAACATTGGGTCTGCTGCATCATATGGCCCTAGGGGCAGAGCAGCCTGCACTGCAGCCTGGACCTGTTGAAGAGCCTTTTCCTGTTCCAAACCCCACTCAAATTTTGCTGCCTTCCGAGTCACCTGATATATGGTTTGTAGTAACACACCCAGATGAGGAATGTGCTGCCTCCAGAATCCAAAAAGGACCACTAAACGTTGTGCTTCTTTATTGGTGGAGGGAGGGGCCAGGTGAAACAACTTATTCTTTACCTTAGAAGGACTGTCTCTGCATGCTCCACACCACTGAACTCCTAGAAACTTCACCGAGGTAGATGGCCATTGAATTTAGTTGGATTTATTTCCCATCTTCTCATGCACATATGCTTTACCAACAAGTCTAGACTAGCTGCTACCTCCTGTTCACTGGGTCCAATCAGCATAACATCATCAATATAGTCGATCAATATGACATTTTGTGGAAGAGTCAGGCGATCAAGATCCCTTCTAACTAAGTTATGGCACAAGGCTGGAGAGTTAACATATCCTTGAGGTAAGACAATAAAGGTATACTGTTGGCCTTGACAACTGAAAGCAAATTGATTCTGGTGGTCCTTGTAACTGGTATTGAGGAATAGCTGCACACCAAGTACCAGGAGACATATTAATCTGCTCAAGTAAGGACACCACATCTGGTACAGCAGCTGCAATTGGTGTCACTACTTGGTTGAGATTTTGATAGTCAACTGTCATTCTCCATGATCCATCTGTCTTTTGCACAAGCCAAATTGGAGAGTTAAATGGAGATGTGGTAGGAATCACCACCCTTGCATCTTTCAAATACTTCATGGGGGCACTAATTTCTGCAATCCCTCCAGGGATATGATACTGGTTTTGGTTCAGTATTTTCCCTGGTAGAGGCAACACCAATGGTTTCCATTCGGCCTTTCCAACCATAATAGCCCTCACTCCACAGGTCAAATTCTGCCAATTTCTGAGTATATCTATGCCAATTTTACATTCTGGGACTGGGGAAACAAACACAGGATGAGTTCTGGGACCAACTGGGCCCACAGTGAGTTGGACTTCAGCCAAAACTCCATTTATCACCTGACCTCCATAGGCCCCTACTTTAACCGGAGGGTCACAATGCTTTTTAGGGTCTCCTGGGATCTGTGTCAACTCAGAACCAGTATCCAGTAGGCCTCACAAAGTCTGATTATTTCCTTTTCCCCAGTGTACAGTTACCCTTGTAAAAGGCCTCAGGTTGCTCTGGGGAAGGACAGGAGGAAGGCAAAGAGCATAACTCTTTGGTATTGTGACAAGGTCCTTCCTCATCGGAACTGGCCACCCCTTTATTCAAGGGGTTCTGGGTCTGTCAGCTGTCTCAAGTCTGGAAATTGGTTAATTGGATGGGATTCGCTACTGCTGAAATCCAATGTTGACTTCCTGTCCTTTGTTCTAGAGCTTTTTTGCTTATACAGATCAAATAAAAATTTAGTAGGCTTCTTATGTATTTGGTTCCTGGGAACACCATGATTAATTAGCCAGTTCCAAAGATCATTTCGGGTCATGCCATTATAGGCATTGTTTTGCCTTTGCTGCCCATTATGATAACTACAATAACTATGCTCATCTGGCCTTCTGCGATTCAGTGCTGCCACCTGACACCTAGCCTGAGGTCCTGTTAAACCTACTAAGTATATATTTACTTTATGCAAGCAAGCAACAACTTCTCTAACTGTAAGATCTGGCATAAGAAATAGAGCAAAAACAAAGCTCTTCAAATGTTCTGGTGTCTCTCTCAGTACTTTCCATCTTATAAACTCAGTGAAAGGCATGTCCTCTGGGTTCTCATATTATGGAGAATGTGATTTCACACTTGGAATCCACTTGAGCATGCCCATCTGCCTGACCCTCACAATCCCTTCATCAATACTAAGCCAAGGAATATCAGGTATCTCTAAGTCACTGTTAGTAGGCCATGTTTTAATAAATACATCAGCCAACTATTCAAATAAATTTTTGACACATTTTTTATCCGCTCGAGCTTCCATGTTATACCTAGAATCTCTACTCAGTGGGCTCATATCTATAAACTCACTCTGTTCCAATTTTATATTCCTTCCACCATTATCCCACACCCTTAAATTCCATTCCTACACATATTCCTTAGGCTTCTGCCAGAATGAATTGGCAAACTCATTAATTTCTTTAGTGGTGTAGTGCACCTCCTCATGGACCATACTTTCTATCTCACCTTTAGGGGCTTGCTTAGCCTTAACTTTGGTTATAGGTCTAGAGGCAATGATTGCTGGGCCCTGATGGACATTAGCTCCTACTGGGAAGGGGAGATTAGTTTCCTCAGGCAAGGGTGGGGAAAGGGGATCTGCAGGGTGTGAATTCTCTGCTGAGGGTGGGGAGATTAATTCTTCAGATAAAGAAAATCTCTCAGAATCCAAGGGTTCAAAGTTGACATCTTCGTGGTTCTCCCACACATCTCCATCCCAAGTTTCAGGGTTCCACCCTTTCCCCACCAGTGCCCGCACTTTGACTGCTGACACTCTTCATAGCTGGGAATTAAATTTGCGTTGTAAATCAGCCAAACGTATAATAAGGGCTCCAGCTTGATTTTCTGCCACTTTAGCTCTTTGGCTGCTGGAGAGAAGATTCTCTTCCAGAGCACACTTGGAAACTTTTATACTGTTATTTCAAATCCGGAGCAGGTCCATTTTATCACTGAGCTCCTTATTTTCCTCTATCACTTTATCAAGAGATGCTAGGAGCAACCAGGCAACATCTTCATTTTCTTTATTTTTCTGCAATTTCTTAAACCTATTATACATAGAGTAGCTAAATTCCTTGCTCCTCACAAGAGGAGAATTAGGTGAGTCAAATGGATCTATCTTCATAATTACATCAAATAGTCTGCACCAAGGATTATCATTCCTCTTCATGCCACCAGGAGAGCCTTCAATAACTCTAGGTTTCATTGGGTTGGAGAGCTGGCTCCATAGACTACCAAGCCCACTAAAGAAATTCATCCTTTCATTTCTGTTTCTCTAGCACCACTTCTGGTACCAAAATCCATATTAGTCAGGGTTCTCTAAAGAAACAGATGCAACAGGACGAAAATATAGCTATATACGATTTAATGATTTGCTCACGTGACAGAGTTCAAGTAGTCCAACAGTAGCTGCGCAGCACTGGAGAAGCTGAGAATCCAGGGAACTGCTCGGTCCGCAAGGCAGGATGTCTCAGTATTCCCAATCTGGTGCTGAAGGCCCAATGGATACAAGGAGATCTGCCGGTCTTAGTACAGGCTGGGATCCGAAGGGTTGATCACAGCAGCAAGACAAACTCGCCAGTGAGAGAGAGGCAAGCCTCAGGAAAAACAGGACCATCTCCCTTTGCCATGGTGTTTTATAGTGCCTGCCGGCAGAAGGTAATTTCCACATTTGGTGTGGGCCATCCGGGTTGAGGTAGTCCAATCCGAAGATCCTTTTTCTCTTATTTGTTCCTTAGTCCAGTCAAGTTGACACCCAGGATTAACCATCACATATACTAACTCTGAGAATTCCTTAAGCAAGTAAACCTAGGATTATCCATAATGTTGACCAGATTCATAATGTACTATTTTATAACATACTAATTTGTTATACATTTGCTAAGATTTATTTTGGTCCTGAATATATTATTAATTTTAAGGACTTATTTTATTTTTAATTATGTGAATGTGTGTGTGTGTGTGTGTGTGTGTGTGTGTGTCTTTGCATGTATGTGATGGCAGGTGCCCAGAGTCCAGAATAGGGTATCAGATTCCCTGGAGTTATAAGCTGCTGTGAATCGCCTGATATGGGAGCTATGAATGGAACTTGGATCCTCAGCAAAAGCAGTATATCTCTCAACCTCTGAATTATCTCTCATCCTCCTTTAGAAGACAGGTTTATAAGCTACTGAGACATGTACTCTACAGTTTACAGACTGAAAATTCTGTCAGTGTCTATCATTTGATTCAGATCCTGATTTACCCACAAAAACCTATCAAATGGTGAGTATGTGATATTGAAGTCACACACTACAATTACATTGAGATTAATCTGTGCCTTTTTATATATTTACATATATTTTATTAATTTGGTGCACCTGTGTTTAAATGACATGGTTTTAGAATTATAATATCCAATATTGAATCCTTAATAAGAATGAAGTAGCCTTCTTTATCTCTTTAGATTAGTGATTACATGAGTCAGTAATATGTGATTCTGAAATGCTGGCCATTCCTCCAGTTATCTTCAAATACCTATTAGGAACATGTTTCTAATTTTATGAACTTATATTTTCAACTTATTTTTGTGTGTTTACTGTGCCCATTTTATGACTCTGTACACTCACCTGATTTTCTAGCTAGGGCTACAAACTTTGAAAGACAAAGCCAGTGATAAACAAATGAAAATAGAGGATAAACTGGTAAAGAGCAATTAAAGCTGTTCCAGAGGACCCAGGTTAAATTTTAGGACACACTTCCACTGGCTAGCACTTGCATGTTGCATCTAACTCCAGCTTCAGGGGCATCTGATGGCTCTGCTCTCTATGTGCACTTGCATTGATGTGCACATACATAGACATACATAAATACACTTAATTTAAAATAAAAACCAAATCTTAAAGTTAAATATGTTGTGCCATGTCTAAATAAGCTAGCATATGAATTATTTAATACGTATCTGTGTATTATGGAGAATACAGAGCTTTTCCAAGAGAACACTGTGTTATTAGCCACCATCTCCAGATTGCATGAAGAATATCTTGATATTATTCCTCCTTCCTACATTTTGTGTCTTTTCACTAATATCCCTCAAGTTCCTAATTCGTCTCCTCATTTATCCACCTAATTTTGCTGTTAGTTCATATCCCCTGTCAATTATTGATTATTATCAGTTGTGGTTTTAACATAGACTAATAATCAAAACTTTCATGGATGTGTGAGACTCTGGAGTGATGGAGTGATTTGCCTTTAGTGTTTGCATCTCTTTCTTAAAATAGAGAATTCTCCTTGATCAGTAATGTTCATTTCCCTGAACTAATAAAACTGAGAAAACAATTCCCACACTTCTTTGCCCCCTTTACCAATCAGATGTCAAAATATGCATTCATCATATACATTTAGATGTTTAACACATTTTTCACTCACTTCATTCAAAGTGTATACTTCTGGTTTACAAATAATTCCATAAAGCATTTAAAGTTATATTTCTTTCTCTTTTAAATTTAGCATCATTTATGCAATCACATTTTTATTATTTATTTATTTATTTATTTATTTATTTGTCAAGACAGGGTCTCCCTGTAGCTCCAGCTGTCATGGAAATCACTTTGAAGACCAGGCTGGCCTTGAACTCACAAAGATCAGCCTGCCTCTGCCTCACAAGTGCTAAGATTAAAGGCGTGCACCACCACACCCAGCTGCAATCACCTTTAATTCCTTACTTGATAAACATAATGAAAATTAATTCCTTGACATTTTATTTCCTTCATTTCAAATCTTTCTCCATTTCATTGATTTTTATCATTACACATAGATGTAAATTACATGGAATTATATTGACACACCTAGGTCAAGGGACCCTCAGTTGAAAAATTGCCTCTGTTGTAATGGCATGTGGCCATGTCCTTGGGCTTCTTCTGGATTATGGAGTGATGTGGGAGGGCCCTGCCTACTGTGGGGAGTGCCACTCCTGAGCTGGCTGTTCTGTATTGTATAAGTCAGTGGAACAAGCCAGTAAGCAGCTATCCTCATGGTCTGTGTCCAGGGTCCTGCCCTAAGTTTCCAACTTTATAAATAATAAAATGACTCAGAAGATGTAAGCTAAATAACCATTTCTCCTTAAGTTGCTATTGGTCAGAATGTTTTGTTACAGCAACTTAAAGCAAACTAGAACAAAACATGGTACTGGGAGCGGGTGTTGGCTGTGAAGAAGAATCTGACCACGTGGGTTAGGGTAGGAATGTGGAAGACTTTGGAATGTTGGGCTAGAAAAGCAGTTGATTGCTGTAAGCCGAACTTAAAGGGCCATTCTAGTAGGAGCCTGGAAGAAGGTAATGCTGAGTACACTGTAATTTTAGAAGGAAATATAGACAAATAGCAATTGGAATATTTTGGCAAAGAGTCTGGCTGCTATCTGTCCAAATACTAAGAGCTTGCCTGAGGCTGTTGAAAATCAGTGGACTAATTGCTTTGCCAGGGGATATTTCAAAACACCTTAACATAGAAATGGTGGCATGGCCATTAAAATTGAGTATTATGCAGATCTATGGTGAAAAAAAAGTGCAATAGAAAGAAATGCAGAGTGTACAGTTTGGATTGAAAAAGAGAACAAGGAAGATTGATGTTGGAGCCTAAATGAGTGCTGAAGGAGAGGATCCCTTTGATTGGAAGATTAAAGTGATTAAAGAGAGGCCTAAAGATGTGAATTTAAACTATGAAAGAGTGCCTCCAGGGCAAGAACACAGCCACCCAAGCCTCCAACTCTTGAAAGGAAAATACTGCAGGAGTCTTCTCCTAGAAAACCACTGAAGAGAAAAGCTTTGATAGTGGATGAAACAGGCTGGGTTCCATCCCAAATTTGCAACTAACTTGGTAGTTTAGTTCCCCTTGTCCTTCTTCCATGGTTTCAGAGAGACCTCAAGGCCTAGGCCACCACCTGAAGCTGGGATGGTGAAATCTGGTTAGCAGTGGAGACCTCAAGAAGACATTCATGATGCCCAAGCTGTGAGGCATCTGCCAAAGAAGCTGCAGACAGGGAGTGGTAACTGCCCAAGAGAGGTGTATATTACACTCGGCAAAGCTGGAGAAGCTTTGGAAATAAAGTCCCAGAAATTGAATTTGGGGCTGCTGGATTTGTTGTTCTGCCCCCCCCCACCCCTGCTGCTGTTTTTTTGGTCTTGATTTGGTTTGATATTTCCTCAATATGCCTCTATTCCTCCCTTTTGGAATGGGAATGAGTATTTGAATTCACCACGCTGGAAGTATATAATTTGTCTTTTAATTATTACAGGTTACACTTACAGTTAATAGGTTGCATTAAGTCTCAGGAGAAATTTGGGACTGTGGACTTGTGAATTGTACTGAGACTGGTAAGACTATGGGGATTTTACAATTGATCTAAATGCATTTCGCATGTCACATGGTCATGAGCCTATGGAGGGCAGGGAGTAGAATGTCATGGTGGTTTGAATAAGAATGTCCCTCATAGGCCCCAAATATTTGGACCATCTGTTCTCAATTGGAGGTGCTATTTTGGGAGATCTAAGAATTTGTGGCATTGCTGGAGGAAGCATGGTACTAGGGGTGGGATTAAAGAGATTTTAAGCCTTTCCAGATCTTCAGATGGCCTCTGGTTCTTTTGCCTGTGTGAAGATGTAAGCTTTTAGCTTCTGCTCCTATTGTAGGCACCTCTGCTGCTATGGTTCCCTGCCATGATGGTCACTTGCCCCTTTGAAACATTAAGATAAATAAATTCGTCCTTTTATAAGTTTCATTGATCAAGGTGTTTTATCACTGCAAGAGAACAATAGCTAATACAGAACAATAAAGTAGAGGTAGGGTGGTGTTCTGGTACCGGTATTATGAGGGAAAGGTCTGAATATGATTAAAATACATTGTATTAATTCTCAAAAAATTAGTAACCTATTGTAAAAATAACTCTTTAAAATAAGAGTTACTAAAGATATGATAGAATAGGTGGTATGATGAAGGAACTTGCAAATACATATAATCAAGTATGCTTTCCTCTCAGGCACTTATGACTGAAGGAAAATTTTGTTCAAATGAGAATAATTGATAACTTCCACTATTATATAAAATTTTGATTCAAAAACTACAAAAAGTAACATATTAAAAATTAGTCACAATTTTTTAAGCTACTAAACATGTATAATTTCCCCCTATCAGTTTGTGGGACACCAAAAAATAAGTAAAAATATTGGTATGAATTAGCCTATAATATTTATGAGACAAAGAAATTTATGGGTTATATGTTATGATTTAGTGATATGTATTTAATCCACTAAAAATGACATTCTATTTTACAGAATTTGCCTGAGAAAGGAACAACTGTGAAGAATGCAAAGAAATACCCAAAAGTGCTTTCTGTATGTTGAATGCAGAAATTCAGGAAAAAAAACCCCAAACGAAAAATCCTTGCTAATGAGTCTAAGCAGTCTTACATTGTGGAAAAATTTCCAAGTATTAAAGGTAGAAATATCATAATTTGACTAAGAGAAATTCTTCCTGTTTCAAGCAAATTACAGATATTTTTGTGAAACATCTATTATTCTAACGATTGGGAGAAAATAATACATGAAGAAAGATTGTTTTCCGGTACAAAAATTTTCACTCATATTCATATGTATCATAATAGACTGTGGTCCTAACTCATCTGTCTCTATGAGATTTTATTTGCAAATAAATTTGAATCCTTTCAGCCTTGATAAAAGTAGCTTTCAGGAATATAGAATAAAAGACATCCAAATATTAAAATAAGAAGCATCATACTTTGACTAAGAGAAATTCTTTCTGTTTTAAACAAAATACAAATATTTTTGTTAATCATCTATTATTCTAAGGATTGGAAGAAAAATAACACACTAAGTGAAAGTTTACAGCTTGTTTTCTGGTAAAATTTTCACTCCTATTCATATATTCCATAATAGTATGTCTTCCTAACTCATATGTCTCCATGAGATTTTTATTTAGAAATAAATTTGGATCCTTTCACCCTTGATAAAATAGTTTGTGAAATATAGAATAAAAGACTTGCAAATGTTTTGAAAAGTTTCAGAAATAAATTATTTCATGTAAAGCATCATGATAAGTGTAAGTAATGTAAAGCCAAGTATATTAATTTTTCATTGAAATACAAATTTATATGGAGCTATAACTAAACTAATTGTAAGAACAGAGATAGATCAAACTATTGACATTTTCAAATGATGTGATAAAGTTTAGTGAAACTTATTGCAATTAATATAACTATATAAACTGTAATAAATGATCATTTCTTTTTATACTAGGATATTGTCAGCTAATGGTTACAATTTACAAATATTTTGTATACTAGGATGTCTTCAACAAGCCTGAAATACTATCCAAACACATAAGTCCTAAATTAAAATAAAATAGGTTAAAATATACAAAATACGTGCATTCCTTTTTTTTTATAAAGAAATCATAGTATAGATCTGGTCTCTTGAATTATTATATATCAACATCATATCCTTAAAAGACAATGTTTAATATGCTCTATTTCCTTTGATGTTGAAATGATTCATTCTTCATTGACCTAACACACAACTCTACTGGACTAATATTACTCTATTTTATCTCCCATATTCCACATTTTCTATAAACCAATGTTCTGGAAGAAAATGCCCTGCTTCTTCTGTACAATTTCTGCTCATTCCAATGCAAATTCATCATTATATATTAAGCCAGTCTCGTTTTTAAGAACCGATTTATTTTTTTAATTTATTTTTTAATAATAGGTAATAAGTAATGAATACAAGCATCCTTCATCTAAAACCAAATTGCAAGCAGCTATGCCAAACTTATACAGCCTGAGGCCCTCATTGTCCAGCTGGGGGGCTTGTATATACTATCATGTTGATCAAATAAGAGTCCAGTCTATATTGCTGTAGTTTCGTAATTCACCCCAATTGCAGCCCTTACATTCTAACATGCCCCCTCTTCTGCAGATTGTTCCCTAGGCTTTAGAAAAGGGACACAAGTGGGCAAGAAGCAAAGCAGTCTACTTTCTCTGGAGATGCCATTTTGGACTCTGATCAGTTCAGGCTGTTTCCTTTCATGGATTGGCAGTTTATCCAGGAATACCCTTTTACTCCTACTGATGAAGCACAAGCAATTAGATATACAGGCATTTAAACAGTACTAATTATTATGGTAGTTTACATTTGTATAGACACAGATGTTTGGATGGTATGCTAATCCATGGACTATAGCTTTTCTGTAAAAGCTGACAAGGTCTTACTATGGCTTATAACATCTCCTAACCCCTAGAGGATTTAAGCTTGTGGCATCAGCTGTGAATTATTCCTCCAAGGAGAGAGCTAATAGCCAATTAGAGTTGGATATACAGACATTTGGCTGCCACTGCTGCACAGTATTTCCAGGCAGGTGAGGTATAGCTGTTGCTGATGGAGGAGTCTTGCTTGACTCAAGGAGACCAATATTTGCTTTATTGGTTAGTGGCCTTTGGTAACACTCTCTGGCATTCCAGAGGCCAACTGTCCACTTGCAAGTGTGGTCTCAATATATCTTTCCCATGCTTAGACCAGGTCTTCGACAGCAGGGCCTTACTGCCTCTCTTCTTTCAGGTATCCCAGTTAGATGGCAAAAAGCCTTTATCTTTTGGGGGGATCACCTAGCCAACATCTCCTTGGCAGAATAATCCAAGAAAATGATTTATTTTTAAAAAAATTATGTCTGTGTGTGTGTACTTAGCACTTAGCATCTGTCCCATTTATTCCCATGGTGGGCCATGCACAAGGCATGCACTGGAACACACAGCACACAGATGCATAGTAAGGTGTATCCAAATATAGAGAGAGGCTTTGTTCATAATTGATGGATTAGCCGGGCATTGTGGCACATGCCTTTAATCCTAGCACTTGGGAGGCAGAAGCAGGTGGATCTCTGTCAGTTCAAGACCAGCCTGGTCTACAGAGTGAGCTCCAGACCAGCTTGGAACTACAAGGAGACTCTGTCTCAAAAATACCAAAACAAAAAAAAAAAAAAAAAAAAAAAAAAAAAAAAAAAAAAAAACCCAAACAAAATGGATGGATTAAATAGAAAGTATGACTTTACCTCCCAGGGTCCAATCCCAGATATTTGTGTCATTACATCATAATTTGTGGGCATACACATGCCAGGCATGTCTCATGACTCTCACAGGTGCCTCTGGGAGGTGCTTGTAGTATTGCTAGCCCATGAATACCTAAACTCAGATTGCATTTGCCTACATCTCCATCTTTTGGTATTAGCTTCCACAAGTTCAGAGATTATTCTAGAAATAGTGGGCCCAAATGGCCATGGCTGCTCTGTAAATATACTAAGACTAACTAGTAATTATGAGCAACATTTACAAACACGCAATTAGCAAACATCTGTGTCCAATTTTACACAGATAGGGAGTTTGGTTGTACCCCAAAGTCTCAAATATGGCTGAAAGGCCTGCACATGTAATTATGCTGACCAAATGAAGTCCAGTCCATATTTACTGCAGTTTCATGGTTGAAGTATCCCCATCTACTCAGCCCTTGAACTTTGATACAATGCATCTTCCACTAGTGTTCCCTAGGCTTTGAGGAAAGGGGAAAGAGTAGGTTAGAAGTAAAACAGTCCTTTTTTTTTTTTTTTTTTTTTTTTTTTTTTTCTAGATAGGGTCTCCCTGTAGCCCCAGCTATCCTGGAACTCACTCTGTAGACCAGGCTGGCCTTTAACTCACAAGATCTGCCTGCCTCTGCTCCTGAGTGGTAGGATTAAAGGCATGCGCCACCATGCCCAGCAAACAGTCCATTTTTAATTTGAAGTGACACATCAGACTCTTGAATTTGTTGGGGATTTTCTTTCCATGGGTTGGTGGCTCATCTTGAAGTTCCTTTCTTAACTGTAATAATAAAACACAAATATCATGAAGTGCAGGGACTTGGACATTAATTATCATGACAAGTCATGTTGTAGATATGGGCATTAATGTTTAGAAATACCACCATCCTTCACATTAGAGTATCTTTTCTAGATATGCCTTTTGTGAAACAACACAGTTTATCATAAACACACTTTAACAAACAGATGAAGGCTGATTAAAGTATTTTTCAAGAATAAAATATCTTAGCCCTTTGATATCAAATCTGAAAAATAAAATAATGTGCACTGGTTTCAAGTATAAAATCTATGTCACTAGAGGGCGCAAGCTTATGGTATCATCTACATGCTGCCCTGCCCAAGGAGTGAGACATAGTTAATCAACTTTGGTGGTTCACAAATATCAGGCCATGACTGACTGCACAAATCACTAGGCAAGAGGGGTGTAGCTGATGAGTGTTGCATGAGTCAGGGGACCATTTTCTTTCACTGGTCTATAAAATGCTCTCTGGCATCATGAAGACTAAATGTTCATTTGCAAGGCAAAGTCTGTAAGCATCATTTTCATGCTAACACCATATCTTCAACAGTAGGGTATTACCACCTCTTTTTTGCACACATCTTAGCAGCACTGGCAAATAGATTTTGTTTTTATTGGGGGGGTGGGCCCTCTGGCCAACAGCTCCTTGTTAAAAGTAGACCATAACTGGTATCATAAATTTTATCCATTCATATGTCTCACTCACCTGGCTATAAAGCAAAACCTAGAGGTAGGGGGTATTAGCCAGGGTTCTCTAAAGAAACAGAAGCAACAGGATGAATATATAGCTATATACAATTTATTGATTTGCTCACATGACAGAGTTCAAGGAGTCCAACTGTAGCTGCACCACACTGGAAAGGCTGAGAATCCAGGGAATTGCTCAGTCCACGAGGGTGAATGTCTCAGTAATCCTAATCTAGTGCTGAAGGTCCGAATGGATTTCAGAAGATCTGCCGGTCTCAGTACATGCTGGGATCCAAAAGGTTGATCACAGCAGCAAGACAAACTCACCAGATGAGAGAGGCAAGCCACAGGAGAAAAAGGACCAGCTCCCTCTGCCGTGGCCTTAAATACTGCCTGCCGGCAGAAGGTAATGCTCACATTTGGGGTGGGCCATCCAGGTTGAGGTGGTCCAATCAGAAGACCCTTTTTCTCTTATTTGTTCCTTAGTCCAGTCAAGTTGACAGCCAGGATTAACCATCACAAGTCCACCCCTTGTCAACTTGACACCCAATAAATAGCCACTCCTTATGTTATGCTTTAATGTCAATTGCAAACAATGGCAGGGTCATAATTCCACCTAACATGTTATAAGTATCTTACCTTGAGAGGCTTGCTTAGCCTTGACTCTGGTTACAGGTCTAGAGGCAACAATTGTTGGGCTCTGAGGGACATTAGCTCCCACTGGGAAGGGGAGATTAGTTTCCTCAGGCAAGGGTGGGGAGGAGGGATCTACAGGGTGTGGATTCTCTGCTGAGGGTGGGGAGATTAATTCCTCAGATAAAGACAATCCCTCAGAATCCGAGGGTTCAAAATCCTCATCATCGTTGGTCTCCCACACGTCTCCATCCCAAGTTTCAGGGTTCCACCCTTTCCCCACCAGTGCTCTCACTTTAACTGCTGACACTCTTTGTGGCTGGGAGTTAAATTTGTGTTGTAAATCAGCCAAACAAATAATAAGGGCTCCAGCTTGATTTTCTGCCGCTTTAGCTCTTTGGCTGCTGGAGAGAAGATTCTCTTCCAGAGCACACTTGGAAACCTTTAAACTGTTGTTTCGAATCTGGAGCTGGTCATTTTTATCACTGAGCTCCTTATTTTCCTCTATCACTTTATCCAGAGATGCTAGGAGCAACCAAGCAACACCATTATTTTCCTTATTTTTCCGCAATTTCTCAAATATTTTATATATAGAGTCGCTAAATTCCTTGCTTCTCACAAGAGGCGAGTTAGGTGAGTCAAATGGATCTGTCTTCATAATTACATCAAATAGTCTGCACCAAGGATTATCGTTCCTCTTCATGCCACCAGGAGAGACTTCAGTAACTTTAGGCTTCATTGGGTGGGAGAGCTGGCTCCATAGATTACCAAGCCCACTAAAGAAATTCATCCTTTCAATTCTGTTTCTCTAGAACCACTCCTGGTACCAAAATCTGTATTAGTCAGGGTTCTCTAAAGAAACAGAAGCAACAGGACGAATATATAGCTATATACAATTTATTGATTTGCTCACGTGACAGAGTTCAACAAGTCCAACTGTAGCTGCACCACACTGGAAAGGCCGAGAATCCAGGGAACAGCTCAGTCTGCTTGGCTGGATGTCTCAGTAGTCCCAATCTAGTGCTGAAGGCCTATATGGATTCCAGGAGATCTGCCGGTCTCCGTACATGCTGGGATCCAAAAGGTTGATCACAGCAGCAAGACAAACTCACCAAATGAGAGAGGCAAGCCGCAGGAGAAAAGGGACCAGCTCCCTCTGCTGTGGTCTTAAATACTGCCTGCTGGCAGAAGGTAATGCCCACATTTGGGGTGGGCCATCAGGGTTGAGGTGGTCCAATCAGAAGACCCTTTTTCTCTTATTTGTTCCTTAGTCCAGTCAAGTTGACACCCAGGATTAACCATCACATAGGGCAATTATCCAAAGGGACTAGCACAAATGTCCATGTCACCATGACTTTTAGATATAGAAAAATTAACTCCCCTATTGGTATTAAAGCTGTCCTTCACTAAAACGTTTTATTTAACCATTAAGCTTCCAAACATTTTACATTTATACCTGACCCTGATACCTCTCCTTACTGAATTTACTTTTTATCGGTGTGTGAGGTATGTCTCCAACAGTTTCACCTCTGTAAAATATTCAGATGTTGGTATTAGCTATTAAACATAAACCAGGTCAAATATCGTTATCTATTTCTATCAATTGTAGTAGCAAAGCATGAATAAGTGATATTAGTTTAGCTAATTCTTTAGTACCTGTACTCATTCTCCTTTAGAGGCTCATAATCAGAGAACCTGACCTTGGTACTCTCTTTAATTAATTTTTGGGATACAAGATATCCCTTTAATAGATTTTATGCCTGTTAGTCAAAGGGAGCAGTCAACTATGTCCCATAAGGAAACACTGTGATAATAATTGTCTCTAAACCCAGAGAGTTGCCAGCACAAATACCTATGTATCACCCTGTGCGTTGGTTCCCAGTGAAGTGGCCTTTTCTCAGACTTCTCCATTTCCTTTTTCATGTTTAGATGGGCCACATTTGCTAGTGGCCTCTGGTCCATTTTCATAGTCCAAGGATAAACACTTTTCACAGCCACATAAGTTAGTGGTGTCTCTATTCGTGGAAACATACGAGCAAACCATCTTTCTGGTTTGTAGAAGGTTAGGCTTGTTATTTCCCATTTAAAATGGAAAAATTGACAAACAGGTTTAGAGTAGAAAGCCCTCTATTTAAATGTATCCCAAAGGGAGCCATATTACTCTCTCCCTTTTTGTATTATCACCATGAATAAGACAGTCTCTCTTGTTTTTTAGAGTTTTACATTTTGATCTCTAATTTTTTAAAAGGCATTTGTATTACATAGCTGCAGAGAAGAACCAAGTTGTAAAGGTCCACTAAGTTCATTTAAATTGTCTTATATTGGGCTGCATACTGTTGATTCAAGGAGGCCACACCTAGTCTTTTTGAGCCAAATTATTTTGTAAGCAAAAGAAATGTCACAGGTAATATTATACAATACAGAAAAATGTAGAGAACACTTGTGTACATTCAATTCCAAACTTGTCACTGAAACTCTACTACAAATTAAGAAACAAAACAAATATCAATTATGGTTTGTATCAACAATTAGCTTAAATATATTACCATTTTTATATCAGTAATATTTAACCAATTTTATTTAATATAGGCATTTTAATTTTTACTAAATCTTTAAATACCATGTAATGTGTAGACAATGCTTGGGTAAAAACTGATCACCATTTAAATAAACCTTGACTAGACATACTTAAAAAAAAAAACTACATGGTTGAACTATGACCTTAGATAAAACAAACTTATTTATATAATTTTATCCTTTACCTATTATAGCAAACCCCTGTAGAACTTTATTACTTACATTGATTATTTTATAATTCTATATAAAAACCAAAGTACTTCTATGTATGAACATGGAACAGATATTTTAAACACATTATTTTAAACTACAAACTTTACAAAGCAGATTTTAAATGACCAATTTTCTTTAAATATTTGGAAATGTTTTATCTAGGCTTGGTCTCATGACTCTCACTTGTGCCTCTCTGAGGTGCTGACATGAATGTTAGCCCATGCATACCTAAACTCAAATTGTACTCACCTACATATACTGCCTAAAGTTAGTGCTGGAAACTGAACTCTGGTCAATGTAAAGAATTTCATTGATAATATTTTCAAAATAATTTGATTTATTTTGCTCTTTTTCATGTTGATTCTCTGTACTTTCCCTTGTTTTTGGATACTAGGATTTATGTAAACTCAGTTGGATGCTAACTTGCTTTGCTTCTGAAGCTGATCTTGAACTCTGTACCCTACTGCTTCCACTTCTTCAGTGCTGAGATTGCAGAAGTGCATCTCCATGTCTGGCTGAGTTATACAAACATTACTACTATCAGACACGTTTTTATTCTTGAATGCATTGCATCATCACCTATCTCTTGTGTAGTAAGAATGTTTTTTTATAATTTAAATATGAAGGTTTTTGTGATATCATCTCTACCAGATCCTAATCCAGTTGTATATTTTGAAGAATCGTGTAAATAATGAAAGTTGTAAAACAAAATACTATGTAGATTTTAGTTGAATTATTCTAAAACTGATCATTAATATATGTGTATGAACAAGGTTACAGAAGTGCTTTCAGCTGAAAATAAAAAAGTAATATAGTCTCATGCCCATATTTAGTAACATGAGAATTCAATACATATATTTTATCATTTCTATCCCATGTCAGAGAAATCTAACACATTAATAAAATGAAAAATCTTTTTATTCATCATACATATTGTTTAAAACACTATCTCAGTCCAGAGGTAGGTGAATGTTTCACTTATTTTACTATTTATTTGCTTCAAAAGTATTTCAATTACTATTTATAAATTTTGTTTTATTATTTTTTTTACTTTAAATTTTACAAGATTGTCTCCTTCTAGCTCCAGCTGCCCAGGAAATCACTCTATAGGTCAGACAGGTTTCAAACTCAGAGTTCTTACTGCTTCTGCCTCCTGAGTGCTGGGAGTAAAGGCATGAGCTACCAGGCCCAGCTTTAATGTTGTTTTTAATCAACAAACTACCTATGTCATTAAAGTCATCTTGTAGCCTTAAGCTATACATTATTTTGTTTTTTGAGGCAGAGTCTCCCTGTATCCCTAGCTAGCCTGGAACTTGCTATGTAAACCAAGTTTGATTGAATGAATGATTATTTATATATATACATATATATAGTATATATTATATATATATTCCATTATATATAATAATATATTATTTATTTATTCACAAGTCTTATGCAAGCTCAAAACAGACAAAAGCCCAGCTAGAATGGGAAAGTAGGTAGAATTATCCAACCCACCTAAGAAACTTTTGGAAATTGATGGCTGCTAAGAGAGGGAAATATAGTATCTTACATATTAGGGACTCTGGATGGGTCCAATAGATAGGCCCATACTGCAGGACATTTGGGGGTCACAAATCATACTTATAGGCTATATATATATATATATATATTTATATATAAGATAAGTTCAATAATTTGGTTGGGAGTAGAGGGGGAATTTTGCAGAGGGTAGTGTATGTAAATGTCACCAAATCATATTGTATGAAAAATACAAAAATTCATATATATATTCTAAATCATGTAAATGAAGTTTAAATTCTTTAAGTCAATGTGAATTAGGAGCCATTCCAAAGCAATCTACACAATACTACTATAGCATAGTTATAGTCTGTGCTGGAATAAACTCTTAGTTTCTCATGTGCATACAATCATTGATTTTGAAATTGGGGAAATGTATTTTTCTATTTAGTTATTATTTATCTTTCCATTAGTTATTGCTTCTCATAACTCTACCTTTATTTTTAAAATCAACCACTCCACTTATTATGAACCATAATTTATTCTACTTTTGTTTATTATGAACTCTTGAAATGTATGCTTATTTTAATAAGAGAGTATGAGAAAAATTTTAAAGTTTGACTCTCTGTAACTAAAACAGTCTGAAAAATATAGTTTAAAATATATCATAAATAAACAAACAGTTTATATCTTCCTAACTTCACCTAAATGGGGTGTTATAAGAAGTCTCACATTGGGGCTGGAAATTTGGCTCCCAATTAAGAGCACTGGTTGTTATTGCAGATGACCCAATTTCAATTCCTAGCATTCACATAGCAGTTATCAACTGTTTGTAATTCCAGTTCCGGGAGATCCAATACCTTCTTCTGACCTCAGTGAGCACTGAAAAACATAAGCGCACCTACCTAGATGCAGGTAATACACCCATACACATAAAATAAAAATAATAAATAAAATGTTTAAAAAAGAAATTTGTCCTCAAAACTTTCTAAGTCATTTTAGTACACATTTTTATGGTAACCTTATTAGAATAAATAAAACAACTCTTGTCTTATGGTGATATAAAAATAAATGCATGCAATATTTTTGACTAAGTTTGTTATGATATTTCTCTTCTGGATGTAAGAAGTGGCTTTATTTATTTTATTTAATTGCTCACCTATTAATAAACATGTTAATAATTCTACCCTAATGTAAAAATGCATGTACTAAAATCAAATTATACACTTTACAATGTATTTTCCCATAATTTTTATATATACTTTTCTATTTTTTATTATATATGGCATTCATCCATATATTATCATAAATTACTTTCAAGCAAGGACAGCAGCTGACATCAGGAGGAGAAAAAAACACTTCTAATTATCAAGACACCTTTGGAAAGTGTTGAAAAATTAATTAAAAAAATACTTGTCTTACAGTATCAGAGAAAAGTCAACTTCATATGTCAAACTTATTAGAAAATTTCAATGATAAACTTCACTGTTCAACTGTGTGACAAGATCACTCTTAGAACTTCACTGGCAGGAGAGGTGGAATGGGATTTTTTTCTCCCCATTCCTAACTTCTTAGCCATGAAGAAGATGTAAAACTTTTTAAATGTTTTATAATACACTTCTCAGAAAAAAATGAATTCATACACGAATGAAAAAAGAAATCGATTGTAATTTATTAAATATAATCATAAAAAATTTAGTGATGAGCTTTATAAAGATTTACACGATTAGTTGTATTTTGCTATTTACTCTTGACTATCATCAAATAGTTCAACTGAATGCAACATGCTCCATTTGTGAATTTCAAGATCATTAAAACATAACTTTGAAGTCAGGTTTTAATCAATCTTTCACATCTGTCCATGGTTTCCCATACAGGATTTTAATGCATAAATTTTATATCTATAATCACATATAAGGTAAATTATTTTGGTGTTTTTGAGACAGGGTCTCCCTTTAGTCCCAGCTAGCCTGGAACTCTCTATGTAGACTAGGCTGACCTTAAACTTACAGAGATCTGCCTGCCTTTGCCTCTCAAAAGCTAGGATTAAAGTCTTGCACCTGGCCAAATAGGACAATTTTGTAAGGTGAATGAATGATGGGGTTTCCTCAAAAAAAATTAAAGAAAAAACAACTTTAATGTGTCTTCCATCCATTTCATTTCTGGGTACATACCTAAGAGTATCAAAAGCAGCTTACAAGAGATACCTGAATATTTTATTCATATTTATTTTCTCCTCTTCACCATAACTAAACTAATGGAATCTGCTTAAGGGCTTGTCAACATATGACCCTGTAAAGAAAATGCAGTACATAAACATAGTTTAACTCCAATATAAAAAATGAAATAACAGTTTCCAGAATATGGACATACCTGAAGATCAACATTTTAAGAGAAATAAATCAGGTCCATAGAAAATAAAGTATTCCAAGTAGTGATTCATATTTGGAATCTGGGAGAAAAATAAACCATATGAAAAGATAAGGAGAGTGTAATTAGGGATGTGACAAGGAAAGAGGAAATAAAGAGAGGACAACACAGAGCCATAAGCAAGTGAGGAGGATCTGATTATATCGTATGCATGCATGCATCCAAACACTGAATTCCTAGGCTTTGTATAGTTAATATACACTAATACTATTTTTATTTTGGTAAGAGATCTTGGTATGAATTTTAAACTTTCAGTTTTTAGTGTTGAATTTCTTATTCTTTGTACACGTTATTGTCAGGTAGGTTGGTAGTACTTAATCTAATTCACAGAAACCATGTGTCCTTTGAATAGCAACTACCTATCTATCCCCACTTGACTCCTGTCAACTCTCATTCCTCCCTTTGCTTATATGTTTTATTGCTGTACATATCTCTTATGATTGAAGTTATATGAAGTTGTATAGCACCTGTCTTTTTAAAATTTATTTATTTATTTATTTATTTATTTATTTTTTATGTGTATGAATGTACTGTCTGAATGCAGGTTTGTTCACCCGCGTTGTGCAATGCCGTGGAGGTCAGAAGAGGGCGTCAGATTACCCTGGAACTGGAGTTAGAGACGGTCCTCAGCTGTCACATGGATGCTAGGAATCGAACCCGGGTCCTCTGCAAGAGCAGTCAGTGCTCTTAACTGCTAGGCCATCTCTCCAGCCCCAGCACCTTTCTTTAAATTATTGACTTCTGCTATCTGGTAAAATATATACTTACTGAGTCTGGCTATAGGAGGTTTTGTTTTGTTTTGTTTTGTTTTGCTTTTTGTGTTTTTTTTTTTTTTTTTTTTTTTGTGTGTGTTTGAGACAGGGTCTCTCTGTAGCCCTAGCTGTCCTGGAATTCACTATGTAGAGCAGGCCGGCCTTGAACTTAGATTTTTCTTCCAAGTCTTCCTCCCAAGTCCTGAGATTACAGTCATGCACCACAACACCCTGCCAGATTTTGGAAAAGGCAAAGCAATGGGGACTTTAGAAGAATCAGTTGTTTCCAAACACTAGAGTGAAGAGGGGAAGCATTAATAGTCAGAACACAGAGGACTGGCAGGACAGTGAAATTATCAAGAATTTTTCTGTAATGGATATAGTTCATTATGCATTTTTAATGATAAAATCCAAGCATGAATCCTAAAATAAGCCATGGGAATTTAGATGACAATGATCAATCAGTGTTGGTTCATCAATTACTACAAACATACCACTATTCTGGTTGTGATGCTGGTAATGTAGACGGCAAATATGGACGAAGAGGCCTCTAAAGGAATTCTCATTTTCCTGTGAAAATAAGATTACTAAAAGAACAGTCTGTGACAAGATCACACTCTCTAGCCAAGGGTCTTCTGAATATCACTATGTAACTAAGACTGTCCACAAAGTTACAGTGTCTCATTTTCCTGTGAAAATAAGATTACTAAAAGAACAGTCTGTGACAAGATCACACTCTCTAGCCAAGGATCTTCTGAATATCACTATGTAACTAAGGCTGTCCACAAAGTTGCAGTGATCCCTCTGCCTCTGCCTCCCTAGTGCTTCAGTTACAAGCATGAGCCATCACTCCAAATGAAAAGGACCCTCAACTCTATTTAAGCAGTCCAACTTTATTGTCAAGTTCAACTACAAAATGGTGATGCAACACTCCCTTTTAGCAAGTGATATATGTTAGAGAAAGTTCTGACTCAAGCCAATAAAAGACAAAATTTTATTAGAAATCAAATCCAGATTGGGTGCATTACTTGCTTTAACTATTCTGTTTGTTGAGGATTTGGGGCCTTGACTATTTCTATTTCTTTTATTTTTTTTTCACAACATTTTTTTTATTGATGCTTTGTGCATTTTATACATCATTTTCCAATTCAGTTCAGGCATATCTCCCCTTCCCTTCACCCCCACCCCCACCCCAACCGAGATCATGCATTCTGCCATGACTGTCCTGCATATCTCTC